>APFE031618210.1:308793-354036 GCA_000404065.3 Pinus taeda | reverse complement strand
AGACAAACCCATTCTACCAACCTATGTTTAATGTTGTTGTTGTCGTTGGACCAGGGTACAAAGCCCCCACCTTTGCAGAATTGAGAGGACCTCTTCTTCAAGATGAGAAGACTGATTGTACTTCTAGATTGGAGGAGTTTATGGCATCATGGGAACAAACTAGATGCACAGTCATGTCATATGGTTGGACTGACCAGAAGGGTAGGATCCTTCTTAACTTGTTGGTTAGTTGTCCCAAGGGGACAATGTTTATGAAATATGTTGATGCATCTGCACACATTAAAGATGCATGTTTATTATGTGAGTTGTTGGACCTCTTCATTCAAGAAGTAGGCCCAAGCAATGTTGTCCAAGTCATAATGGACAATGCTACAAATTGTGTTGCAGCTGGCAAGTTGCTTATGGAGAGGTATCCTAACTTGTTTTGGACACCTTGTGCTGCTCATTGCATTGCCTTGATGTTGGAGGATATAGGTAAGATTCCTATTGTGAGGGATATTGTTGAATCATCCAGGAGCATAAAAAAATTTATATATAATCATGCATCTGTGCTTAACTTGGTGAGAAAATTCACCAAAAACAAAGAGTTGGTGCGTCCTGCCATTACACGATTTGCCACTACTTTCATATCTCTTCAATCTCTGTTGAATTCTATGTGGGATGTGAAGAGCATGTTTCTTTCACCAGATTGACGTGCTTTATCTATTAGCTGCAAACCAGAGGGAGAGAGCATATGCAGACTAGTTTCAAATGATCAGAGCTTTTGGGCAGGAGTAGAGGAGGTTTGTGCCATTTCAGAACCTTTGGTAAGGGTTCTTCGGTTGGTTGATGGAGACAAGCCCGCAATGGGCTACTTGTATGAGGCCATGGATAGGGCCAAAGAAGCCATTCGTGCTTATTATGAAGATAAGGGAGACAAGGGGTTGGAGAAACAACAAGTCATATGGAGAGTGATTGATGAGCGATGGAACAATACCCTCCATCGCCCCATTCATGCTGCAGGTATCTACCTCAACCCCGCATTTTTTTACACCTGTGGTTTTAGATTTGATGTCGAGGTGATGGATGGATTCTTCACTTGTGTCGAGACGATGGTGTCATCTGAGCAAAAACGTGAAGATATCTCTAAAGAAATGGAGGTATATAGGATGGGGGTGGCACATTTGGTTTTACCATGGCTATTAAGAATAGGACGACCAAAATGCCAGGTAAATTTTAGTTTGTTTCAAACTTTCAAGTTTAGAATTTCAATGTTTTTTTTATGTTTCTCATTTTTCTTTTAACTTGTAGATGCTTGGTGGACAAGCTATGGTGGCAGAGTACCCCATCTCCAAAAGCTTGTAGTTGGAGTGCTCAGCCAAACATGCAGTTCCTCTGTGTGTGAGCGCAACTAGAGTGTATTTGACAAAATACACAGCAAAAGCACAAGAAGTAAAAAAAATTCAAATTAAATTTTTTGAATTCATTTGGTTATTTTTAATATTTAAATTTTCTAAGTACTAATTTACAATATATGACCCTAATACAGATTGGAGTCCCAACGCCTCAATGACATGGTCTACGTCTACTACAATCTTTGATTCTGGGTAAGACAACTTTAGAAACCTCCTGATGTGGAAGCCATCTCATTGGACAATATTGATACCACTACTGCATGGAGGGTCAAGACTGAGAGGCCAACCATGGACTCGGTCCTGGATTGGTTAGATGTGGATCTAGAGGAGGTAGCAGTTCCAGGGGAGGGAGAGCCAAAGATAGAGGAGGAGTAGCAACATCAGGGTCAGGAGGCAGAGATGGATGAGGATGATGAGGAGGAGGTGACACCATCTAGGATGGGAAGCAGCAGCATAGGACAGAGGCCACCTCTTTTATCAGCTTCTAGAGGATGATTGACTTGATTTGTATTTCCAGGGGCTGGGCCTTCTTCCTCTAGAGGAAACAGCAAAGCCATTCCTTATTCCCATAAAAGGGGAAGAGGATCCCAGTGACTGATTACTTTATGACATGTAGATGACTCATGATATATTTATTATAATTTTGTTGATATTTTGACTCTTGAGAATTGAGACTTAGACGAAACTCAAGATTCAAGAGTTGATTCACTATTTTGATATGTGATGTAGCACTAGACTTCATATACATGTTATATATTAGTTTTCTTTACATGTTTATGTGGTAATGCATTTATTTGATGTTGTGGATACTCTAGATGTTAAAATAAAAAATAAAAAATGTATTTTTGTGTTTTTTAATTTTGCCGACTTTTAGCCGACTTTTTCAAAAACCTCCCGACTTTAACGAGTTTTTCAACTTTTGGACCCTTGCCGATTTAATCCCGACTTCGACTTTTTCCACATTGGTTAAAAGGTAGCATGTCGCTCTTGAACACGGCACTCTATCACATTCATGTTCGGGTTGGGAAATCCATTTGCCTTACAGTTAATCAAACCTCATTGAAAGTCTTCATGGTTTGGGTATTATCGTTGAGTCAAATGCTACCAAATCATTAAAGTGTCGTTATGTGTTCAAGAAAAGTTCAACCTTGGTTCAAATCCTTTTGCAAAATCTTTGCCTTATTCGTGTCGGCCAGCCTTGAGTCAGTCCTTGCAATTATTTTCAAAACTTGATATCATATTTCATGTCATAGGCTTTGCTACGACGAATCACTTCCTATCGACTTCAACTCATCATCTAGGAAGTTGATTTAGAAACCTTCAGTACCTTGAAGCCTGCATGCCTTAATGGCAGTTTTTTCGCTTTCAATGACAAATTCTCATCATTGGCCTTCGATCGAACGATTCTATGAGTGTTCAACTTCAGATAACCTATTCGCACTTTATAGATTGTACTGGGAGTACATTAAGAACCATTGTCATTATTGGTGGTTTCTCTCGCACTTGTTAATGGTTCACATCATTGACCGATAATCAAGTGGTTTATGCCATGTTCAACTTCAAGACATTCACTCGCATGGTTAGAATTGTACTGCAGATTGAGACATGGAGATCAAGACCCTAGATCTAGTTTCATCAATCCAGGTTGCAAGGAGATTTTATATTCATGTCATGATTATGTAGACAGATGGTTGTGTCCATGTTGTGTCTACCATCTATATGATCTTAGTTTTTACATGCTTGTTCATTGAGTTCACTTTACTCTGAGTATGGGAATACCTACCTCAAAGATGATTTTTGATATATATTTTGCATTATGTTCCCTTGAATGTTCCTTGCAAGTTTCCGACCATTGCCACTGATCCGATCCTTGGAATGATAAAGCGCTTCAATCTTTTAAACTTGACTTTGCACTTTAGGGGGCAATCTGTTACACGTCAATTTGTCGCCCTGACACTAGATCAATTTATGGATATTATTACAACCTATGAACATGTTGAAACTCTCCCTTAGAAGTCCAACAACTCAAAATATGTTAAAGTCCATGAGAAATTTGGGTCAAATAGCTCTCACATCTTGTTAAGCAATTTCTCTAGTGTTTCCCGCGCATGCGCTGAAATTTACTCTGAGAACAGCGCAGAGTTGCGCTCTGTCTATAACTATAAACCCGCGTAGGTGAATTTTAGAAAGTAAAAATGAAAAGTACATTCTCGAAACCTAGTTGGTCGAATATTTCCCAATTGAAAGCTTCCAAGTGATGACTATTATAACCCTCATAACATGCATCTCCATCCCTTTTCTCATGGTAACCTAATCCTTCACTAAAGGAGGTTCATCATTTTCTTAGGGATCTGAAACTTCCCCCTCTTTGATCTATAAAAGGACTGGAGGGTTGAAGGATGAAGGACGTCAGAATTCAAAGAATACAAACTTATGCTACCAGTTTGAGATTGGAGAGCTTGTTATCTAAGGAGGAGATTGAAGGCATTTGGGAGGGACCTCACGGCATCAAGGCGAAGGTTGTAAGGCTCCTCTTATCTTCTGATTAACACAAATGAGCACTTTCTCCCATTGATTTTTGTCTTTTGTGAATGATGAATAGTTCACAATTGTTTATTATGTTCATTAAGGCAAGTTCAATCCCTAATTTCCTTGATCATTAGGCTAAGTTGTTTGCATTACTATATCGCAAGTGCTTTTGATCCTTTTTATGGTTTATGTTTGCAGGTTCTACTAAGCATTGAAGAGTTGCATCAAGTCACAACCAAGGATCTTCATCAAGCATTTCGTGAAACCAATAAGAGGTCAATCCATTAGATAGACTGCTTGTAATTCGAATAATTTCAACTTAGGGAAAGAGTCAGTTCATTTGTCATGATTGTTTCTAGTTTCCATTTAGGATCTAAGATCGCTATTGTCCGCAAGAGGGATTGTCCGGTGTAACACTTGGATCATGTGAAGGGCAAAGTGACTGAACCTCAATACAATGAAGGAAAGGCGAGATTCAAGAAGAATGAGATCACTGCCATGAGGGAGGATCATCGTTGAGTCCATTTGAGATCACTTGATCCCATATATTCCTGATTTGGAAACTCCCAAAACTATGTATGATGCTCTAGTAGGACTATACTCCATCAATAACATTGGTCCAGAAATGAGTTTTTGAAGAATCAACTTCGTGATGTTCAAATGACAGCAGATGATATTGTGGCTTCTTATTTCATCTCAATTGAGAGATCAACTTAAAGCTATTAAAGAATTGGTTTCTGATGCAAATCTTGTAACTATAGAACTCAATGGTTTGCCTTTTTCATGGGATTCATTTGCAACCAACATTTGTGGAAGAAAGGAAGTTTCAAGCTTTGATGAATTATGGGCCTATTGCACTCAAGAGGAATCAAGAGTGAGGATTCAAACACCTCGAGATGGTGATCAAGCATTTACAACTCAATCTAAGAATGGCAGAGGATGAAGGAATTTCGGAAGGTTTCAAATGAATGAAGGAAGAAAACTTGCTCCATGAAGAATACCTCCTCCCTCTCAAGGAAGGAAGGATATTTCAATAGTTCAATGTTTTTGTTGTCAAGAATATGGCCACTATAAAGATGGCCAAGCACATATGAAGATGTCAAAGAATAATGATGATAACTATTTCTTCTATTATGGTCTTACAAGTTATATTACTAATAATGATGTTTGGCTGGTAAATAGTGGTGCTTCATGGCATATGACAGGAAATCATGAAAGCTTCACAGAGTTGGTGTAAAAAGGCTACACAAAAGGTGGAGCTTGGTGATGATGGAAAATATGTAGTCAAAGGCATTGGTTCAACCTCCTTTTAGCTTGAATCGGGAGGTAACATTTTCTTAAATGATATATTATATGTTCCTGGTTTGAAAAAGAATTTGGTTTCTACTTCATGCTTGAAAGATAAAGGGTATAGAATTGGTTTTGTTGATGGTCAAGTTCTAGTATGGAAGAAAGTCTCTATAGCATAGATTATGCCAAAGTAATTGGTGTGTGAGAAGGAGGCTTGTATAGACTCCTGGAACGATCAATTCAAGCATTGATACATAATCACACTGATCTTTGTTGGCACCGAAGATATGCATACATTCACTACAAACCCTTGCCTAGAATGAGAGAATTTGTTACAAGTTTATTAGAAATCAAGGTTGAACATGAAGGAATTTGCAAAGGATGTGCACTTGGAAAGAATACCAAAGGTCCATTTCCGAGTACTAATAGTAGGTCCAAAGGACTTTTAGATGTTATACATTATGATGTATGTGGACCCAAGTCTGCAAAATCCTTGGATGGTTTTCTATACTATGTTACTTTCATTAATGATTTCTCTTGAAAGACATGGATTTATTTATTAAAGACCAGTGATAAAGTCTTTAACAGGTTTCAAGAATTCAAGGCTTATGTGGAGAATTTTACAAGTAGAAAGATCAAAATTGTGAAGTGTAATAATGGTGGAGAATATACCTCTAAGGATCTTATTCGTTTTGGAACAATGTTGGAATCAAGAGGGAGTTGATAGTCCCTTACAACCCTCAACAAAATGGGATTGTTGAGAGAAATAACATATCCATTATGGAAGTTGCTAAAGCTATGATTCATGATGAAGACCTACCTATGTTTCTGTGGTCAGAAGCCTTCAAGACAATTGACTATGACCATAATATAGGTCCTCACTAACTATTGGGGAATAAGACTCCTGAAGAAGTATTCGCAGGTGAGAAGTTGGAAGTTGGAAATTTGAGAATCTTTGGTTGTCCTGTCTACATTCATGTGCCCAAGGAAAGGAGGACCAAGCTGGAACCTTCTGGGAAGAAGGGAACATTTGTTGGATACAATGAGACATCGAAGGCCTACAGAATTTATGTTCTAGGACAACAAACAATTGAGATTAGCATAGATTTTACTTTTGATGAGGATGTTGCCTTCAAGAAGTCCAAAGGATCACACTTGGATACTGATGATGAGGAGCAAGAAGCTCCCAGACGTGGGTTTGGGACCCATGGAACAAAGACCTGTGGATCATCCTCTAAATCAACATGAATAGCTTGAAGGATTGAGTGAACCTATGGATCCACCAACATCATTGTACTAGATACCAGGAAGACATTGGCATGGCTTGAAGGAACATTGCAGGAAGCGGAGGGGCAGACATCTCCTCCTAGATCTTTTAGGGAATCCAAACATGTCAAGAAATACTCAAGTTATGCAACATTGATGAATAAGATAATTGAGTCCGAGCCAACCAACTATGAAGAAGCAGCAAGTCAGCAAGTTTGGAAAGATGTTATTTTAGAATAGTACTAGCATATTATGAAGAATAACGTATGGCAAATCATGCCTAGACCTGAACGGAAACCTGAACGGAAGTCAGTGGTAACTTCCAAGTCGATATACAAGATCAAGCACACAGTTGATGGCAGCATAGACAAGTACAAAGCAAGATTCGTGGCTAGAGGGTTCTCCCAGAAAGAGGGAAAGGCTTATGAAGACACATTTCCTCCAGCTGCCAAGTACACTTCCATTAGATCTATTACTACTATTGCTTCTATTGGAGGTTGGAAATCACATCAAATGGATGTCAAAACTCCTTTCCTCAATGGGGTGATTGAGGAAGAAGTGTGCATATAACAACCTCAAGGGTTTGAGGTTCAAGAGAGGGAGACTCATGTTTGCAAATTGAAGAAAGCTTTGTACAGACTCAAGCAAACACCTTGAGCTTGGTACTCTCAAATCGATGGATAGCTAACAAGTCTTGCTTTTACTAAAAGAAATGTTGATCGAAACCTATACTTCATAATTGTTAAAGAGGAGCCTGTGATTTTGCTACTATATGTTGATGACATGTTTCTGAAAGCAGCAGAGAATCTCATAGTCCAATGTAAGAGGGCGTTGATTTCTTAATTCAAAATGAAGGATCTTGGTTTAATGCATTATTACTTGGGATTAGAAGTATGGAAAAAGTTGGGTGAAATTTTCCTTGGTCAAGTAAAGTATATTGTTAAGATCCTTAAAAGATTTGGGATGATGGACTACAACTCCACAGATACTCCCATGGTGACTAATTTAAAGAAGCAGTGAGACTCTTATTCTGACTTGGTTGATCCCTCTATGTATCATCAACTGATTGGCTCATTAAACTATTTGGTTAACGCCAGACCTGATACTGGCTATGAAATGAACACTCTAAGTCAATTCTTGGTGGAACACAAGCATATAGACTAGATTGCAACGAAACATATATTGAGATATTTGCATGGCACTACTAATTATGGATTAAGATATGTATCAAATGGAGAACTGTAGTTGCATGGCTTCACTAACTCGGATTGGGTTGGAAGTGTTGAACATAGAAAAAGCACTTCAGGATGTCGTTTCTGTTTGGGCTCCACTATGATATCTTGGATAAGCAGGAAGCAAATGTTTGTTGCACTTAGTACTGTTGATTGTTGTTTGTTTGGCGAGTTGTGAAGTGGTGTGGCTTCAGAAGTTACTCACGTGATTGTTTGATCTTGTGCTAGAACCGACCATGATATATTGTGACAATCAGAGTTGTAAGAAGATTTCTAAGAACTTAGTCTTCCATGACAAGTCGAAGCACATCGAGATCAAGTACCACGACATCTGAATCATTCTTCAATAGGGAGTAGTGAGGCTTCAACACATCTCTACTAATGAGCAGGTTGTTAATATTCTTACAAAGCCTTTGCCCCGGATGAAGTTCATTTACTTCAGCCATAGACTTGGAGTTGTTGAGAATCCCTCCCTTGGTGAAAGGAAATGTTGATGTTGGAACACTTATGGGCCCCAACTGCTCCCTTCAATCATGGGGTTTGACCGAGAAACCATGGTTTATGGTTGAGGATATTAGCCCTATAAGCATCAAAGCCTAGATTGCTCCCTTGGTCATGGGGTTTGACCTGGAAGCCATGGAGTTTGATTAGGGAGATTCGCTCTGTAAGCATTAAAGCCTAGATTGCTCACTTGGTCATTGGGTTTGACCTGGAAGCCTTGGACTTTGGCTGGGGAGATTGGCTCAATTAGTATCAACACTTGGATTGCTCCCTCGGTCATGAATTTTTCACCATATAAACATGGGGTTTGGCTAGTGGATTGAGGTTTTGCCTCATAGCATCAAGTAGGTACTTACCATTCATAACATGTGACAACATGTAGAAATAGTAAATGGGCCCTGGGTTCACCATGGCTTAGGTGGGGTTCCTGACATGTCTCCAAGTGACGACCTGTTGAGTTGGTGACCCTAGGACTAGTGGGTGAATAATTCCTTTATTGGATGTTGATGCTACCAGTGTTTCAACCTTTCAACCTTTTCTTGGAATAAGGAAATTTTTGTCATCATCTGTACATTTGTGGAAGTCAAGGAGAAATACCTCCCTCACTAAGAGGGAGTGTTGAAAATATACATTTGGAGTTGGTATTTGTTTCAACAAATTCAAATGAAAAATTATTATTCTTTATGTTGTTCAAGTTGGTCACAGTCTTCCAAGTCATCCCCACCTCATGAAGGGGTTTGACCCTTGGTCAAAACCCACTCATTTGGACATGTATATATTGACGAATTGACCTCCTCATTTGGCATCTCATCTCATCACACAGATTTGGATCTACTCAACAAGAAGATTTATGTTCACACGTGTAAAGGAGGAAGAAGACTCTTTGACCAGCGAAGTTTGATTATCTTATCTTTGTTTCACTAGCGTTAACTTCAGCATATTCTAGCTACTTTGACTTGGAATCCTTGACTGATTAAAGGGCGGATATTCTAGGCATATTTTCGGCATCCTTGACCTGACGTTGACCAAACCTTCAAAACAACACTGGATGTTGACCGCACTTGTTGACTGGCTTTGACTGCAGGTCAAATTGGGCAATCAACCGAATTTTTTTGTGGAGCAGCATGGCTGAAATTTGGCCCCTTGACCTCAGTTGACCAGGAGTAGCAGAAGGCCAAATTTCAGCCTCTCTGACCTGATCTGACATGTCAATAAAAGTTTGACTTTCTCCCTCCTTTGACCAAAATTGACTTTGTTGTCGCTCAAATTCTACACAAGATTTGTGGCAACACTCAAGACAGAGATTGTCACTGTGATCCATGTCCTCTATGTTTAAGCTGCAACCACAAAGTATTAGGGCTCCACAAAGTAACCACCAAGGATACTTTGACTTAACCACCAAAGTCCAAGAGGTCAATTTCTCTTTAAAAAAATGCATTTTTCCCTTGGTGGAAGTCCTCCAAAATTTAATTTTTTTTTGACCCACGAATTTTTTATGATTTCCCACTTGGAGAGAATTTAATTTCTTTCAAATTAAATTTTTACTCAAATTTAATTAATTTTCTGGCTAATTATTTTCTTTTTTATTTTTGCCAAGAAAATTAATTAAAAGACTCAAGAGGGAATTAATTATTTTTCCACCCTCAAATACTTTAGCCATGGTGTCTCGCTATGAGTAACCATGCACTAAAATATTATTACAAGATATTACAATTTAATTCAACCCTAGAAGGGGAAATACACATTTGACATAGACCCTCAAGACATTACACAATTTTGCGACAAGACACATGATGTAGTATGAAAAACACAGACTCAATAAACACTAGGACTCACCTAAGACCTTGTCAACGAATTTCACCCTAGTTTTGGGGTATATCTAGGACAAAAACTTTGCCAATTATCCGTGTTTACAAACACACATAATTCGTGGAAGCTAAAAAACTCCCTAGGATGAAATCCCGTGACAAAAATCATAGACTTACCTAGGTGTTGTTACATGGCTTAATAGTCATACTAGAATCATTTACAATATTTTGTAGAGTTTAAGTTTAGAATGATGAAAATGATGTTGAATGATGACCATGATCTTCAAAAAAAAAATTCCCACTACTTTGTACCCTGCTTCTTGGATTGTTGACACAAGTGTGGTCAACAGACTTGAAAAGTAGAACGGTTATTTAGACTATGTTTGATGGGAATTCAAATGTACAAATTAATTAAATCAGACAATTTCTCCTAAGAAAAGGTTGTTGGATTTTTCCCCTAGTTTGGGGTTTTCTTAGGGTAAATTTCGTGTCTCTTGTGCATCTTTATTTTACTATGGTCTCCACTGCCCTTCTGCATTTATGATTGAAATTTTATGAAGTGTAATTGCTTTATGATCTGAATTGTGCTAAAGAAGTAATTGTATCATTGGAAGTAATTATCTGGCAGAAAATTTGTGCTTGTTTTAATTGCACTACAAAAATCAACAGCGACTAGGAATTTTCTAGCACTGATTTGCTTGTAGGGTTAATTTGGGTGGATGTTTGCGGACGAAAATCTAGGGTTTTCCTCCTTAAATCTTTTAAATGCAAAATCTAGGATTTGTTGTGGTGAAACTTCCCTCGATAGCGTTGACATCATCCTTCCAAAACTTTTGTGTGTCTTAGTAACCATAATCCCTAGCCAAACTTCACCACGAAGCCTATTTGACGGTTTACCATATTCCTTTGTTGAATTAATCATTAAGTAAACTCTTTCATTAACTTCTATATGTCTAGATACTCCTTTATCATTGCATATCAATAAACCCTAGCTTGTAGAAGTCCTTAGCTAACCTAGGGTTAGAATACTTGCTCCTTTATAAAGAAAACTTGATCATATTCCATCTTCAAGGTATCTTTCCCTAGCCTACTTATATCTCCTAGAGCTCTCTTATTAGAATATCCTTAAAGGTGAATATAAGGAAGCCTCCCTTGTGGTGAAATTCCCATAAACAGCAAGAGGAAGGTTGTTGAGGTGACAATGGCAATCCTTCCTCATTGTTGCCATAGTGTCTAGCCCTCGCCTTGTGAGTCACCCCCCACCCCCTCCAAGGCCTGCTAAATTATGCTACGACAATGACCACCATGGTGAAACAGGAAAAAAGGAATAACTTCCAAGCATCATGATTCATTATCTGATTTTACCCATGATCCCTAATTGCATGCCAAATACATTGCGTACACACTTAGTATGAAGCAATGGACAATTGTACCTCAGTTATTTCGGGACAACAAAGACATCAATGAGTGAGTTGAGCATGATATAAAAGGCATATGTGGTTTGTTTTCTGTGGAGGATGTGAAATGTCATCATCAGGAACACTCTCTGAGATGTGGATCATCAAAAAAAAATCTTCTATAGTTTCCTCTAGAAGTGAGGGAATAACAGAATGCATTTCTTGGCATTATTTTGTGTCCATGTGTAGAAGTGAGTAAGCATGGTGGAGAAATTCCAAACAACACGAATTGGTCAGTAACATTTATAATCTATTAGGTTTATATGATTTTGACAAAATAAATAAATACTCAAATTCCATCACACCATTTATGAAAATCTAGCCAAATATTCATTTCCACCATTTATATAGCTATTAGCTTGGAAAATTATGTCTACAATTGACCCAATGTGAAGAAACCACAAAATTATATAAGGCGTTATTAAACTTTTCATAGGTTGGATTTAGCATCCATTTTGTTCTCCACAAATCTAACATTTTTCAAATAAACAATCTACAAAATGCATACAAACTTCAAATAATTACTTTGGGTTTCCTTTACTCCAGTAATATTTAATAAACAGAATTTCACCACAAGATGATTTGAGCCATTATACCTGCCATTTGCCTTCCAATTTTAGTTATCAATCCATCCTCATCAATCGCATCAATTAGGTACAGTTGCTTTAAAGCATCCTCCAAGGACTCACCTGCAATAACAGCAAAGGGCTGTGTTAGTAATATTCTAACTAATATTGATGTTACTCCATTACAAGCAAAAGGTAACCTTTCAAATATATAGCCCAATTCAAAGCTACGAATGAACATTAAAATGATAATGTTTTATTCAATCCAGATAAGACAGAACACATCAAATACCTTATATAACCAAAGAAGTTAAAACAAAAACCAAAAAAAAAAAAAAAAAACTGCACAGAAGCAAATTAGCATATTACATGGAAAGTCGCATGATCCTTACGTGATGGCTGGTCAAGAAAATCAAAGTTAAGAACATCTACATCTGTAAGGTCCAATGACTTTAAATGAAGCACGGCAGTAGCAAGCGATGAACGTTGAATTTCAGGAATCGTTGCCTCAAGCAATTCATGCTCATACACAGATAATGGATAGAGTCTATAACATTTTCCAGGACGTGTCCTTCCAGCTCTGCCTGCTCGTTGATTAGCCTGCACTCTGCATGTTATTGAACTCAGATAGTCATCTAGCCCGGTTCATGATATCTTCCAAGAAAGAAAACAATCATATCAATGTCCAAGAAAGACCAAATAGGTCAATAGACTAGAGATACAATCCACTATCAGAACAGCAAGTGATTCAATATACAATGCTCTTACGATATACCTTATGATAATACAATATGAAAAGAAAAGTGAATTGCTATAATGATACAATACCGAAAGTAAATCAACTCCTGTACTAATATAATAATCTACACTTCAGTAAAATAAAAACGTGCAAATTATGTATATCTCAATAGGTCATAAACCATAACAATGAAAAATGTTCTACGATGTGATATGATAGAAACGGAATAAGATAGTCCAGATGTCCACCAAGAAAGAAAGAATGAGAACTACAACTGCTTCAACTACTTTAAGAGACATCCAAAAGAATGTTTTAAATTTTGATATCATAAAGTGCATTGTGTTCTAATAACATTTATGAATTCCAGTCTCACAACGAAGCTCAAAAATACCCATCTTTGATAAAGATGACATGTAAAATTCCAGCTATAGATAGGGTAATCCTCATTGCACAAACATAACCCAAAAAAGATGAGAACAATAATAAATATATATTGAAATACATAAAATACTATGCTTCTATTAACAAGGATGCCACGTCAAGTTTGGTTGCAATAGCACACAACCTTGCTTTGGGGAGTTCCAAGCAACCAATGCTTTGTAACATTTCATAGAAATCTGACCACTTGTTTCCTCCTCTACTAGCAGCAAACACCTTCTTCTTGACCTTAACTTCTCCGCAAGAGTAAATGGAAAATATCTTGGGTTTTGACAAAAGCCATTTCTTTTAATAATGCAAATAGCATAAAAAGGAGTCACTGACTCACTAGAAGGGAAGGTCACAACAAAAATGTATAATATATCCAGTGTGTTACAACTTATCATCATATTCTTTTATTGGAATCTCATATAACATACCGACTAATCTGCACCACATCAAGAGAGTACATCCCAGTCCCAGGGTTGTATTGGCGTTGCTTCACAAAGCCTGGATCAATGACATATCTGCAAAAATATAGGCAAATCATAAGTATGTGTAGAAAGGGAAGTCTATATGTTGGGAGATAATTATCTTGGGGCATAATTAGAAATATATTGTAGCAATATGCACAGGGATCATCAAGCATTTGACCAAAAATACAGTGGCTGCAAACAATTAGTATTAGCAGTAGTGTGGAACAAAAAAATGTCAAGCTAGTTATTCCAGACAATGAATCCATATAGAACATAGAACATATTAAGAGGAATTATTCTTGTGAACCAAACAGAAAGAAATCTACGATAACTGCAAGTCATCTAATAATGTATCTCACAGATAGTGTAGGATAGGCATAACTTATCCCAAATACTCTGATTAATCACCCAACTTATCCATGTCACAAGCCAGCAAATATAGGTGACAATGACAGTAAAATGGGCAATGTCTATAAAAGTTAGTTAGAACTTAAACAATTGGCATTACAATTGAATCTACACCAAAAAACAACCTCTCGTACAAGTTCAGGACCAAAGGATCTGTCACATCCTAAGCTCCTGTTGCTTTGGGTTGGTTCTTGCCAAGTTCCAAGACAAGGGGGGTATCACTAACACTATGACCCATCTATTAGTGAATGCAATAGAACCTAGGTCAGAAAGCAGGTCAAGTGCACAAGGTGAAACTAGTAATTCAACACAGAGATCCAGAGTACTAGTGCCTGCCGTGGGTCATGGAATCAGATTAGAAACAAAAGCCCATATTCGTGTGGTGATGAAGAATTCCGATGATGTATCAATGGAAGTTGAGGATCACCAGAACAGTGTAACTCAAACCCTATGATCAATGCTGAAAGACAGCTCTATCATGGTTAGTCAAATGCAATCAAAGGGGAAATTTATTTGTGTTACAAACAGTCAAAGTTAGAACAACCACCCAGATTTGCAAGGCTTCATTAATTCAGGGTAGAAATTTCCACAAGACCTCAAAAAGGTGACACAAATACATAAAGTAAGAGAGCTGCAAGCATTAATTAGAGAATTCAAAACACAAGAAAAGGGAGACCATATGCAAACCAAGTGGCCAAGTTCTATCTTATGTCAAGACATCTAGAATTACAAGCAAGCAATCTAAATCAACTCTCAAGGCATCCAATCCTGTTACAACATAATCCTTTCATTTTAAAAGGCTTCTGTCTCCGTGAAATCTGCATCCTAGATCTGACAGTGCATCCTGCTAAGTCTCCGAAAGAATGTATCATGCATTAGATCAATCACAAATCTATCACTAAGTAGCACTGTTGCGACCTACACTTTCTAAAGATAGGCCATTGACTACCAGAAAAGTGGTGACAACAATAAGCCTAAGCTGGAGTTAATTGCGCAAGGAGTTGATTACTGCTTGCATGAATCAAGCGAACTGATGTAACTGCCTGTTTAGAAAATGCATGGTTTGCTCCTCTACTTAACTATACTTCACTGGCGCATGCACTTTGCTTCGCTGCTGAAAATGGTGTTTACCACTCATCCACATTGCATGTCTATGAGACTTAATTAAATGTGCGCTCCTGTCCCGTGCAAGTAAGCATCTCTTATGTGCAACCAACACAGACAGAACTACTGTTTCACAATAGACAGATGCTCTTAAACATAGAAAGTCTCCTTTCTTAATGAATATGCATTCCAGATCACTATCATAGCATGCACCTTGCTTTGAAACTGCAAAAACAGTGCCCTACTCCACACCTAGATTAGCACACAACGACCAGGAGAACAAATGCATGGTGAGTTATAGTTAGAATATAACAACACAAGCCTGCAACTCCCATGCCCTGCATGACTTAACTCCTCCAAGGAAGTGCACCATCCACTTCTCCAAGACAACAATATGTTGATTTGGGTAGCATCGGATGTGCTCTAGCTCCGAAATTTAGTGGAAGGGCTAGAATACATAAGATCTCCAAGACCCAGAAATCGTTTGGAGAAATTCCACCTCGATTGTGAGTTATTAAAATAATTAATATTTTTAATAGGGTTCCCAAGTCTAAACTTAGGAAAATAAAAATATTAAAGGGTATTAATAAAAATATGGGTGAGAAGCTTCTAAGAGATGAGGATCAAGTATGTTTTAATCTTAGTTGTTGATTAGGGACTTAATCTTGGTCGTTGATTCATCAACAGGAAAGGTATAAGAGGAGGCTTCAGAGTCAGTTGGAGATACACCGAGTGATCAAATCATTTCGATTTTTTTGGGGCGTGGTTTGCTGAGAAAATCGAACTAGTGATTTGAGTTGCAGTCAAAGGGGCAGAAGAAGAGATTTGGATCAGAAAGGAGTTCCGAGCCAAAGAGTATCGGGAAGAGAGGCAGCAGTAGCATCAAAGAGGCAGCGCAGAAGCCTATGCAACCCAAGAAGGGGCTCACGTAGTGCTGACGCGGGCCAAGAGGGTCTCTCGCAATGGCAGTGTAGGATATTCGTCAAAAGTTCGAGATTTTGCTGGATAAGCGAGGTTTTGAGTTAGGAGGGTTGAACATCAATCTTCCTCCAGCAAATCGATCCAGCAAAAGGGGTGATGCAGTCTCCTAGAGGCAAGACAATGGCCCAGCCAGTGATTGGGTTGGGATTTTGCAATGTTTGTCGGAGTCAGGCCACTCAATGGATCAGTTGTGACTTGGAGAACAAGGTAAACCCCCATATGTATTTCTTACTGCGATGATTTCTCTGAAAGGTTAGCCGGTGTGAGAGGCAACCTGTTGTACTCAGATTCTTCTTGCTTAATAATACAAACCCTCTATCTGTTGCACCAGTTTTCCTGCATTGGGTTTTTCCAGGGACGTGTTGTCCAAAAATAACGGTGTCCCTTGTGTGTTTGTCTCATATATTTTCAGTTTATGATTTGTATGTCAATGTAGTATGCAGTAGTGTTTTTCATCACTATTTATAAATTAAATAGCTTGTTGAATGTAATAACAAGTAGGAGATTATAAACCAGTAGGATTTCTAATGTATAGATTCAGAAATTTTCACATGGTATCAGAGCATTGCAGATCATAAGTCACTGAAGCCATCAGCTAGGAGATCCAGCGAAACTGCTGCAAAGAAGCAGTTGTCCCGAGTGGCAACGTTGTTTCAAAGCCAGAGGAGCAGTTAAAGGAGTGACGCAAAGGCCCATCCAGTGCCTACGCCAGCATTCTGAGCCAGTGGAGGGTTAAGTAGTACCCGAGAGGTGCTCACGCAATGAGTACGTCAGCTCTCTGGGCCAATGCAGAGCCTAAGAGGCTCAGGTCAGTCAGTTGTCGAGGCAGGAGAGGCGGTGCAGATTCAATCCGTGGTGTTCGTGGGACGTTGTTGTTGTTGGTGCAGAACAATGTCTAAGGAGACAGAGCCGAGGTAGAGGGAGTCGCTACCTTAGCAGATTTCTTGCCAAAGAAATCTAGATCCGAGTTGCTGAGCAACAGCAAAGGAGGGTTGGAGAGGAGTGATTGATTTCCGTGAAGTAAATCAAGACTCAGAGGGAGTCTGCAAAGAACTTGTTCCTTAGAGGATTTCTAGTGCCAAAGAAATCCAGATCTGACTCTTGCTCGAGCAGCAGTAAGAGGGGGGAAAGAGAACATGTTCTACACTTGTTTGAGCAGAGATGACAGTCAAGGGACTAAGGGATAAAGACAGATTGGATGGAGCATCCAACTTTGTCATCTGGAAGGCTAGGATCTTGGCAGTCTTGGACAAGAATCGCATCAAGGATTATGCCTTGAAAGTGGTGGTTGTACCGGTCGATGCTGATCCTCTCAAGAAATACGAGGAGGCTCAAGTGAAGGCGAAGTGCATGATCTTGGACAGGGTCAAGGATCATGTGATCCCACATATTGCTGAAAAGGAAATAGCAAGGGAAATGTGGGAGGCCTTATACACCTTGTATGAGGGAACTTCCGTCCAACGGAAGATGTTGCTTGAGAACCAGCTGAGACAGTATCAGATGCAAAAGGGAGAAGATATCGATCCCTTCCTTCTCAAGTTGCAAGGGATTCAAAACCAACTGACTTCCGTGGGGTCTACACTAGATCTTGAGTTCATGGTCACGACTTCCTTGAATGCAGTCACTGAAGACTAGGAGACCTTTATCCAGAGCATCTTGGGCAGGGCTTCTCTCCCCAGTCGGGAGGAGATGTGGACAGCTCTTCGACAGGAAGAGATCAGGCAATTAACCAAGGCAGGAAGTAGTGGTAAAGGAGTCAAAGTCAAGAAGGAGGAAGAGAAGGATGCAGCTCTCACATCAGCGGGACAGCTAGGGCAGCAGAAGAGGAAAAAGAAAGACATAACCAAAGTCAGATGCTTCAGGTGTGGGGAACTGGGACATTTCGCCACTCAGTGCCCTCGGAAGAAGGGCAAGGAAGAGAAGTCTGACAAGGAGGATGATGACAAGGATTGTGCCATGAGTGCTCATACACCTATAAATAATAGTTGGGGCGACATAGAGTTGTAGTCGGGAGGACTACACAAAAGGGGCAGGATCCTTAAGGTACCCAAACTCTTGGATCACATAAAGCTACAGGAGCCCTTAATGATAGTAGCAGATTGACAGGAGTCAGTTGGTGCAAGCGATGATGGAGCAACAGTGGCAGGGCTAGAGTGCCAGAGTCTGAAGCAGCGCAGTGGAGGTTGCAACAGTGCGGGAGGCACAAAGCAGATTGCAGCAGCGCAATAGCAACAGAGTGTCAGCACAAATTAGCAGCAGAGGTAGCTTCAACATCACAGGGTATCCAAACTGACCAACATGTCAGCATTTGGGTGACTTATTTCAGTTGCTTACTTCTCAGCAACTGAGTTGCAGTGTAGCAGTTAGTAGTGGCAGTGTTATGGGCAGCATGATGCATCATTGAGAGGGAGCTGCAATACAGATGAAGCAGTGACAGTGGCAGTGTCATGGGCATCAGTACAGGATACAGTAGTGCAGTGGGTGAAGGGCAACATGCCAAGCATCAGCAGCACAGAAGACCGATGTCGTGGATCGGTGTGATGCTTCTATTGGGGAGTATCGCTAGAGCACATTCCTCGCTAAGAGGGAGTGTTGATTTTGGGTAGCATCGGATGTGCTCTAGCTCCGAAATTTTGTGGAGGGGATAGAATACATAAGATCTCCAAGACCCAGAAATTGTTTGTCGAAATTCCACCTGGATTGTGAGTTATTAAAATAATTAATATTTCTAATGGGGTTCCTAAGTCTAAACTTAGGAAAATAAAAATTTTAATGGGTATTAATAAAAATATGGGTGAGATTCGAGAAGCTTCTAAGAGACGAGGATCAAGTATGTTTTAATCTTAGCCATTGATTAGGGACTTAATCTCAGTCATTGATTCATCAACAGGAAAAGTATAAGAGGAGGCTCCAGGGTCAGTTGGAGATACACCGAGTGATCAAATCAGTTCGATTTTTCTAGGGCATGGTTTGTTGAGAAAATCGAACTAGTGATCTAAATTGCAGTGAGAGGGGCAGAAGTAGAGATTTGGATCGGAAAGGAGTTCCGAGCCAAAGAGTATCGCACAGAGAGGCAGCAGTAGCATCAAAGAGGCAGCGCAGAGGCCTACGCAACCCAAGAAGGGGCTCACGCAGTGCTGACGCATGCCAAGAGTGTCTCTTGTTGTGGCAGTGCAGAATATTCGTTAGAAGTTCGAGATTTTGCTGGAAAAGCGAGGTTCTGACCTAGGAGGGCCGAACAACAATCTTACTCCAGCAAATCAATCCAGCAGAAGGGGTGACACAGTCTCCTAGAGGCAAGACGTTGGCCCAGGCAGTGATTACGTTGGGATTTTGCAGTGTTTGTTGGAGTCAGGCCACTCAGTGGATCAGTTGTGACTTGGAGAACGAGGTAAACCCTCATATGTATTTCTTGCTGTTGTGATTTCTCTGAAAGGTTAGCCGGTGTGAGTGGCAACCAGTTGTATTCAGATTCTGCTTGCTTAATAATACAAACCCTCTATCTGTTGCACCGATTTTCCCGCATTGGGTTTTTCAGGTACGTGTTGTCCAAAAATAACAGTGTCCCTTGTGTGTTTGTCTCATATATTTTCAGTTTATGATTTGTATGTCAGTGTAGTCTGAAGTAGTGTTTTTCATCACTGTTTTTAAATTAAATAACTTGTCGAATGTAATAACAAGTACGAGATGATAAACCAGTGATTGCAGTAGGATTTCTGATGTGTAGATTCAGAAATTTTCACACAATAGTCAACAAGGAAAACTCCATAAACATCATGTACTCATAGTTGCTGTCAACCTTGTGCATGGCTGGATCTAACAACGAGCTGGAGCACTCCCCTTTCTGACCGGTAGGGGTGTGCTTTGCAGGTTGCCAAAAATAAGCTACCTTGCCAAGAATATATGTGCCTCACAGCTGCCAAATAGAGAAGCTAAACTGCTGGTTTAAACTGCAAACAATGGCACCACTGCTGAGTGCACAGGTTGATCATTAAGGGTATAAACATATGCATTATGAATAATAATTATGCTTCGTTCTGCTGATCTGCAAGACATCATAAGGAAATCTGCATGCCGGTAACACTCTGCCAAGATATCAGCATTCAATGCATTCTCTAAGTATCATACAGATGGATTGGGCACTCCCTGTTTACATCATTTCGGTGAAAAAGACAACTTCTGCTTTAAGGAAAATATAACTAATTGTCCTCTTAATGCTGCACTTATCTGCTGTATTACTTGTCAAACAATTCATCATGGGCAATCACCTCACGATTTTGACCCTTTGTGACCAATGGATTTGGTTTGCTTACCATCCTATATGCCGAACTAAGTTCAAGCAACCACTGATCAAGGCATCTTTAATGTGCAAATCTATCATGGATCATCTCCCATGTGGAAATCCATCATTTACCATCTAGGAGTTGAACCAGTTACCATACTCCACGTACCCTGAATGTATTGAAGCACCCCTAAACATGTTGTAAACACTTTTCAAGTAAATCAAAAGCTAACAAGAAATACATGGGATGGCCACTAAAACATTTGGCTTTGACATGGCTGTTTAGGATAGGAAGACCAAAATACCAAGCAAAGCTTCCTTTTGTTCGAATTTCAATGCCTCTTCTTTCTTTATTTAAAATTTCAATGTCTTTTCTTGTGTTTCCTTATTTGGATGCTTTGTTGACAAGCTATGGCACAAGAGTACTCAAATTACAAAAACTTGCCATTTGGATGCTTAGCCAAACATGTAACTCTTCAGGTTGGAAGCACAACTGGAGTGAGTTTGAAGATACACACCAAGAAGTTGGACTAGGTAGTAGCATTAGCAGAGGATATCAGAGATTGAGAATCTAGCTTTTCCTTCTTCTTCTTCTTCTGATAGAGGATGCCAGATTTGAGCAATAGCTTTACTGCATTCTTCTTCTAGAGGGTGTTGGAGTCCAATACCAGCCTAGGCTTTTCGTCTTCTAGAGGAAGTGCCATTACAAGAGCCATTACCTTTGATTGTAAAAGAGTTAGAGGGAACCGATAGTTTATAACTTTATTAATCTGATTTTATTGTAGATGACACATGATGATGAGATACATTTATTATATATTTTTTGGTTTAGGAGTTGGTATCTAGGACATGATTCAATGCTGATGTGTGACGTATCACTAGACATCTTATACATTGTATAGGCCATTTTCCTTTTCATATTTACGTGGCAATGCCTTTACTTGATGTTGTTGCTTTAGATAATTAAAAATTGAAAAAAAAAGGAATTTTTTTGTATTTTTTCACCCTTGGTGATTTTTTTTTATATTTTCCTTATGAAACCGGTAAGTTGTTTTCTAGACCCTTGGTGATATATTCGTTGACACAATATTTGCACCATTAGTTTGATATTCATTTCATGAAGACGCCATTTTAAGCTTGCTACCACGGAAAATTTAGTTCTTATATTGTTCATGTTTGAACTAGAGCAAAAACTTCTCCATAATCAATTCCTTCTTTCCGGAAGAAACTCTTAGCAACTAATCTTTCTTTATGTTTATCAACTTTCTCATCTGAAGCATATGTAGTTTTATACACTTATTTGCAACCAATTAACTTCTTACCTCTTAGAAGTGGCATCGATTTCCAATGTTTAATTTTCAGTAAAGCATTACTTTTATCTGGAAAAAAACTAATAGTTTGAGTGATAAAGACAAACTTACATTCCTCATATGCTGCATAGTATGTCTTAATTCTTTCATCAAGATCACCACCAATATTCAGAGTAAACCTATTGGTATTACCGCTCCCCATAAAGCCTCACACTTGCCTTGTAAAAGACAGTCCCAAAAGTATAACCTTACAGTCTTCTTATAGACTGTTCTGCTGGAGTTTTTCTTCTGTGCATAAGGCTTATAAATCCCAAATGGAAGCAGTGGTTAGATTTCAGCAATCCAATACTTGTGTAAATTGTAGATTTGTGTTTCAGTCATCTACGTCTTCATAGTTTGTAACTTCCACCTATATATGTCTTGCTGATTTGACACAAGTAATAATCAATGTTGATTTTTGTGTAGCATTAGGAGGTATTCCCGCATGCAAAGGAACCTCCTACGTCAGCCTAGAAAAATTATGGAAATTAAAATAAAATAATTTATTTTTTTGAGTTTCATGTAGGCTCAAAAGGGACTGTTGAAAATTGGCAGCTCAAGGATGAATTTCCTAAAATAAAATCTCATTTCTGACAATTCTGGAATGACTTTCTAAAATTAGAAAGTCATGTCTAGCATCTCCAATATCACTTTCCAAAAATAGTAAATCACCTTGCATCAATTGGTAATCAAGTATAGTTGAAGGAAAATCACTTAACCTATCATTATTCAATCCTAATAGTTCAATCTCGACTTAAACATCAATATTATTATTATTATTAGTCTTTATGATACTATGCTATTATTATTAAAAAGAATTACAAGTCACCTTACCTTCATCACCTCAATCTATTCGCACCTCTCTCCCTGATGACTCACATGGCACTACATAACTCTCTGTCTCTCTTAATGATACGTTACACTCTCTCTTATGCACTCATTAAAGACATGGCATATTCCTTTTACACTCATTAAAGGCGTGTCAAAAAATATCCCTCTTACGCTCTCTTTAATGTATATGTTACACTCTCCTTATCTAGGGAATGTGTACTCCTCCTAATGGCATAAGTTACAAAGGCATGTGTTCCTCTCTTAATGACATAAGTTACTAAGGCATTCGTACCTCTTCTTAATGGCATAAGTTACTAAGGCATGTGTTTCTCTCCTTAATGGAATGAGTTACACTCCCCTAAATAGCATATGTTACTCTTCCTCAAGGCATGTGTATTGTTCCTCCTTTAACATGAATTCGTTGTACCTCCTATATATATGTGTCTCATATCATCTCACCTTACTACTACTACTATGTGTGCATTCTGAAAGAAGAATTCAAACTTGAGAGAGAGAGTTGGAGAGACTTGAAGAAGATTGTGAGAGAGAGACTTGGAGAGTAAGAGCAGAACTTGGTAAGCCAAGGTTGATTCAGTGCTTCAGTGTTTCAGTGTTGATTCGGTTGAAGGGAAGGTTAATTTAGTGTCTGCATTTGTTGTTGCTACCAGTGATCTTCATGCTATAGCTGGTTCAGATTTGGGTGAACTTACTCGTTCTCTTGATCTTTCATTGTACTTTGTATCTCTGTTGAACAATTGATACATAATAGAAGAAGAATCTAGTTGGATTTTCCCTTTGTGGAATTTGCCTTGGTCATTGGACCTAAATTCTCTGTGTCTCATTTTGTTCTTGGTTGTCTTCTATTGTGCATTTGGTTTTTGTCCTATCTACAATTGCTTAATTAATATTGCAGCAGAAAGAAACTTTTGGAATAAGTAATTGCTTCATAATATAACATCAGAATTTCAAGAGGGACAAGTCATCCCCAACAAGATGTTAAATTTTGTAGCGATGGTCGGTCTTCATAATTAATATCTTAGCCCTTGAAATATATAATGAAAATCTAAGACATGTTCTTCACGTCATTTTATTGATAAGCCCTTAAAATAATTAATATGCAACATGTTCTTCATGTTGGCCTCAAAAGAGGGAAATTTGAATTTTCAAATTATGTTAAATTTGCCTCCAAAATGTAAAGTCAGCCCTCCAAAAGTTCAAGTCAGCTTGCCCCTATAAACGCACCATCTAGGAGCATCCAACCACTACATAAAGTCAGCTTGTCTCTTCTCTTCACCACCAAATTCGGATCACTTCTTTGGGAGCATGTATTTTTTATACATCAACAAAGGAGCAAAAGGGAGGTCGAGTTCCTCCAAAAGATGAAGAATCATGTGGTAGCTAAATTTATCTTCGGAGAGAGAGAAGTTGTCAATAGATCCAAATTAGATAGCACTCTGAGACAAGGGCCGAATTTTGAGGCAGGAACAAGGGCGGAGCTCTGAGTCAGGTTGCTATGAATAAAATATAGATATAAAAATGTAAATATAAATAATAATAATAATAATAACACATCATAAATAATGATTAATTAGTTAATGAGGTATGTCCCTAAGGACATCACCTTTCATAAAGGGGCACCTGCCTAGGGTACTAAGCAGGCCCTCGCTCTCAATTGTAACATCATTCTCATTCATACATTTAATATACATTTTTGTATCCTCAATGGAGATCTACATATTCCAAGTCTTCTAGAGTGTTTAACTTAAGAACGAACTTTGTTGGTTCCATTTGGTATCAAAGTTGTTCAATCCTCTAGCCACTCAACCATTGCACAGAGCCAGTCTGATCCGGCCTTTGGCCATTAATTTTTGTCAAGTTTGTTGCTATTGTGATCGAGGCTTTTAGCCACAAAAATATTGTTTGAAGATTCTCCATCCTGTCATCAAGCCTTTGGCTATATAAATAATTTAAAAAGAGAAAAGAAAAAAGGAGTGGGAGTTATTTAAAAATATATATTTAAAAAAAATTAGAAAAGAAAAAAAAATATTTAAGAAAAAGAGCATATATGTATTAAAAGAAAAGAGTAATAAAATACATAATATTAAAAAAAATCATATATAAAAAAATGAAATTATAAAAAAAATGTTCTTGTTGTCGCGTTCGATAGCAACTGACAACGATCGTCCAACAAAACCCCACTGCCACTTCCTATTATTGTAGACATCTTCGATCTTTGCCTCCAACTGTCGCACTTCCACAACTAGTCGTCGCCACAACCGTTGACGGCTCGACCAGACCATGACATCAGATTGGCCATTGTTGTCGTGATCTCACGGCCTTGTTCCCCATCGTTGACCTTGTTGCTCATTCCCCCTTGTCGGCGCCACCCTGCCCTGCTACCGCTTATCACATTCTTGTTCTCACCGCTACCGCCAATCCACCCTAACACCATCGAGTCACTTGTGCGAACTGAATAGAGTTGCAATTTTAAATTCATGGATGGAAAGACAATTTAGCTCGTTTTCATTCACACTGAAATTTTGTGTATCAGAGTTGTTCAACAATTGAAAGACAATTGAGTGTACCGCCTTTTGTTGTATAATTGTTACATTTGTATTCAATTAATTAAAGGTCCACTACCGGCCTATACCACCTACTTGCCACCCATTTCCCATCACCAGTAGCCATCGCCCAGTTGAGGACTCACTGTTGCCATCAAACTGATCGAATAACAGTAATCTACCACCTTCTCCACTGTCACCCGATGCCTGTTGCAAATCCTCATTCCTATCCCGCAATTAACCGTCTAATACGTTTGTACAACAATAAACAACTCTGCAAGTTTGACTGGTTATTAGACGTTACCTTCATACACTGCCTACCTATGCCATTTGCGGATATGAGATTTGAATTGGTGGGGCATTTTTAGAGGCACCTTCTATAAGCCACCATTTCAAAGGATCGTGGCCATTCCCTAGTCACGGTGCCCACAAAAGTTTTGATATACACAACATATATTAGATTAAGTGAAGGAATTAAAAGCATCATCCTAAGGAAAATAGGGTATTAAAGTTAAAAGTCAAATAATAAATAATAATAAAATTATAAAGTTTAAATAAGGGAATTATACTTTAATTAAAGTAGTAAAAAGCACTTTAATTAAAGTCAATAAATTAAAGGGGAGTTTAAATTAAAGTCAAAGAACTTTAAAGTTTTATTAAAGATTATTTGATTAAAAAGGCAAAGAAGAAGGTATTATAAAAGGTAAAAGAAATAATAAAGAAAGGGAGTATTAAGAATAAAAGTACTACTATAAAATAATAAAAGGATTAGGAAAGGGTTACCTTCAAAACCCTAATCTCACATCGATAAACGCAAAATGGAGTCTAGTTCAGAAATAAAAGAGGGAAGATTTCCTAAAACTTTTAGTATATGTGTCGGTGTGCTATTTAAAATCAAAGGATCGCTTGCAGGAAATGATGTTATCCTCTCTGTTGATCCTACTCAAAATAATAATTATGTTAGTAATAAATGTGTTAACCAATTAGTTATTCGTAAATCAAATATAATTGAAACGAATATTGTTGACACAAGCGACAAACAATACGACATAAGCAATCTACAACTACGTATTGGAGACTATACTTTTGTCTTGCAATTCACCGTTAAAACCTTAGTTTGCGACAATAGTGATATAAATTTGGGTTCACCTTAGATGGAATCACTAGGGTCCTTTATCCTAAATACAAAAAAAGAAGTTTTTGACATTTTCTTACAAAAAGAAAAAAATAACACTACAAGATGTTATAGTGAAGCTAAATTCAATAACACCAGAAGACATACTAGATATCTCAAAAGTAATTCTTCAAGAAAGTAAAAAAGCGATACAAAATATGCAAAGGGAAATTGAAAAAATCATCGCTGACAAGAATGAAGAAGTTACTAGCCTCAAGGACCACAATGAGAAATTATTGATGCAAATTAAGAAACTTAAAAACAACGAGAAATCTTTGAAAAACAAACTAGAAGAACTCAACATGAAAGACATATCGAAGTCTTCAGACATAATTGTCCAAGTTGAAGAAAAAGGAACAAATACCTAGCTAGTCAATATCAGAACTCGAAGATGAAAATCCTGTTGAAAGGAAAACATATTCAGAAGTTGACCAAGTGCAAATTTTGTAACCAACTCGACGACATCAGAAACTGAACTAAATCTGAATCTCGCCACACAAATGACAAGGAAAATCCAAACCAAAAGAACTTCTTATCTACATCTGAATCACAAGAATAGACATCTTAATCAATCTACGCATCCATATCACTCAGAACATAAACAACAAACTTATGTTCCAAAGGATACTGAAGTGTGCACAACTCAGTCCAATGATAACAATTCATCACAAGTGTTCAGTAATTGAAGGATTCCACAAAATATTAATTTAGGAGGGTCAGATCCTTTCTCTGTGCGACAATTTTATATATCACTCCAAGGATCATATCAATTTGTATCAACGAAGATGATAGTTCCGAGACGAGAAGACATTCGAAACAGAAAAAAGAGATCAAGCCTTTTCATCAGCAAGCTTTGAAGACAAAGCTTTTTGAGGAGGAAGGCAATGTTATGAATAAAATATAGATATAGATAATGTAAATATAAATAATAATAACACATCATAAATAATGATTAATTAGTTAATGAGGAGGCATGTCCCTAAGGACATGACCTTTCATAAAGGGGCACCTGCCTAGGGTATATAAACAGGCCCTCGCTCTCATTTGTAACATTATTCTCATTCATACATTTAATATATACTCTTGTATCCTCAATGGAGATCTACATATTCCAAGTCTTCTAGAGTGTTTAACTTAAGAACGAACTTTGTTCATTCCACAAGCAAAAGGCCAAACTCTAAGCAGACCAAATCAAGTTTGTTGTGCAGCTTTATCACTTGTCTAAAGGGCAATTTGAGCAAGCGTGACTTTATGTTTGACCTGATGTATCTATGTTGAACTTAATAATTTCTCTAAGAAAAGGGTTGCTGGGATTTTTCCCCCATGTGGGTTTTCCCAAGGTAAAATATCTTGTGTTTCTTGTGTGGCTGCCTCTTCATGATCCTTCTGACATTCTCTTTCTACTATTGATGATCTTATGTGTAATTTCTTAATGATAAATATGAATACAAGTGAATCTTAAATGAATATCAGTTGAAGTAGTTATCAATTAAGAAGACCATGAAAATTCAACGTGGTATCAGAGCGAGGGTATGAGAGTAGTCTTGAAGTAAACTTTTTTCTCACAGTCTAACTTCTGAAAAGAAAGGAGTAGATCCAAAAGAGAAAAAGATTTGTTGTCTAATCCTAAGTTAGAATCAAAGGATCTTTGTGATGGTTAAGTAGATTGCAGTATGAATTCAAGAAGCCCGTGAATCTCATATTTGCTTCAAAAAGACTAATCAAGATCCATTCCTAACCTAGTAATAAGGCCAAAGCATATTTTATAGGAAGATCGAAATCTTAATGAAGCTAGGCTGAAATAAACCTCGTATAAACCTCAGAATTTGTGACAGTGGTCCAAAAAGACCTCAGGACCATCAAAGAGTGGCCTTAGGATAATTTCAGGAATGCCAAGAAAAAGAAGGTCGAACAGCCTCAGTATAACATACTCTGTTGATTTGCGGTAGCATCGGATGTGCTCTAGCCACAAAATTTGGTGGAGAGGTTGGGGCACATGAGATCTCCAATACCCAGAAAGGGTTTCGCCAGATTCTAAACAAATTAGGAGATATAAAATAATTAATATTTTTAATGGAGTCCCTAAGTATAAACTTAGGGAAAATAAAATATTAATGTGTATTAATATGAATCTGTGTTAGAGTGGTTCAAAAGACATGGATCAAGCTAGATCTAATCTTATTTGTTGGTTAGGGACTTAAACTCAGTCGTTGATATGTCAACGAGAAACGTATAAGAGGAGGCTTGAGGGTCACTTGGAGTACAAAGAGACAGAGAGACAGAGACAGTGTCGAGATAGCAGCAGAGCAACAAGAGAGAGAGAGACGCAGGAGAAGCCAGTGCTCACGCAGAGGCAGCTAAGTGTTGCGTAGAGCACTAGAGGGGCCAGCGTAGCTGACGCAGAGGCTCAGAGAGCTGATGCAGGGTCTCCTGGGGCCAGGCCAAGATAGGCTGATGAAGGGCCAGCGTTGGGCTAGGAGAGGCTGACGCAGTCCAAATTGAGTAGACGTTGGGGTTTCTGGGGCAGATTGGTGCTGAGTAGCTGCCGAAAGGATTATCCGGGGTTTTAGCCAGTAGATTTGTCAGAAACTGAGAGGTATTACTGCTAAGGAAATCCTCTGTTGGGTAGGCTAGTTTCGGCACCCACATTGTACTCTGATATTGCTTAATAAGAAAACCCTCAGATAGCTACACCGGTTTTCCCACAATGGGTTTTTCCGGGGACATTAGTCCAAAAATAATGGTGTCATGTGGTGTGTTTGTTCTTGTTTCTTTTAGTTGTTAATTTGTAATATGTTGAGCATGCGCTAGTGTTTATTTTCAGTATTTACGTTTTAAATAACTTGTTAAGGAAAATAACAAGTAGGTAGGAGTAAATCAGATAAAGTGCATGGAGGGTTTCTAACTATGTAAACCTAGAAACTTCAACATACTCAGTCTCCAAGAAGTTTCAGACACGTAAAGGGTTACACTTCTGTTGTATGAAGCTCTTGAAGAAGAAAAAATTATTGGTACAATGATTGTTAGACTGAACTGAAGCAGCCCTACTTAATTTCCTAAGGAGACAAGTTGATGTCACTTTGAAAGAGTTTTGAATATCTGTATCCAAGAACAAGCCAGCCAAGTTGCCTATTTGAATGAATGCTTTGGTTTAAAGCATGTTCTGAACAAGGTATGACAAAAGATACTCAAATAAGTCACTTTGTCTCCAATTTGATAAGTCAACCTGAGTATGCGACCTATGGAGCAGCATTGCAATAATTAAGGAACCTCAAATATAAAGGTTGAAGAATCTTAGGAGACAATCTGAAAATGATTCAGCTAGTAAAGGTACCTTTCAAGGAATTTACTAGAGTATGATTGAATTGCAAAGGTATGTATTATTACTCTCAATGATTTAGTAAAAGTCGAAAAATAAATTTAAAATTAAATAAATAAATAAAAACTTCTTGGGCAATAGTCAAAAGGATCAATGATAGGAAGCTTAGAAGCCCTTAACTCTAGAAGTATAAGTTTGAATGCCTCACTAGACCTGTTAAGGTGAACATACTGCAAGCTCCATATGAGCAAAGGAAATAAGTTTACATGCAAAGATCATTCAAAGTTAATTTAGAGATTAAATTCTGGATTATGCAAATGTCAGTCCTGGACCTAGTTTGAATAGAAACTACAATATTATTTGAAAATGATCCGAGAAGCCAATTAACTACGTTGACTTGTGATAGAAAGCATAATGTTATCCTAACGATCTAGAGGACTTTGCTTTCATGCAAAGCATATTACATATTGGTTCCAAGGAAAGCACATTGTTTCTATTGATGAGTATTGCACATTGTTTCTATTGACGAGTATGATGCTGCCAAAGTCTGAAGTTTGGCGATTGGAATGTAAGTATTGTATCAAAGTCGTGATCATAGGAATGTATAACAAGTTTAATTTGTTAGGGATCCTTCAAGAAACCATCAGAGTGTGAAAATTTTCTGCAATAATTGATTTATTTCTCCTACTTATTTATAATTAGTTATTCACCAAAGCTTCAGTAAATACCAAAATAAATTCAGTTGCAAACTTCACAAATTAGGAACTGAAAATTAAGAGGCAAGAGAAATATCAGCATATGAACAATCACATTGACACACTTGTTTTTGGACAATGGTCCCCAGAAAAACCCAATGTGGGAAAATCGGTGCAACAAATTTGAGGATTCTTATTGTTGGCAGTAAATATCTGAATACAATTTGGATGCCCTAGAGAAAAACGACAATCCACCTAGAGAAGATAACTGAGAATTCTCTCACACTGATTCTGGAGATTTTACTCTGTCCCTAGCCCACAGCGCAGTCCTTACGTAAGCCTACGCAGGCTCTGCATGATTTCTATGTAGAGGCTCCCTCTCACTGCGTCAACCTAGACTGTTGTTGCTTCTGCTACTGAGAAACCGAGATTTCTCCTGCCAATCATCTATTGTGATTCTCGGCACTGAACTCTACTCATCCCCAGCACTTCTGCGTCAACCTCCTCCAGCTGCTGCGCTAACCCTCTGTGTCAATCTCCTTCAGCGGTTGCGCTATCCTTTCTTGGACCAGCACTGACTCTCGTGTCCCTCTCTGCGTATTCACTAGAACTAGAAATCACTTCCTTCCAGTGTTGCCTCTGATCCTCTTGGCTTGATCACTAGTTCGAATTCCTTAGCAAACCCTGCCCTAGGAAAATCGAACTGACTGATCAACTCTTTGTGTATCTTCAAGTGAACCCCAAGCCTCCATCTTATATGTTTCATGTTGAGTCTTCAACGACTGAGATTAAGTCTCTAATTGTTGATTTGGGGTAGCATCAGATGTACTCTAGCCATGAAAATTGGAGGAGACGCTAAGGCACATGAGCTCTCCAATACCCAAAAAGGGTTTGGGCAAATTCTAAACAGTTTGAGAGATATTAAAATAATTAATATTTTTAATGAGGTCCCTAAGTCTAAACTTAGGGAAAATAAAATATTAATGTGAATTAATATAAAATTGTGTTAGAATGGTCAAAAAGTCATGGATCAAGCCAGATCTAATCTTATCCGTTGGTTAGGGACTTAATCTTGGTCGTTGATTTGTCAATGAGAAAAGTATAAGAGGAGGCTTGAGGGTCACTTGGAGAACACACCAAGAGATCAAGATTTCGACTTTATGGGGCTGGGTTTGCTAAGAAAGTTGAGAGAGTGATCTGGAGTTGCAGCTGAGAGGCAGTAAATACAGAAGCAGAGAGGCAGAGATACTGACAGGAGGATCAGCGCAAGAGCCGGGAAAGTTGACGCAGAGGGCAGAAGTCGGAACTACCGGGAACAACGGGAACTGTCGGGAACTGTCAGAACAACTATGAACGCTGATGTAGAGGACAAAAGCCGAAACTGTCGGGAAAGCTAACGCAAAGGGTAGAAACCGAAACTGTCGGGAACATCTAGAACTGTCGAGAACTGCTAGGAAAGCTGACGCAGAGGGCAAAAGCGATCTCATTCTTCTTGAATCTTGCCTTTCCTTCATTGTCTTGACGATCAGTCACTTCGCTCTTCACATGTTTCAAGCTAAGTTGCACGAAACGGGGAAACGGAAACGAGTTTCTGAAACGGGAAGCGATACGAAACGCGAATATATATATATATTATACATGTAATAAGTAATATTTAAAAAAAATATATATATATGTGCAATCATAAAGCATTAATGATACATTATAAATTAGATAGGCTTTGCTTCTTAAAATAGAGTATGTTCACAAAAAAGAGTGTATATATCACATAACTATTTTGTACAAGAACGACATCTCCATGTTTCTATGGAACATTGAATTGAAGTTAACTTTGTAGCCATTTGGATAGTAAAGTTGATCTTGGGTTGACCATTGTTTGGAAATGTTGTCTTCTTGTACATATTCTGATCCATCTGCTTTGCAGTACGAGTATTTAGTAAACTTAGAGTTAGAGATCCTTCGTGCAACTGTTTTGTGATTTGTTCCATGAATGGGCAAGGGAAGTTTTTTGATAGCTCTTATAAGGCTACCTTTGGCTACAAGAGGGATTCCCGCACCATAACATGTCCATCATCATTGCTCATTAGGATTAAACCAAGTAATTCTTATACCTGGCTTTCTTATAGAGTGACTGTAAACAAGCATGTTTTGTTCATTAATGGAAAGAACTCTAAGTATCATTCAATTCTATGGTCCATACTAGGTTTTGGTCTGAGGAATAGAATTAGAATTCGTATTGACATGAAGATAGATTCCTATACATTGTGCAATTATATCTAATTACATCCTTACCTATGAAACATACCCAACTGATGCATGGAAAAGGAAAAACATTGGTTGTACATGCACCCTGTTGGGAAATCTTGGCCTAGAACCCTATACTAAGCATTTGTATATTCATGTTTACAGTTGATAACAAATCTGGAAAATGTCACTGTCATTGGTTTGCAGACAGTTTAAGGTGCACAGCATGAACAGATATTGCAGAGAGTTTAAGGTGCACAGCAAGAACATATATTAAATATGAACAAAATTACAAAAGGTCACTGCTTTGAACTTTTAGGACAGTTTTTAGTTACACATACTGTACACTAGATCAGTGTGATGGCTCAATAAAATTCGGTTCAACTTGTCTTTGGAGTCTTAAAATGAGGCAAGTGGTTAATTACAGAAATTTGTTTGCTCCTGTATCTTTTCCAGACAAAATAATGCTGAATTCATGTATGGGCAGCCATTAGTGGGCTTCAAGCATGTCTTGGACTCACTGTAGTTTTGTGTACAAAAAAAAAAAAAAAAAAAAAACACATGAATTTTTGGAAATGTGGGCTGTACGGCCGTGAAATGCGTTTCCGGCCGTACCACCCATGTTTCCATTTCGGGAAACGTGGTGGTACGGCCGGAAACGCGTTTCACGGCCGTACCAAACGCGGAAACGCGTTTCGTCCCAGTTTCCATCCGGAAACGGGCCTCCCCCCACGTTTCCTGCAACATAGGTTTCAAGGCATCATTTTCTGCAAGAATAAGATAATCGTTTCTTTCCAAGCCCTAAAGTTTGAAGCACCTTCCAACTTTTTTTGTGTCTTAGAGTAGGAATCCATGGTCATAGATCTGGACAATAATCAAATCGCAGAAGTAGGTCTCTTAAGAGTGATCCCAATGCCCTTTCCTTCACCAAAGCTCTGATACCATGTCGATTTTTATACTGCAATTAGAAACAAGCACAAATTTTCTGTCAGATAATTACTTCCAATGATACAATTACTTCTGTAGCACAATTCAGATCATAAAGCAATTACACTTCAGAAAATTTCAACCATAAATGCAGTAGGGCAGTAGAGATCACAGTAAAATAAATATGCACAAGAGACACAAAATATACCCCAAACCAAAGGAAAATCCCAACAACCTTTTCTTAGGAGAAATTGTCCAATTCAATCAATTTGTACATCTGAATTCCCGATCAAACATAGTCAAAATAACCATACCACTTTTCAAGTCAATTCCAAACAAAGGAGAGAGAAACTCAAACTTCTGTTGACAAGTTAAATCAGGTCAAAGAGGCCAGAATTCAGCCTTCTACTGCTAATGGTCAACTGAGGTCAAGGGGCCAAATATCTGCCCTGCTGCTCCACAGAAAAATTTGATCAAACTCTCCAGTTTGACCTGCGGTCAAAGCCATTCAACAAGTGTGGTCAATGAACAGTCTTATTGCTTCAAAGAATTGATCGACATCAAGTCAAAGATGCCCAGAATATCCGTCCTCCAATCAGTCAAAGCACCCAGAATATGCCAAAGTCAACACTAGCCAAACAGAGTTAAGACAGTCAAACTTTGCTGGTCAAGGAATCTTCTTCCTCCTCCACACATGTGAACAAAAATCTTCTTGTTTAGCAGATCCGAATTTGTGTGATGAGAGATGCCAAATGAGGAGGTCAATTCATCAACATATACATGTCCAAACGAGTGGGTTTTGACCAAGGGTCAAACCCCTTCATGAGGTGGGGCCGACCTGTCAGACTAGGGTCGACTTGAACAGCATAAAAAATAATAATATTTGCATTGACTTTGTTGACAAAAACATTGACCACAGCTACATATTTTCAACACACTTCACTAACACAAAATCATTGATTAGGCATGTTGTTGGGACAGGGTCACCTGGGGTAAAGTTTTGTAATAAGTTTTGGTATAGTTGTAAAGTCTTCACATTTTGAGGGAGCGGAGCACGAAGGTCATAGGAGTAAGAAGGAGCTTTAGTCCCTTAATTTGCTAGAAGATAGGGAGTTTTGTGACCCACCCATGGTCCGCTGACCATGATATTGTAAGAGCGAAGACTATATATAGACCAATCATAGCGAGTCTAGGAAGTAAGTCAATAATAGAAGATTATTGTATGGGAAAGTAAGCTAAGGCAGGAAAGTTTGTTTCATGTACTTAAGCGAAGAGGAAAGCTCCTGCAACTAAGTGCGTAGAGACCTTGGTAAGTCCATGCGCTGAGTGTGCGGGCCCCTGTAGCTAAGTGCGCGGAGACCTTGGTAAGTCTGCAGGCTAAGTGCGCGAGCCCCTGTAGCTGAGTGCGCGGTGACCTTGGTAAGTCTGCAGGCTGAGTGCTCGGGTTTCTGCAACTGAGTGCGCAGGGAAGAAGAGTCTGTAACCGAACGATTATATCAATATAAGATTGTTTTAAAGCTCTACTTGTGTATCTATGTGACTATATTCACTTCTGCAAGTTTATATATTTTTGCTATGTTATTTTGAATTTATAAGAAGTAATGCTTAATTGATGTGCGCAAGTCACAGATCTGCTTAAGTACTTACTGTTATGAATGTTTAAAGCATTTCGCGAATGTTAAGATTATGTTTTAGCGAGTCACTGCAATCATCTATATTCTAAGGGTTAAGATTCACGAAGACTGAAAGAAGCCCTAGAAGCCGTAGGAACCCATCACACTGACCTCTGGATGCAGAAACCTGGTTATATTATACCCCAATACTGCTTCAGGTGAGACTGGAGCCTGTGCTACGCGGGTCAGCCGAAAGGATCAATAGTTAGGGTTTTGTTGGTTGGCACACTGAACCTAGGTTAAGACCCTCAAGCCAACACATGTTATGCTTTTTCTATCTTATTTTAATGCATAGAGGGTGATCTTGATGAGAATGATCCCAATATAAGCAATGATTTTGATGTTACGTAGCTATTTGTTATAGCATCGTTGTTTTTGGACTCTAGAGGTCATTTAAATCCTCTTTGTTGATATGTTTTGAATCAAAGATGGATTGCACTCGAAGCTATTTTGGTTATATGCACCATCGATTTACAGATGAGAAACTTTACATATTTGTGTAAAATAATTTGGATTCATATGGAATCATGGATGCACATGAATTATATGTTCTTTTCAAAATTTGAATAATTTATGTATTTTTTGGTCAACCAATTTTTTGGTCGACCAATCTTTTGGTCTAGTTCTGAGGATGTTGTTTGTTTGATGTGTTAAAAAATTGAAAATAAACTATCATTTTAGTATTTAAGTTTCCCGATATTGCAAATAATTTAAAATTTAGATCCCCCAGCAATAAATTGCCAATAACGATAAATGTAACATGGATTTTTATGAAATATATATTTTGATATATCTTTATGCATATTACCCATGCAGAATGGCATATAAGTATTGAAAATACGTAAGCATATATCCTTGTAGTAGAGTAATGATATAATTAAAGAATCAACTATTTAGTACACAAATAATGTCAACCATCTAACAGTTATCGTTTATAGCATTGTCATCAAATGATCAAACATAACATCAACCTTCAAATTTCAAGTTTCAACAGATAGCATCTGTCGTTAAAAAGCTGTAGCAGATAACATCAACCAAGAAACAAAACAGAGCATCATGACTAAATAGTTGTACTACGCAGCAAACAATTCAAACTTTATTTGTCATATAATTTGGATTCTAATCTGAAAATACAAATAACTATACCATTTAGTAATATTTCTTAAGCATCTTGTCATGAGCAGTTTCTAAATCTTCTCCCGTGGTCTACTAGCAACAAGGTTTGCTACTTGAGCGGAGGGAATTGTTTCCGGAGGACAGGGAATCATTGAGGGAGACCACTGCCCTCCAAAGTGAGCTTCAAGAGTGGGAGCATGAGTGTGGGGGTGCTTCCCTGCTACTATGGGTTAAACATTCCCAAAATGAATCAAACTTTTCTAGCAGAGGATCACACATTCAAGTCTCACCATATTCAGATGTTTTTCAAAAGCATGTTCAACCGGGTCATGTTATTTAGAAAGAGGCTGGCCCTTGATCGTCGTAACAATATCTAACAGAGTGCACAAGACACATTCAATAATGAAAATGTGTTCCTAAACTCAGAAAAAGAGAGATTTTTTTCTACTTACACAACACCATCTACAGTAAGGGATGTTTCTGCAATGTTAGTTGCAACAATAATGCGTCTACAATTTGGAGGTGCTGGCGTAAACACTCGAACCTGTTTATTGGCAGCAAGCATCCAACTGATCCATGTTAGCATACACCTGTTTATTGGCAGCAATCAAACCACTGATCCATGATAGCATTGACTAGCTAGGCAGCAACATTATAAACCTTTAACCCATGGGAAATTACAGTTCTCAAGAATGTAATAATTTAATTATATTCTTCTATTTTCAAATTTAGGTCTCCATAAAATAACCAAACACGGAATCAGATCTATCGTCCATAACAGCATCCACACAATATTCCACTATGTAGACACAAATACATAAATCAGTATACTATTTTTAGTAGAAATCTCGAAGAAATGTTATAAATTTTACTGTGAGAAACAAAACTGTACTAGTGCAAGTTATTTATTACAGTAAAGGGTACTTTAATCAGTTCATCCGCAACAGGAGTAAGGCCACAATATCACAATGTGTTCCAGCAATTAAAGATAAATCAGCACATGAATATTTTCACTTTCATTTCCCCAAAATTAAAAGTTAGAACATTATTTACAAAATGTTAAATTTGGCAACTAGGGCCAAACATCACTTTGGACAGCTCTTATGAGGCAGCTGATAGTTTTCTTGGATTCCTCTTTCCGAGGGGTGTAGGATTGATCTAAAGATCATCCCATTCTGACATGTACAAATGAAGTTATGAATTTATTTTGATTATGGACAAATTGTCAAGGTCGGCCAGCTATCAAATTAGCCTCCTCCAGCCTTCAACATTGCATATAAATACAAGGTGCCTCCTCCACATTTTGGCATCTCATCTCACTCATCTTTCTCTCTAACATCTTGATTAGGTACGGATTTCTGGGCCTCTCTCTCTCCACACGTGCGAAAGGAAGACTGTCTTTTCTAGTTGCTGTGTTGACCAGATTTGACCAAAATTTAAGGAAGCTGAAATTTCAGGAGGCTGACTTTGACCATCGTTGACCCTGTTTGACTTTGGTTTTGTGAGGGAGACTCATGTTTGGGCAGGCCACTGTTATGGGCACAAAAACCGAGGCAGTTTTACCCGTGTTGACCATTGTTGACTGCCCTAATTCAGGTTGCTGCATTGACTTTTGTTGACCAGATTTGACTGGTTATTTTCGGACTGTTTTGGGCTGCATTATCTTGCTGTTGGAGGCCGAGTTGACCAAGGTTGACTGAGCTGTTTTGGAGGTCAATTTCAGTCCTGTTGCCAGCGTTGACTTTCTGGTTAGGACTCTCTGTTTCTGCTGTTTTGACTGATCAGTTTGGGCAAGTGAATATTGTAAATTGTACTCTCTCTCTGTCTGCTGAAATTTTGAAGAATTATAAGAAAAATTGATCAAGGGTTTCCCCACATTGGGGTTTGTCCCTGGCTGGTGCCATATCTTGTGTCTTCTTGTGTTGGCTTATCTTCTACTGTTTTTATTTATGTTCTATCCGCATTTTACTATCATGTTGATGTGATTGCTATATTGGATATGATATTGGGCTAAAAAAGAAAATTGAAGTAAAATTCCTCTAAGCATAGAACATACCATTGTTATCCTAAAATTAACACAAAAGCATTCAAACACCGAATATAGTTTTTTTGCAAGTACAAGGGAAGGAAGTTTCTTTCTGTTAAATCCTTGTCTATTCAAAACTGAGCTCGCTAACATATTAATCCTTCATTAGAACTCCTACAGTACAGTTGTTAACAGAGAATATTTTGCTAGATCATTTTTGTTGGAGAATGTAACTAGTTTCGGTCTTCATAATTGTCATTTGACTCATGTTATGTTGTAATTCTTATGTATCTATCACATGAAGAAAGAAAAATATGTAAATATCAAAAGAATGTTATTTTTGTAAAGCATGGGTTTCACGCTTAAGTTATTTGTCACTAGGTCAAGCATTCATTTAATGCTCCTAGGGTTTACATGAGTCAAAGTGTCCTTGTCATATTGTGAAGGACCAATTCAGGCATTTATATCAAGAAAAGAAAAAATATTTTCAATATAGAAGTGTCTAGAAGGCTCCCAAGACCAAGTCGGCCAGCCTATCTGAAGTCGGCCTAGAGACGGCTAATGGAGCCTCTTGGAAGGCTGTATAGAGATGGAACCTCAACCTGTTGTAACACACATCAAGCACGCATCTTTCAGATTCGGTCTGCAATTCGAATAGACATGCAAAGATCCAAGAATGCAAGAAGAAGTCTAGTGAAGAAGAAGAAAAGCCCTAGAAAGTTCAGATCTCTGAAATTCTGCTTGGAACAGCTCACACGTGCGAGAGGCCTAGGGTTGCTGGGCATGCAACAGGTCCGAAATTGCAGGAAGGTGTTGCAGACTTTGTTGCAGGAAGGTGTTGCAGAAAAAAAACTTGCATGGATGACTTGGTTCTTGGTGATAGTCTCGCGTCTGGTTTTGGTCTTGGAAGTCTCCTTTGAATTGATTCTATAAGAAGAATAGTTCTTTTGGGTCTTCCCCTTGGAGGGGTTTTGCCCTGGCTTGGAGCCTATATCTTGTGTTCATCTTTGTATGGTTGTGATATTCATTGTTTTGGCATTTATTTGATGATAAGAAAATCAGTATAATCAAGAAGAACATAATATAACAAATAACTGTCAAGTAAGAAGTCAAAATAAAAATATGCCCTAATGCTGCCCTAATCAATTCTCCAACAATTTTCCCTATAAACACAAACACAAGCGATAACTCCAAATAACAGAGACTACAGAGTCAATTGTATATTATTCAATATTTGAAAAGTGAAATAGAAAAGTGATATGTCTCGTGAGAGAGATGGATTTTGGTTGCAACCAACATCAAATAACTAAAAGCACATGTCTTGTTATCTAAAGTCACTTTATTTGACCACTAACTCAAAAATATTATGCTATGTAAACATTATGTACAATTAATATGTCATATGTTCACTCAATCAGCCGCCCTTAATAGTCATTTGTGAAACTGCACCAAGCTTATCACTAAATGTTACAAACTTATCTGGACTATAGTTTAGTGAAGATATTTGCAATCTGTTCCTGAGTTGCACAATCATGCAACTCCAGTTCTCCCTCTTACACAAGTTGAACATAATGGCAATGGACCTCCATATGCTTTGTTCACTATTGAAACAGTAGATTTATTCCCAACTTCAACACACTTTGGTTTTCACAATAACCTATAATTGTAGCTTGTTCAACTCGCAAGTGAGTGAGTATTCCTCATAACCAAAATGCCTCACAACCTATATTTATTGTTGTGCTGTATATTGCTTCAGGATATATGAATGGCACAGTTTATTGTTTTTTACTCAGCCAAGAAGCAACCCCTATAAAAATAGTGAAAACATTACCTGTAGTGGATTTCCTATCATCAACAAAACTAGAAAATCAGACTATGTGAAAATTGTGGAACAGAAAACCTCCCCTCTACCATACAAGATGTCACACTCCAAAGTTACATCTACATACCTCAAAACTTTCTTGGCTGTCCAATGTTCAACCACTGGAGATGCCATAATTCTAGAAATAGCACTGAATGCAAAACCCATATTCAAACTTCTTGTTGTAAGATATATCAAGATCTCCAAAAATTGTTTGATTACCAACTCATTAGCCAGTTTTGAATCAGTGTTGGTTGATAACTTCAGCCCAAATTCAAGAGGTGTAGAAATTACCTTGCAATCTGTGATACAAAACATCTCCAACAAACATTTGAATACTGAGATTGTCAAACAAACACACAACCATCAGTTTCTCAAAATTCCACACCCAGGAAATAATGCATGAGGCCCTAATCCATCATGTAAAATGCTGAACACAAATCAGATTTTACCTTCTGAATTATGTCAATCTCACTACCTACAATAATAGTATCATACACATACACCACCAAGATAAATATATCATCAACGATGCTTTTGACATATAGATTTGGATAAAAGAGGTTTCTTCTAAGTGTACATCCTATAATATGCATGTCCCAACCCCTGGTGGGCAATGAACTGCCCCATCCTAAAGGGGGCAATAGCTACTATACATCGTACAAAGCAACCTCTCATTCCTTCAGCTATGTCGAATAATACAAAGAAGAATCAAGAAAAAATAAAAGGCATTTAGAGGAGTGGGAAAACAAAGGCCGAGGTGACTCATGCATCCATGATTGCTCCCTCCTCACATCTATACACCCAGGATGAGGTACTCCATCGTAGCCAATCCCTTTGACCATGGCACTTGGCCATGAAGTCCATTCCCCTTAATTCCATCATTATTCACATGGCACCTATCAATTGAAGGGTGGACCAAGGACGTGTTGCTTCTCCTTGGGGGTTGAAAACACCTAATAGGATCGTCTATTAACCACTCCTACCTAGCGAGGTTACACCATTACGTGACTAAGGCCCCAATTTTGGAAGAGAAACCTTGTATGAAGTCTTAGTTTGCCCATTTCTTTCAAGCTTGGTGCACTTAGATGCAATAAACCTAATGATAAAAGTTGCAGCACTGGATATTGTGTGTAATTGATAGGTGGTTCCATCTACAGGTCTAGGCAACTTGACTAGGGTCTAGGTCCTCCAGAGGGACATGTTGAAACCCACAGTTGATATTTTGAGAGCCATGGGACTCCAGACAGTTGTAGAGCATCATTTGCATCCATGGGCACCATAAGCACCCACAGAGTTCCTACATTTTTCCCTATATCATTTATGGGATGATGCACCTGGACCATCATGTCCCAAGCTAACTTCACAATATTACAGGATCAGGTAATTGATCCAGGGCCTAGATAAGGTTTGTCTCATACCTTGAGACATGGGAAGGCTAGCACCATCTTCAATACCCTCAACGATAGAGCATCAGGCATATTCACCACATGGAGACCCATGAGACCCATTTTGTGCCCCAGAGCCAAAACTAGGGTCCATAGGATGATTGTGAAAAAGATGTAGAGGCCAGCCCCTAGAGGCCAATTTTAGAAGGCATCTACACTTGTTTTGGCACACATTGCACTCAAAATTTTCCTAGAAGAGGCCTATGTTAGCATGACATCAGCCTTCTAGCTATTCCATCTCACGCGTGTGGCATATTATTGATATCTCTCACAAGCTACTAGGTCGGCTTGTAACCTAGACTTATACTTGCTCATTATTTTATGTTTAGAGGGGCTTGTAGGCTAGTAAGGCATTCCAATGCCTTGTATCAATTTAGAATTTATCATTTGAACTTCTCATCATCACACCTTTGGATTTTCGACCTCATTATAGGAAATTGGACTTCTTCTCTTGTGGATGAATTGGAAATTTTCGATACATTTTGATATTTGGAGCTAATCTTGGATATTCTTTGGAGCTATTCTTTGGTCTAATGGATGGAAATCTTGCATATTCTCTTGTATGTGGACTTGATTGTTGAATATTAATTTATTAATGTCTAATGTATGGAATAATTTATTCTAGGTCATGCTAAATTGTGCCCTAATTTGTTGAAGATTAATTAAATTGCTATTTAGATTAATATTGCAAGCATTACTCATACATAATATGTAATGAATTGTCCTAGTGGTGAACTCCTAGAAGCTCTCCCATGGAAATCCATTTTTCCATTGCATAGGTAAATGCTAGAAATTTTGTTGCTAGGGCATCAAATTTCGAACTCCTTGGAAACAATTTTCGCTAATCTATTCTCTCAAGGGATAAGGGACTGGTCCAATTAAATTGGTGATCATTTACCTCTCTTATCCATTTTCTCTCTCCTGTAAATTTTTGCCCCTTTAAGTCTAAGGTCGTAAACTAGGGCTTGGTGTGAATCCATAGGCAAGGTGAGTTTTGGGGATTGGAAAGCCTAAACATCAAGAGGATAGTGTTTTCCACAAAATCTATCCTTTTGGTGGGCACCCACTTCAATTTCATCCACAAACTCTCTTGCCCTAGTTGTTTGCCTTCAGAAGGAAACCCTAGTTTTATTTTCCTTCAACTTGGGGGCTTCTTTGAAGGTTTCATGAGCCTTGGCCTTGCTAATATGCATTGTTGGAAACCTTTTCTCCTAGAATATATCATTGGTTACTTCAACACTCAACCCCTCAATGAAACCATAGGTCTCATGCCTCATCAGATAGACTTCTACAGAGAAAGGGAATTGCCTCCCATTGGAACCTTGAACCAAAAATTGTCTTTCTTGCAAAAATCCCCATTGTATCACCTTATATCCTATTGATCACTCAAATGTCAACTACCCTATAGCAGAGTACACTTCAAAGCAGTCATAATTTTTTTGAGATTTCATCATCATCATGCAGCTTCTGGTCTACTGATGTAATCCAAATTCTGCAGCCTGGGGGCCATTATGTAAAAATGATTCTAGTATGTCTATAAAGTAAAACATTTAGGTAAGCCTATGATTTTTACCATAGAGTTTCACTCTAGGGAGTTTTTTTTCCTCCGCCAATTATTTATGTTTTTAAACATTTATAATTGGTAGAGTTTTTCTCCCTAGCATGCCCCAAAGATAGAGTGGGACTCGATGGGGAGGTCTTAGGTGAGTCTTAGTGTATAGAGTCTACATAAATTAACATACTAGATCATTTGTAAAGTGTCGAGGAATTTGGTTGAGTCTAGAGGTCATATTTTTATTGTCAAAATTTCCCATTTGAAATGGGATTTTTATGTAATATTTCATGTAAAGATGTAAAGATGTAAAAAGTGTTATCTATGGAGGTTTTAAGCGGTGTGAGTACACAAAGTTATACCTCAACTCCTAAATTTTCTATCTCGATTCTATACACACTTTGATGGTGGAAAAATATGTCTAAACCCATCTAGAGTCATTTATTTTATTTTATGGCAAAATAATTAGTCAAAAATGGTCAAAAAATTAAAATGAGAGAAAATAAAATTTTCTCCAAGTGGAAAAATAACTAAAAAGGGAATGTGCACTTTCCAAAAAAGGGATCAAATTTAAGGATGAGAAAAGGAAATTAATTTCTCAAGGTAAATCGAATTTTTTGGTCTAGGCGGTTATTTTGAATGAGGAAATTTCAAGAAAAATATTTTTGAAGATATTCCAGTGGTCCAAAACCACTCCAAGGTCAAACATTGGTCCATCTAGCACATCAATCAAGGAAGTCGAATTTTTCTATGGATCTGTGCAGCAGTGATCAAGGGTTTGAATTATTTTCAAGAGGATCAAGCCATGGATCAAGTCAAATCATTGTTTTTTCCACTTAGGGGCTCTCACAGACTCATTGTTTTTTATATAAGGAAGCTCTAAGCTCCTCATTTGCAAGCATGAAAAATCTTGAGCTCTTGGCTAAGTGAAGTTCTGCTACTTTGTAATATTTTTTCCAAGCAATAAAATAAAGTCTTTGGGGAAAAGCTATGGTGTTATTCTTCAGTCTATGTCACAAGGTACGTCAAACTTTAACCTTAAGGATTGAATTTTGGCGAACCTTAAAAAAATTTTGAGGTTCAGCAAACCTCATCGAACCTCATAGCCATTGACCAAATTCGTAGATCAAAATTCATAACTTCATGTCACAACTCAAGATTGTAATTTATCCTTGTAGCTTCCATGTCCGTGACAACATTTTTTATGTTTACTGATGTTGATCTCTTACTATTTTATCCTATAATTCATTATATATATATATATATTATATATATATATATATATATATATATGACGAACCTCATACGAACCTCATCAAAAATTCAAACTCAAACCGAACCTAATCATTGTCGAACCCAAACTCGAACCCGAACCATGTGACATTGTCTTCAGTTATATGGTAATATATTTCTGAACTATTGTTAATTTTACGAACCTCATCAAAAATTCGAACTCAAATCGAACCTAATCATTTTCGAACCCAAACTCAAACCCGAACCATGTGACATTGTCTTCAGTTATATGGTAATATCTTTCTGAACTATTATTAATTTTAGATAACAATGGTATGCTCTATGTTTTAGCAAAAATTTAATTCAATGTTCCCTAGGCAGCACAATGACAATTTCCAATTATATCCAGTAGCAATCACATTAACTTAAACACATTGATAGTAAATGCAGATAGAACATAAAAACATGTGCAGAGGACACAAGATATGGCAGATGCCAGGGAAAAGACCCAATGTGGGTGTTAGCGCTTGGAATTCACCTAGGCTGAGATAGACAAACTCTCAAGGCTACATCAAACCATTTCACCTCGTAGCTAGCCCTACGAGGTATGAGAAGGCTCTCTCGGGTCAGATTCGTTAGATCTTTCAATATGATAAGCTGACCAATTAGGAATAAAGATTTTAGGCTAGTAAATTGATAAAGAGGGTTGATTTAAATTTTTTTGGTTTTTTGGTGGCAATTGGAGGGAGTGCAATTCAGGGTGCGGGGATTGAGCACAGTTTTT
>APFE031618210.1:250236-304314 GCA_000404065.3 Pinus taeda | reverse complement strand
AAGCAAACCCTAGACCTTGACCAAATTTTGCTTGAAAACTCTTTGAAATGACAAAATTTGACCTTGACACTTCAAAATCACTTTGTAAGAGCATATTTGATCACTGATGGAGGGCATTCAAGACCGACACTAACAGTGGGGAAACCCTTTGATCAAATCTTCTTATTATTCTTCAATAGTTCAGCACAGAGAGAGTACAAATATCAAATTAACCTGCCCAAAACAGTCCAGTCAAAATCAGCAGCCAACAACAGCCAACTGCATCCCTAACCAGAAAGTCAATGTTGGTCAAAGCAGCATCAAAATTTCCTTCAAGCAGCTCGGTCAACAGCAGATTAATTCGGCCTTCCATGAGAGTCAAAGTTGGCCCAAAACAGTTCAGTTAACCCAATTAAAGTAGAGAGAAAACACAATTGTAATTTCTTCGGTCAAATCTGAAGTCAAAGTTGAAGTCAACCCTAGTCAAACTATCCCAATCACCTCAATTTCTATGCCAATGAATGCGGCCTCCAAAAATCGAAATTCTTCCCTCAATATCGAATTCAACAGAGGTCAAATAGGCCTTGGCCAACGTTGGTCTATTTTCCTGAAATTCGGCCAGCAGGCAATCCTAGAAATTCGGCCTCCTGCCACACGTGCGAAGTACAGAGAAGTTGCCTCCAAGTTATACAAACCAAACAAGAGAGGAGAGAGAGAGATATGTGATGAGGTGATGTCCAAATGAGGACAAATTTCACTCCTATTTATACACTTCGTTGAGGGTGAGGAGACACAGCCATTGGGCTTCATGAGCCTACATTTGACTGAGGTCGACCTTGACAATTTGTGCATGAGCGAATAAATTCAAAATTCCATTTCTACTTGTCAAAATGAAATGATCTTTACACCAAAATTGGACCTCTCGAAAAGAGGAATCCAATGCAATAATCATCTCCATCATATGAGTTATCCTAAGGTGGAATTTGGCCCTAGTTTCCAATTTTAACACTCCCTCTCAACTAGGGAAAATTCCACCTACCAATCTATCTATCATCATGCTATCTTGTACCATCTCTATCATCATTGCCCTACGCTGCAGAACCATAAAGTAATAATGAAGAAGCTATCGAGAGTGAGTCATAAGATCATACCAATCTCCACTGACAAAAGGCAACCCTTGATCCTAGATCAAGTTGTTGAACACCCACGCATCCTAGTCATAAGGACTACGGCAATACACGATGCATCCACCAGTAGTGCTATGGTCCCTAACCATCTTTTCCCAACTCATTGGCAAGATCAAAGGTACTTCCCATGCGTCCTAGACTCCATGGGTAGGATGTGTGTTGGGGCATCAACAGGAGAAGGTGAACCATTCATCCTACTCATATGCCATAGGAGAAGGTGAACCACTCATCCTATGCATATGTCAATCATAGGGGAAGGTGATTCACTCACCCTACATACATGTGTCCTGGTAGGGGAAGGTGAACCACTCGCCCTACACACATGTCAGCCATCATGGGGTATCATAGGGGAAGGTGAACCACTCACCCTATGGTCGCCCATAGCTCCAAGAAGGACCCCAAGCCACCATAAGCTCCCAAAGCTCAGTGTCCAAATCATACAAGACCCTCATAGGAGGGTCGTTCCACGACTCCAAGTCTCTCTCGGAAAGTTAAGAATTTGACCTTCCCCAAAGGCTTCATGAGAATGTCTGTGACCTGCTCATCCGTCCTAATGTGTCGGAGCCATATTGCTCCTCGCTGTACCATATCACGGATAAAGTGGTACCTGATATCAATATGCTTGGAGCGGTCGTGGAACAAGGGATTCTCTGAGAGGCAAATCCCGCTCTGGTTGTCACAGAAGATCACAGTGGTATCTAGCACATGCTCAAATAGCTCACTGAAGAGCTTTCTCAACCAAACAGCTTCACAACAGGCCATACTCGCAGCAATGTACTCGGCCTCGGCGGTGCTTAAAGCAACCAATTTTCGCTTCCTGCTCAACCAAGATATAGAAGCAAACCCCAAAGAGAAGCACCATCCAGATGTGCTCTTACGATCCACCACATTGCCAGCCCAGTCAGCATTTAAATATCCATGTAGCTTCAAGTTTTCGGCAGTGTATCTTAGTCCATAGTGGATTGTGCCTCGAAGATATCTCAAGAGATTCTTAGCAACAATCCAATGAATGTGATGAGGCTCGACCATAAATTGACTCAATGTGTTCACAGCGAAGCATATGTCAGGACAAGAGTTTACCAAGAACATCAGGGCCCCCACAAGCTGACGATACTTGGAAGGGTTCGCTAATCCGAGCCCAGCAGCACTTCCACATAGCTTCTTAAAGTTGAGTTCCATCGCAGTAGTCACGGACATGCAATCCACCATCCCACATCTCTCAAGTAGCTTCACAATGTATTTTCCTTCATAAAGGAAAATCTCACCTAGCTTTTGCCAAACCTCCAGCCCTAGGAAGTAGTGCATCAGTCATAGGTCCTTCATCTCAAATTCGAAGGCCAAGTCCCTCTTGCATTGATGAATGAGAGGGTCATCACATGTCAAAAAAAGAGCATTCACATAAAGGACTAGAATGAGAGGTTTGTCCTTTTCAACCTTGAAATATATGTTTGGGTCAGCATCGCTCCTTGCAAATCCCAGCTTCATAAGATAGTTATCAATCCTCTCATACCAAGGCCTATGAGCTTGCTTTAACCCATAGAGGCTTTCTTCAACCTGCATACATGTGTCTCATGATCTTGAACTTCAAACCCCTCGGGTTGTTCCACATAGACTTCCTCTTTAAGCAAGCCATGCAAGAAGGCAGTTTTGACATTCATCTGGTGAAGGCTCCATTATCTATGATTCATGAGCAAGATCTACCGAAATTCCTATGGGGTGAAGAAACAAAGACTGTTGTGTACGTTTAGAATAGAAGTCCCCACGGGTCTCTAAATAATCGAACACCTGAGGAAGTCTTCTCTGGGAAGAAGCCTACCGTGGATCATCTCCAAATATTTGGGTGTCCGGTATATATCCACATTCCCAAGGATAAAAGGAAGAAGCTAGATCTAGCAAGCAAGAAGGGAATATTTGTGGGATATAGTAATTCATCCAAAGCTTACAGAATCTACATCAAAGAAGGACATCATATAGAAGTAAGTCGAGATGTAATATTTGATGAAAATATTGCATTCAAAAGGTCAAAAGACATTTCATCTAATTCCGATGAAGATCTTCCTATATTCGAGGAAGAAGTCAACAAAGAAGAACACAATAATCATCAAGAAGATGAAGGTTCGAGCGAACCTTTCACTATCCCTGAAAAGCGGAAGAGACCTAATTGGTTGACCTCCACACTTCAAGAAGCTAAAGGACATCAGGCAAGTGGAAAATTTAGAGAATGCAAGAAACCCAAAAGGTACCCTGGATATGCAGCCTACATGTCAAAATTGATAGAAGATGATCCATCCACGTTCGAAGAAGCTTCCAAGCATCCTAAGTGGAAGTCTGCCATGAATGAGGAATACCAATCGATAATGAAGAATGGGGTTTGGGAAGTTGTTCCTGGACCGGAAAACAAATCTGTGGTAACTTTGAAATGGATTTACAAAATTAAGCATGTTGCGGATGGAAGCACAGGCAAATACAAAGCAAGATTTGTGGCTAGGGGTTTCTCACAAGAAGAAGGAATTGACTATGAAGAAACCTTTGCTCCTACAGCAAGATATACAACCATTCATTCATTGATTTCTCTAGCTGCATCCATGAAATGGAAAGTTCATCAAATGGATGTAAAGACTGCATTTCTGAATGGCACCATAGATGAAGAAGTCTACAGTGAGCAACCTTTGGGATTCGAGGTCAAAGGTAAAGGAGACTATGTTTGCAGGTTGAAGAAGGCCCCCTATATGGCCTCAAGCATGCACCTAGACCATGGTACGCCAAGATGGACACTTATCTGCAAAGACTAGGCTTTACCAAAAGTTCGGTTGATCCCAATCTCTACACCAAACTGGTAACAGATGAACCTACCATCATCTTACTATATGTAGATGATCTTCTACTAACTGGTGTAGAAGAACGTATTCTCGAATGCAAGAACAATTACCAACAAAATTCGATATGAAGGATCTAGGGTCCATGCACTATTATCTAGGACTGGAAGTATGGCAAGAACCCAATGAGATTTATTTGGGTCAAGGAAAGTATGTAATTGAAATTCCCAAAAGGTTTGATATGATGGAGTGCAAGCCTATGATAACTCCTATGATCACGAACCTGAGACTCTTAAGAAATTCTGAATCCAGTCTGGTGGATCCCACAAGGTACAGGCAATTAATTGGATCACTGATCTACCTAGTAAATACTCGGCCAGATATATTCTTCGCAGTGAATGTTCTCAATCAGTTTTAGATGGAGCCTTGTCATGATCATTCGGTGGCAGCCAAGCATATATTGAGATACTTGCGTGGAACCATACATTAATGCCTAAAATATGAGAAAGGGAAAGATGTACTTCTAACAAGATTTATTGATTCTGATTGGGGAGGCAATGAGAAGGATGGTGGAAGCACAATCAGAGGATGCTCCAGTCTAGGATCCTCGATGGTCTCTTGGATGAGCAAAAAGCAAGAGACAATTGCCTTAAGCAATACTGAAGCCGAGTATGTAGCAGCATGTGAAGTCAACCAGGAAGTGGTCTGGTTAAGGAAATTGTTATCCGACTTATTTGTAGGACCATTGGCCTCTACAACGATTCATTGTGATAATACCAGCTGTATAAGATTGTCTGAGGACCCAACGTTTCATGGGAAGACAAAGCACATAAACAACAAATATCATTATATTCGAAAGTTGGTGCAAGATGGAGTGTTGAAGCTGGAATATGTTCCCACAGATGAGCAGACTGCCGACATATTAACAAAAGTGCTTTTGAACAAGAAGCTTGTGTGTTTTCGAGACAATCTTGGTCTGGTTGATATGTCGTCCATTTGAGCAGGAAAGATAGACACTACATCTCTATCTTCCGAGAATGAAAAAGAAATGGAGGATTGAGTTATCATCTAGCATCCAACACTCTTTGAGGATGAGGTAGGGCATCCAAGACAAGAGTGGGCAAGAGGACCGATATTTTTGAGGGTTGGGAACCCAAGATGAGAATAGTCCTAGTAGGGCATACTCAGAAAACACCCGGGTGGGTATGACCCTAAGAGAGACAATGACAAGTGTGTCTATAAGTCATTGGTCTCGCCAACATTATGCTCTGATTTATCGTTGAAAGATAGAACGAATAGTCAAGGCCTTGCTATATGGAAACAATGTTGGTTGAAATGATGCTATAATAGATGGATAACTAATCCGACTCTTTGCTTATGAGGACTCTTGAATTGAGAATGTCCACGTACCATGTATGAATGAATACCTCCCTAGTTAAGAGGGAGTGTTGAAAATAGTGTAACTAGGATCGATCTTCATTATTTTTGCATTAATGTATTTTTGTATTTAAAGAATTATATTTTCTCTAATTAAAGAGCTCAAGACAAACTGAAGACAGTCATATATTACTTTTGTAAATGTAATGAATGTAAGTCTTTCTAGATCATCAAAGAAATACTCAAATATGTACCCACCGTTTTACTCTTGAAACCACTCAAAGGAAGGATATGAAACCAAGTCGGCTCAGCTAAATGATCGAAGGAAACGTCGGCCCAATCGAAGTTCACGTCGACTTAATGAATGGGAAGGCAAGCCTATATATATAGGCTACGTATGGAGCATCAATAACACAATTCAATTCACTTCTCTCACGAACAAGCAAGGTAGCGAAGGAGCCACAACGTTTGAGGAAGTCTGTCCCCTCATCGAACCTGCACCTCGGCATCTAGTCCTAGGTTAGCATATCACATTACGTGATTGCGTTTGAAGGGCATATCTGAGTTAACATATTGCAGTTCATGATTTTGCTTGAAGGGCATTCCTGGGATTAGCATATCGCATTTCAGGAGGAGACTGTGGATGGCACCATAAGACTAAACACGCCCTAACTCCATCCACGTATGCATATACGCTCTGAATTCTAGGGCACCCTCCTTCGCTGTGGTGACAGTCAACCGGATTATCTTGTGGAAATCGTGCAGATCAGCCATTTTCATAAATGTGACAACATATATATATATATATATGGAGCAAGAGTAGATCAAGGCTAGGAGAGCCTATCCGAGCTGATTTGGTACAGACTGATATAATTCTTCAATTGCAGAACTGAACAATGCTACTGGGTACATATTCTGAGGTATTGTCATTTGATGTTGAAGGCATTTCAAGGTCAAGTTTTGCATCATGTAATTTCTCAATAAAGATTCCATAAGAAAAAGTTCAAGGGTTTTTCCTCTCAAGTTTTGGAGAGGTTTTTTCCCTGGCATGTTGCCAATATTTTTGTACTTGTGCATGATTGATTTTCTTATTTTGATAGTTGGCTGATGATAATCATGCATAGTAATAATATAGATCAAATCTAAAGAAAAATAATATCTCAATCAGATATCTAAGAAAGAAAAATATAACAATTGCATTGCCCTTAAATTTCTCAACAGAAATCACTAAAGTTCTTAGAAGTATACTCTTCTCCATTATCTGACCTCAAAACCTTTATCTTCTTCCCTATCAAGTTCTCTACTTGAGCCTTGAACTCTTGGAATCTACTGAAAACCCCATCCTTGGTCTTCATGAAGTAGATCCATGACTTCCTAAAGAAATCATCAATGAACGTCACATAGTGCAAGAAGCCACCCAAAGATGGTATTGCCATCGGTCTACATGCATCTGAATGTACTAGATTCAAGATCCCCATGGACCTACTATCACTGCTCGATAAGGATCCCTTAGCATTCTTGCCAAGTGCACAATCCCTGCAAACACCATCATACTCTACCTGGAGCTCTGGAAGACCTATAACCATCCTCCTCAATGCTAGCAAAGCCCTATAATGCAAGGGGGCAAATCTTCGATGCCATAAATCACATAAACTGATCCTCAGGCCCTTAGGCCATACAAGAACCTGACCATCTACAAAATCAACTTCGTATCCTCTTTCCTCCTATGCAAAAATAGAGAGAAGGTTCTTCTTCAATCTTGGCACAAATAATACATCTCTCATTTGTAGAGAATCTCTAAACTCTAGCTGAAACAATGTTATCCCAACTCCTTCCATTACATACTTAGCATTATTCCCAAGCACCACCTGCAATGCTAAATCCTTCTTTGTCAAATTAGTGAGAGAATCTCATGAACCTGTCATGTGCCTAAAAGCACACCCAACCTGTGTTCTTTGAGACTAGGCACCATCTTGACAAGAGATCTAGAATCTATACCAATTGTTGAACACTGAAATATGAGGTTGGACAAAGGTTGATCTTCAACAAAGCTCTAATACCATCTTGAAATTCCATCGCATGTGTAATAGAATACAACTTTTTCATTTGATAATCACTTCCTAATGATTTTCAAACAGTGTTTTTCATGCAATTCATATCATCGAATAATTACAAAAAAATCTCAATTGCAAATGCAACGAAAACAATGAAGATCATAGAAAGACACACATGCACAATACATGTTTGATCTTATAGATACACTTGGAAGTCACCACTGACTTCCCCTCTGGTCTCGAAACTATCTCCCACACATCATTCCTAATGATGAACTGATACTCCTCCATCATCGCATCCTCCCAAACCTACTAGCCTATTGCCTCCTCATAACTAGAAGGTTCAGAATCAATGATCTGGCTCATCAATTCCATATAACTCGAGAACCTATGTGGTCATTTACTCTCCTTGAAAGTACCACTAGGAACTACATGCCTCTTTGCATCCTACAAAGTGTCACAAAGCCATGTCGGCCTCTTCCTAGTCACGACAACATCTCTAGCACAAGTCTACTAACTCTACTAGCTCTACTGACTCCTCCTGATAGTCTGAAGGATGATCAACAAGACTAGAGGGATCTCTACCCACATCCTTTGGAGCCTCGTGTTCCTCACTATCAATCTCCATATGAGACTATCTAGACCTCCCAAAGACTACCTCCTCGTCAAAGATAGCATCCCAACTAACCTCAATATGGCGTTGTCTTGGAATGTAGATCTTATAGGCCTTTTAAGTCTCGTTATATCCCACAAAAGTACCCTTCTTCCCATAATGTTCTAACTTCTTCCTCTTCCCCTTCGGCACATAGATGTATACTAGAGAGCCAAAGATCCTCAAATGACTGAACTTTGGCTTCACTCTTGTGAATGCCTCCTCAGGAGTCTTGTCCCCAAATATCTAGTGAGGACTCTTATTCTAAACATAAACTGTCGTGTTGGAGGCCTCTGCCCATAACAATGGGTAAAACTTAATCATGAATCATTGCCTTGATAGCCTCCACAATGGACTTGAACTTCATTTTCACAACCACATTATGCTAAGTATTGTAAGGAACTATCAACTCCCTCTTCATCCCTGCCTCCTTGTAGAAATCACTAAAATTCTTGGAAGTATACTCTTCTCCATTATCTGAACTCAAAACCTTTATCTTCTTCCTTGTCAAGTTCTCTGCTTGAGCCCTAAACTCCTGGAACCTACTAAAAACCTCATCCTTGCTCTTCAAGAAGTAGATCAATGTCTTCCTAGAGGAATCATCAATGAACATCATGTAGTGCAAGAAGCCACCCAAAGATGGTATTATCAGCGATTTGCATACATCTGAATGAACTAGATCCAAGATCCCCATGGACCTACTATCACTGCACGGTAAGGATCCCTTGGCATTCTTGCCATGTGCACAATCCCTGCAAACACCATCATGCTCTACCTGGAGCTCTAGAAGACCTATAACCATCCTCCTAAATGCTAGCAAAGCCTTGTAATGCAAGGGGCAAATCTTTGACACCATAAATCACATAAACTGATATTGTCATGTACCAGTGCTTGGATTAGGCATCCTAATAATTTGTACAATCCTCCCTCTCAAACACCAATCACTCATGTTGAGTCTATGCTCAGGCACTCATGCCATACAAGAACCTAACCATCTACAAAATCAACTTTGTATCCTCTTTACTCCAATGCAAAAAAAGAGTGCAAGTTCTTCTTCAATCCTGGTACAAGCAATACATCTCTCATTTGTAGAGAATCTCTAGACTCTAGCTGAAACGATGCTCTCCCAACTCCTTTAACTACATACTTGGCATTAGCGCCAAGTTGCACCTGCAATGCTAAATCCTTTTTTGTTAAATTAGTGAGAGAATATCGTGAACCTATCATGAGCCTAAAAGCACTACCCAGTCTGTCTTCTCTGAGACTGGGCACCATCTTAACAAGAGATCTGGAATCTATACTAGCTGCTGAGTACTGAAATCTGGGGCTGGTCAAAGGTTGATCTTCAACGAAGCTCTAATAGCATGTTGAAATTCCATCGCACGCATAATAGAATACAACTTTTTGATCTGATAATCACTTCCTAATGATTTTCAAATAGTAACTTTCATGCAATTGATATCATTGAATAATTACACACAGAAAATCTCAATTGCAAATGCAACGGAAACAATAAAGATGATAGAAAGACAACCATGCACAATACACACGATATTTTTCCCCTGGAAAACCCAACCTTGGGAGAAAACCCAACAATATTTTCTTGAGGAGAAATTGCCTTTTAGAAAGGTTTACAAATAAGAAATTTGTCTAGAAATTTGTGCCAATAATACAAGTCAAATACCAATCAAACTACTATTTAGTCAAATAACAACTCTATAGTCAAACTCAAGCCTGCGGTCAACTCGCACATGCGGCCAAATCTTCAGTTAAGCTCGGTCAAACAGCCATGGTCAACGTTGGTCAAAACTCAATCAAACCCTATGGTCAAATCTTTCACACATGCAACTGTCAAGATGCTAGTCAAACTCAGTCAACTCGGTCACATTCGCAGCCTCCAAGAGAGATAGAATGATGAAGAAAAGATGAAGACTAACAAATTTCTCCTTGGCTGAATTTCTCCTCCATTGGAAAAGATCAAATGAGCTTGTTGTGTTGATGATTTGTCTCCTCACATGCTTGTCTATTTATATAGAACTCTAATGTTAAGTGGAGACCCAATAGGTGGCTCCTCATCACAAGAAACCCCCTCACTTATGGAGCCTACATTACAACTCAATATTAGACTAGAAATGTTTTTTCCACTAATGGGTGAAATAACCCATTAAATAAACAAATCAAACTTGCTCTAAAAAATAGATAAATGCATCTCGGAGCAAGCAATATGAGTATCATGGGCCAATCTCCCCTAGCCAAATCAGCATGGCCCCATGGGAGAAACACTACCCCTGGGCCATTCACCCCTAACCAAATCAACATGGCCCCATGGTTAAATGTATCATTCTCCCCTCGTCAAATCAGCATGACCCCATGAGAGAATGTTCGCCTAATGTTGCAAAAACATCAACAAATAACAAGTCAAGTTCTTGTAAAATTGAATTCACAATGATTTGATTATCCTTATGCATATTCAGAAAACCAACACCCAGGAGATATTCAAATAGTCCACTGAGGGTATTTATCTTGTGGGACTCCCCTTAACCCAATCTTGAAGATACTCTTCTAAGGTCGAGAAGAAGAGAGTTATCAAGATATCTTCTCGCTTTTCTCCTATTCCTTTAGAGTAATACACAAAATATTTTATGTGTCTAAGGATAGCCTTAAGAAAAGAATGATGGTCGGGGTGTTTAGGTACCTTTTCAAAGTATTTTGGAGCGCAATGATTTGGAAACCCTAGAATATATCGTACATCAAACGATGGACAAGACATTTGCAATTGTAATGGATCCATGACTTATCCTAGGAATATTTCATAATAACTGAAAGAGGAGTCGATAGTGTGAAATTAGGGCACCCAAAGAAATGCTTCCTTTGTTGTGACATCAAACTATAAAGGACTGACACCAATAAGAGACAAATATCAATTAATGGATAATCAACAATAACATAAAGAGAGAAAAAAACTAAGAAAATCCTATTTCTTAGTTTTATACTACCTAAAACCCTCAACTACAAGAGGCAAGGATTTTCAGAGGGGGTATATAATGGGAGTATATAATGGGTCTAATGTATAACTAAACAGTGTGTCAACCTAGTAGTGGGCCTACAACCATAATGAAAGAGAACGAGTAAACATATTATCAAATGAACATCATCTATATATATATATAATTGTTATAAATTGGTTCAATCTTCAATCAAATTGTCACATGCACACACTCAGGAATTTGCTGGAAGAAGTATTATCTCTAAAATCGCAATTTGACTATGTGACCTGTCTTCATATTTACAGGGAAAGGAACCAAATTTTTTATAGTTTAACCAAAGAAGCAGTGCAGCAACCTTTTGGTAATTGGATGATTCAGGAACAGATTGGTCAAGACTTCTATCAGTACTTCCACTTCCCATTCATTGATCAACAGACACAGGAAGCAGCATCAACATGATACATTTCAGCACATATATGGACCTTTTTTGTTATATTTCTGAATATATAGAAAGATCTAGAGCTGTATATAATTTTTGTTTTTTGAACTGTTACAGTAATTAACTCATACTATATTATTTTTGGGACATTTTACGGTATGTGGCCTCATGTGGCCACCACTTTTGAGATATACTCCTTTGAAGCATTTACAGCATGTAATTTTCACTTAATGTATAGCTCATCATAACAGTATCCTTGGGAGCTATGGTTGATGTCTACATTAGGTGTATGCAAGTTATTTATGTTCTATTGGTTATCTAGTTCATTACAGAAAACTTTATACATTTATAGTCATGCATCTGCAAAAATTGCATGGATGCACAATGATACAAACCATTAAACAGACAGAGAAAATGAAAATACTTTTCAGAGCAAAAAAAGATTGAAACAAATTTGGGAGGACATACATGGTAGAGATTTCTTCACGATATTTTATGCCAGAAAAAGAAGACCCACTCTGATTGAAAGCATTATTTTAAAAACCGGCCGGTTCATTAGGCGACCGGGTCAAACCGGCCAAAAAACCAGGTTGAAGGGTCCATTTCGCCCAGATTTCACAAAAACCAATCCTAACCGGCAGGTTTATGGTCAAACCAGTCGGTTCATTGCCAAAGCCGCAACAGACCCACATCTGTGGTTTAGGAAGCTTTTGGGCTGTTTTGGAGGGAAAATAAGGGTTGTCTCCCTCCTAAAACACCCTCTCCAAGCCTTTAAAAGGATCTCACCCCTCTCATTTGCCTCACATATCTCAGTTGGTGTTTTTGTCAGTTTGATTAGGAGCTTGGAGGGTGTTGAGTTTTTGTTGGAGTAGTCATTTTGGAGGCTTGGAGTTGGAGTTGGAGTTATTTTGGAGATAGTTTGGAGAGTTGGCATCTTGAGGAGGCCAAGGAAGCTAGTTTGCATTAATAGTTTATTTTCATTAAAAATAATTGTTTAATGTATTTTTTTAAAACCCGGTTCATTGAGATCTGACCAGTCCCAGTTTGACCGGTTCCGGTTTGAAAACTGATTTATTAGGTGGACCGGTCCGGTCACCGGTTCCGGCTTTTAAAACTATGATTGAAAGTCACACCCAATTGACCTCCTCCTATAAAAAAGAAACCTACAAGGAAAAAGAGATCAACACCCTTTCAACCTATCAAGGAATAGATTACCTAAAATCTTACTATGTTGGGAACAAGCAGATGCAAAACTGGAAATGACTACAATAAATAAATGTAATGCACTACATGGGCCATATATGTATGGAATGATTCCAATACTTCTTCACTGCATCTGTTAAAGATTAAGCTTGCAACACAAACTATGAATGCAATCATAAATTATGAAAGCAGAATGTCAATAATGTGGTTTAATCACATCAAATTAGTGGACTATTGATCATTACAAAGACTCGCCTTGGTTGAAGACTAAACAAAGTTTTTGCAAGCATGCATAGCATCATACCCTTTCCAATTTTCTGGTAGGCCCTCTATGTATTTCACAAATGTTGACACAGGTACTAGTGACTAAATTGAAACAAGAATATCTTGTAAATGATGAAAACAAATGAAACCACCATAAATAATTCTTGCCTGCATTTCAGGTGGAAGAGAAGCATGAAGAGGAAAGATTATGGCATCCATGCAGGAACCTTCATCTAGATTCATGATCCTTTCCTCCAGCTTTGAAACTGCTTTATCAATATCATCCTGCAAATCGTCAATGCAACAATATCCGCATATTCAAAACCAGGAGACAAATAATAAGTTCTATGCAAAAGTGCAGTAAAAGAGTCGCCTAAGCAAGAGGAATTTCAAAACAATGAACATCAGCCACAAACAATCAACTCAAGGCCATGGATGCTTTATACCATCATATTGCTTTAGGACTAAGTTGCAAGAAGCTCCTGCTCCCCCAAATGTTTTTTGTAGCAGAAACAGTTAAGGAACCAAAATGCTTTAGAAATAGTTCAAAAACTCCTGGAAACGTTTCTGAGCCACTTCCTAGTTGTTTCCTAATTTGACAAAATCTAGTCAATTTCTTGGTTGTTTCCAACCTAGAGAGGGGTGTTTCAAACTCCCTTACACCCGATTAAGGTTTTTTAACGAAAGAAAGTTTTTTTTAAAAGCCTGATTAGTTAGGTACTTCTGTGTATTTTTTCGATCTTTCATTCATATCTAAACATTGGAAATGCTACACCTTGCATAATTACCACCATGGGTTGCTTATAAAAACAAAAAGTTGCCTATTCTGATAAAATTGATATTCAACCACTAACTTTCACAGCTCCTAATAAGGCTTGAACAAGGACATTTTGGGATCTTTCAATTGATTTTAATCCTAAGTTGCAGGAAACTCCTAATGGTTAAAAGCCTTCAAGTTATTCTCCACAATTTCTGAGACCTCAGCAAATTTTGTATAGATGACTTTACATTTTGGCATCTATAGCCTAATCTGTAAGGCTATTTTTTTATACCGCATGATGTTATGCCTGGGATTTAATATATAAGTGAATTTTTTATTTATTTGTTGGCTACCTTTATCATTTCGACTTTTACTGATGATTTGGTTTTTTCCTAAACCATAATTTACTATGCATAGAGCTTAAATATTTGTATGTTTTAAAATTGTTGCTTTCCCCATTTTGAAAGAGTTTGGAGGGGCACATTTCCTTGCCATCCCTGTTTTGGAAACTATACGTGTTTCCATGTTCTGCACAGCTCAGCTTTAGGATAAACATATTGATGAATCAAAATTGAGAACATAGTCAAGCAAAACTTATCCTTGTAACTAGTAGCTAACAAATATTTTAAATGCACTCTTCAAGCCAAACAAAACACTCAATTCAGTTATGTTTTAAGAAATTTAGTTCTCACCTGTCCAGTCATAAACAAGAGTATGTCACCCGGAGGTTGTCGAGTATGTATATCTGGAAGGAAACAGGGAGAATTAGAAATAGTAACTTCCTACTCAAAAAATGCATAAAATACAGTCAATTAAACCCTTTTAAACAAACATATATAATAAAATACAAAAGGAATTGTTACAACAAAATTTAGCAACCCAAAGTAATGTAAGGTCCCAAAGCATCAAGGGGCGACATTGTGCAACTCTGGAAGGCTACCCCACTGTCACCTTGATAGCACTTCCTCTCTCTTTTGGTTGGGTCTTCCCCAACTGAAGGGAGGCAACCCTAAAGATAGAACTGTTAAGGCTATGGAGTGGAGGCTCAAGGTGATTTTGTGAAGAGTTAGTCTAAGCAAAACAAATGGTTGTAGTAAAATGGAAAATGAATGGTGTAAGAAAGGAGTATAAAGGTAGAGAACCCATGAAGTGCCAAACCATATCTTGGGCAAAATGGAGACAAAACCGCATGGATCTAAGAGGGCTAATGCATGAACCTGTAAGGAAAATCTAAGAGGGCTAATGCAAGAATCTGTAAGCAAATGAGGACTGCTATGCATGCCACAAATCAGCCTTAGATTGCTGAAAATTATTGCTTAAACTTATCCTTGGAATGATGCAACACCTCCCATTTGGATAATGTAATGTGAAGATTAAATCCCACCTATGTTTGATAATGTTATACATAAATTGCATCTAACGAACTAGGTTGTTGCTTGAACCAATATAACATCACCTTCATTGCTTTGTTTTAGAGTAGACACTCCTAGCTCTCCAAGTATATTTTTCAGCAAGTAAAGGCTGATTTGTAGCATGCATGGCAGCCTTTATTACCCTTGCGTATTCAAGCACTTTCCCTTTTAGATCCATACCACTTTGACTCCATTTAGCCCATATATGGATTGGCCCTTGGTCTTGGGGTTTCTACCTTCATACTCCTTTCTTATGCCTACTCATTTTCCATTATGGTACTATCATCTGTTTTTCTTAGGCTTACTCTTCATTAAATCACCTTGTGCCTCCACTCTATAGCCTTAGCAATCTTATTAAAAAAGGCCCCCTTCAGTTGTACAAGGGCAAATCAACAGTGTCAAGGAGAGCTACTGAGGTTACAATGGGTAGCCTTCCTATGTGTACAAAACTAGCCCCTCGATGCTTAGGACTTCACATCATACAGGGGTGCAAGATTTTGTGGGAACAAGAATAATTCTATATGTAAATAAACCCTTAGAATAACTAGCATAGCCAAAATAATTTAGATGTGATCTCAAATACTACAAATAAAGCCATGAGATCATATAATGATAAAACATCACAATGACAAGTATCCTATAGTGATATTCAATGACAGAGGGGATAAGAAACTTTATGCAGTCAACTAATTCACAATTATGTTATATATTTTCCTTTAAATATTGCTTTGCAATCTTTTCAAAGATTACCACCTACATCACTCAAATTTGTATAGGGCATACTATCCAATGTCCGCTGTTTCCATGAAAGCTTTTCCAAAATTATATTGAACAAAAAATACGTTATAAAAGCAATGGTAAATAAAATGCATCAAAAAGTGTCTTTGCATTAAAAAGTTTATAGAAACACACAGAATAACTCCATTTCAGCTTTCCATAAAGAAAACAATTATCATTTATAAAATGTAAGGAGCTAAATTATGCTTCAAAACTATTGCGGTGAAAACTTAACAGACTACCCTCAACTATTACATAGTATCTGGACTAGACAACTAGAAAGAATGTAGAGCGCAACAGTCACCAACTATGAAATACTCAGCTTCATCTTCACACTTATCACCAAAAATGTCATAGACAACACCCTCATTCCTGCATAGTATATACCATAACTAGTGCATCTAAAGGTGTTGCCAAACATAACATAGATCTATAGGATGGCACTTACTAAAAAAACTCCATGCAATTATAGAGCATTCATCGCAGGAATGGAAATAACCTTAGTGATCACATGCATCTTTGGCAACCAAACCATGCCATGACACACAAGAGAACCTAAAGAATACTATCAAATCATTTGCCACTAGGGACATCTTTGCATCTATGGACACAGTGTTACCACTTCAACAACCATAAAATACTTATTTTCTATTTAACTCTAAATATTGAAGGATGATGGTGACAAAACCTTAAATTAGCCATACATTCTCCATTTTTCTCTAGGACTGTTATCTCTTGGATTCTCCCTAGAGGAAAAGTCCTAACCTCACCAAGGGGAAAAACTAAGGAAACTATCAAGCAAATAACCCATTGTCACCTTGACAACCTTGCCCCTCACTTTTAGGTCTTGAAAGATGGTTTCCTACCTAAGGCGAGATTCCCTAGACTAAATCCTAAGCCTATCGCTTTAATACAAATGAGTGAAGGAGGTAAGGATTTGATTACGTAAATGCGGTTAATCATAAGATTATCGTTGTCGAACTCCAATTTGAACCAACCAATGTGACATTGGCAAAGGGCATCACAAAGCTCCTGTCACCTTCAGAAGAGAAACACTAGTTTCTTATGGAAACGGAGATTATAGTATGTTTCGCAAAGGTGGGGGCAAGGAGATGGGTCGTGTGTGAGATTGAGATGTTGTTTTTGAAGGGATTTGCATTCATCATCAAACCAATGGTTCATGGGACAAGAGCCAAGCGTAGATTTGTCGATCTAATGACAAGTAGAGTGGGGATAGGAATCAAGGGTTGTTTCCACGAGCATCAAGGAAAACATCTCATATTTGCCTAAGGTTGTATCCAATGACCTGAAGTGACAAAATGGGGGAAGGAGCAACTCCTTCAGGCTGGTTGTGTAAGGGGCAACGTAATCTCTATAAAAAAGGAAGATGGTGCACGGGAGTTGGAGGAGTCGGTTGGGGTAAGCTAGGGTGTATACTTACTGTTGTGATCTGATTGATCTCTCTGATTTTATTTTTTCGCATCAAATATTTTATTTCAAAAGTTAAATACCAGTGATTTTATTTTCAAAACAATTCATAATTTTATTTAATATTATTTTGCGAATAAAAGTTATTGAGGTAGAAATAAATCTAGACTGATATTGGAAATTTAACAATTATTATGTTGCCTTGTTGAGCTAAAGTAAACTTAGGAAAAGTAAAGTAAATTACTTTAGTGAATATGTTTTAATCTCGAACCTTGTTCTTGTTGGAAAATCAAAAAGGCAGAAAAAATTTATTTATGTTGATAATTACTTGTGATATTCTTATGTTTTTATTAACTTTCTTGAGTTCTTCTTTTATCTCAATTCATCAAGCAATTACCAATAACCATAACACGAAGATGAAAAACACCAGATGTAGGCAGACAACCAAGAAAAAACCCCTATCTAGGGGAAAACCCAGTCAAACTCTTCCTTTAATAGTTTCACGAGATGATCCAAGACTCCTGACCTAGACACAGACTTCCTCCAATCACCAAGTCGGCCCTTCCTTTCTTCTGCAGATGATAACCTTCCAGCAACAACTTCGACCGAGCACTTCAATCTTGCAACGGCAGACTGTGAAAATTTCTAAATAGAAATCCTACTATAGGGATTAATATTATTTCTTCTACTTATTACCTCAGAAATAAGTTATCTATAGTATTCTTATGGAAAATATCAAAATATATTCTACTGCATCCTTGACAATTAAAACATTGCAGAAAGTAAATGTAAGGAAATACACTGGCACAAATACAACCACAATGACACAGTTATTTTTGGACAATCATCCCCGGAAAAACCCCATGTGGGAAAACCGATGTAGCAGATGAGGGCTTTTGTTATTCTTCAGCAAATTCTCTTGTACAAATTACAGCCAGCAAAATAGGAATGAGAAATTTTACAGACACTTCTTGACCAATGACTACCCCAGATGAAGCACTTCTTCTTCCCCAGAATCCTTCTTATCCTCTCTGCGTCAAACTACTCTCTCAGGGTCAGCATCAAGCTGCCCACGCAGGCTCTGTGTCAAATTGCCTCTGCGTTGCCTCTTTCTATGTCACCATGTTCCTGCTTTGCTTCTTGCTGCTTTGCACTCTCTAAATGTGTTGATGCCCTCTCTCTCTGTCTCACCTGCAACTCACCCTCTGAACCGATTTTATCTTGTCGAACTTTGACCAGTGAGAAAATCGATCTTACTTAGGTAACTGAGTATCTGCCTCTGGTGTGATTTCCAAAAGACCCTCAAGCCCCTTCTTATATCTTCCTGTTGGACAACCAACGGTCTAGATTAACTCCTAATCAAAGGCTCAGATCATTTTGACTTGATCTTCGTCTTTTTCTAGAAGTTTCACCCACAATTAGATTAATACCCATTAATATTTTAATTTTCCTAAGTTTAGACTTAGGAACCCCATTAAAAATATTAATTATTTTAATAAAATAGTCTCTGGGTGGAATTTCCCAAAACGGTTTCTAGGTTCTTTGAAATGCATGTGCCCAAGCCTCCCTGCAAAATTTGAGGCCTAGAGCACATATGATGCTACCCCAAATCAACGCAGACTTTAAGGCAGCAGAAACTTCGACCTAGTAGCAGCAGCAGAAACTTTAACCTCTCCAACAGAACTTAGACCCAGCAGCAGAACTTCAACCTGCAACGGAAATTCGACCCAGCAACACTTCGACCTTCCAGTAAATAGCCCAGTAAATCCACACGAATGAGAAAGAGACAAACCAGAAACTTCCATTTTCTTCCTCAGTAAATCTCCTTCAGTTTCTTTTGCAATTTCGTATTCTTCTGCCTCCTCTTGTATATCGAACTTGTGTGAAAGATGCTCCAAATGAATCAAACTACACTTTTATATATAACCTTTTCTGGAGTTCGAATTACCCTCATGTAGGTCGGCTTGATCAAGTAAGGGTCGACTTGGTGTGGAGGTGACAAATGACTTATTTTACTTAATAATAATTATTTACATGATTCAAAAGCCTAAGAAGTGTCTCATTAAATGGACATTGACTCTAATGGCTCAAGACAAAACCTAGAAGTCCTCAATGGGGACTTTGACCTATAACATGATGATCTGTCACCCAAACATGAAACCCATGCTTTAATAAGTCATAAAAATAATAATAATAATTCTGTTTTCTTTGTTTTGATAAGTACATTTCATTATGACTCAAATACAATTGCGAACACCGAACCTAGTTACATTCTTCAACACTATATCTTAACTAGGGAGGTATTCATACATACATAGTACATGTAAGATCTCAAAACACATGAACCATGAAGAGTTTAGGCACTCATGATGCCATGGGCAACATTCCTGACTAGTGCAATCTATTCGGGTGGGACTAAGAAGGACTACAGCTTTCAGCCTCTCTAGGTACCATTAGGCTTACTTACTAACCATCAACCCAGGGAACTAGGTGTGTAATGCAAGGTCAGAGCTCTATGACCAATGCCACCCTCCCTACTTCGGGAAGTAGACATCCACATATAGGTCGACTAGATTTCCTCCCAGGCATACACAATGCCTCAACACATCAAGTCACTCCCAATCAAACACATCAGTAACAGCGACCATGCTTCCAAAACTTCGAGAGATTTTCCTGAACAATCACAACCCCAATCAGTAACGACCTTTCAATTACACATAGGTAAACACAAACCTTCGAGGTTTTCAATCATCTTGATGTTGCTTCACAATTTATCATAGTAGGACTCAGAGGCTTCCCAACCAGATCTTAACAGAAGATTCCACAATCATACAATTTCCTTTCCTACTTCACATGGAGCAACATATTCTACAATTTGATCCTGCTTTCGTTCTTTCAACAACACCTCAATATGCATTCTCCATTTTCTTCCTCAAGATATCCAATATGCCCTCCCTCTCAACTTGGGAGATATCCTTCGTTCCTTTATCTAGGCTCCCTCTTAACTTAGGGAGATCAACTTCTTTCTATGACATCGGAGAATCTTTCATGGCTTCCATTCATCTTATAAGAGTCATCTTATTCCCATCACTTCATCATGTGTATTAATCAAATCATCTTTACTTATGAATATCTTCAGCATCTTGAAGATTATGTACCTGCACAACTTAGATAGAAAGTACAACCAAATACATATACAGAAGCATGAACTTAACTATATCATAATCATACAATAATGGAAGCATTAGACTTTAGACATCAAATACCTAGATTTAGTTAGGTTCATAATCAACAAGAGACATACATTTATACTTCAACTTCTTGCTAGGGTTTTGGCATAAACCCTAGACTTCATCATCAAGACTTCAAGCAACTCAATCAAGATAACAATCTTCATTATATCTAGGGTCTCAATATTTCTTCCAGAAGTATGACATACTCTACTATAATATATTGCAAACCCTAGAAGCAATTCAAACAAGCACACTTACAATGCATCTAACAACTTTAAAATCCATATGTTAGACTTCTACTAGGATTTAATGCAAACCCTAGATTCCATCCTTGAGATGCTAAGCCTTAGATGTCAACAATCAAAACCAATCACAACACAATCAAGGTTTCAATGATATGACTAACTTCTCCTAGAGTTTGTTGTAAACCTTAGATTTTATCATAATGGAAACAATATCACCATATCCTAGAATATCAAACTTCTGCTAGGGCTTAGTTACAAATCCTAGAATTCACATATTATAAGCATCAACATTTAGGTTAGCACATATACATATCTAGGATTTCATAATCATGCACAAACATATCAATACCCACTAAGACACAAATACTAATACATTTAAAGTCAAACATATAACAATCTAGATTAGGCTAGAGTTTTTATTAGACAGACAAACATACACCTAGGGTTTCATTCCTAGGAGCTTACTCTCGATATATAACGGTTTCTCTCATAAACCCTAACTTACCAAAACCTTAAGGTCTAGGAATACATTACCATCCAACCCTAAAGGACTAGGGTTTCCATAACAATCCCAAAATCTTCAAACATGACATTACCATCAAAACCTCAAACATCAAAAGAATAGTATTTTCTAGATTTCATCAGTATCCCTAAGTAGACTATGATTTTTCACATTAACATACCCTTAGATTAGGGTTTTACAGAGAACCCTTTAGGGTTCCATAAACATAATGATTTTAATGAGTAGATTCAATCTAATGATTAATCACCCAAACAAGAATCTCTATGATTCAAAAGTCCTAGACATAACACATGTTAGTAATGTCAAGTAGATTTAAATGAATATACCATTATCACGAAGAAAACAAAACTTATGATCTAAAACATACCTTTGAGTTGTTTTCTAGACAAACATTATAGGACAATGATTCCAATGCTTTGTCTTGTGAGATCTTCTCCATAGCCCTTGAGCATATCAGCAAGCTTTTCATAAACAAGGAAAATAGAAAAAGAAATGCTATTAGCATCTAGTATAAACACATCTAGATAAGAAAAGGAAAACAAAATATAAAAGATAATATAAGGAGCAAGATACTTATCTTTGGAAAAATAGTGAGGGATCCCTCTTAATCCAATCTTGAGGGATACCTATAACTTTAACAAAACAATTCAACAATGTTTTTTTCTTCAAAGCATGTTAAACCTATAAGTACTAAAAATCAAAATCCAAAACAATTCAAAAACTTAGAGTAGAGGGACTTAATAATATAAGTCCTTTATTTCTGATTCTTCAGTCTTGTTCTTCTTTGGAGATCCTTCTTCGGCAACATTTGCTTGATCCCTATTTCTCGGATTCTCAAAACAATCACTTCTATAGCGATGCATCTTGTGACAATTGTAGCATTCAATCTTTGATAGGTCTATCTTCCTTCTATGCCCTTTAGACTTCTTGAAGGTTCCTTTGTTCTTGTGATGAGCAGAATAGGCATTTGAAACTTTCTCCTCTTCATTCTCTTTGTTGCTTACTAATCGAATTCTGACTTCTTCTTTACTACAAGCATTCCATAATTGTTTGAATGTAGGAGTTTCTTTCCAATTGTTGAGACCTAAGACACTCCAAGATGTTGGTAATCCTAGAAGTGCAGTGATTACAAGCTCCTTTTCAAGTACTATCTCATCGATTGCCTAGAGCTCATCTCTGATTCTAGCTATTCTTACAAAGAAGGATCCCACAATGTCTTCCTTTGTCATCTTTATAGTCCTCAATTCATTCTCAAGTCTTGCTATTTGACCAAGATTCTTGATTGTGAATAATTTGGATAATACCTCATACATTTCTTGAGCAAAATCTATGTTGGATATATATGGGATGAGGTTATCCTTTATTCCATCCACCTCTAAGGTCATGGCCAATAACTTTGTTTCTCTGAACTTTGTCTTTTCTGCATCACTTGACTCATTTGTAGGCTTCTTTACTTTTCCTTTGACTAGATCCAAGATTGCATTCTTCTCGAGGATGAGATATATCCTCTTTTTCCATGCCCTGTAATTGGATGCTCCTTCTAATTTGTTTTCTCCCTTCATTGAGTTAGACATTGTTCTTGAAGATCCTTTTCCTTGATGACCCTTTATTCAAACTTCTTAACACTCTCTATTCTCCTTTCAATAGATCTGTAAGCTGCCTTTTTCCTTCTTCTTCACCTTAGCTCTGATACCATGTTGGAAAATCAGAAAGGCAAAAATATTTTCTTTATGTTGATAATTACTGGTGATATTCGTATGTTCTTAATAACTTTCTTGAGTTCTTCTTTTATCTTAATTCATCAAGCAATTACCAATAACCATAACATGAAGATCAAAGACGCCAAACGTAGGCAGACAGCCAGGCCAAAACCCCTATCTAGAGGAACACCTAGTCAACAACTCTTCCTTTAATAGTTTCACAAGATGATCCAAAACTCCTGACCTAGACACAGACTTCCTCCAATCACCAAGTCAGTGCTTCCTTTCTTCTGTAGATGATAACCTTCCAGCAACAATTTCAACCTAGCACTTCAATGTTGTAGCAGCAAACTTTAACCCAGCAAAAACTTCAACCTAGAAACTTCGACCCAATAGCAGCAGCAGAAACTTCGACCTCTCCAACAGAACTTCGACCCAAAAGGAGAACTTCAACCTGCAGTGGAACTTCGACCCAACAGCACTTCGACCTTCCAGTACATAGCCCAATAAATCCACAGGAGTGAGAGAGAGATAACCCAGAAACTTCAATTTTCTTCCCCAACAAATCTCCTTCAATTTCTTCTACAATTTCGTACTCTTCTACCTCCTGCTTTTGGATATCGAACTTGTGTGAGAGATGCCCCAAATGAATCGAACTGCACTTCTATATATACCCTTTTCTGGAGTTCGAATTACCCTCATGTAGTCCGACTTGATCAGGTAAGGGTTGACTTGGTGTGGAGGTGACAAATGACATATTTTACTTAATAATGATTCCTTTTACATGATTGAAAAGCCCAAGAAGGGCCTCATTAAAAGGACATTGACTCTAATGACTCAAGACAAAACCTAGAAACCCTAAATGGGGACTTTGACCTATAAAATGACGACCCAAGCATGAAACCCATCCTTTAATAAGTCATAATAATAATAATAATAGTAATTCTTTTTTCTTTCTTTGATAACACATTTCATTATGACTCAAATACAATTATAAAGACTGAACCTAGTTACATTCTTCAACAGTTCTCAAGTGAGAGGAGGTCTAATCTCGGTCGTCAATCACTCTGGAGATTACGATTAGGCATTTAGCTGAATTTAAAGTTATAATAGGAAGGCTAAGGAGAAGGAGAAGATAGACCATATAGCAGCACAAGATTCAAAGAGGCATCTTAGTGAGTTCAATGATAATTATGAAGACTGAGCCTAGTTACATTTTCAACAAGACCCAACTACATCGCGAAGTGTACCCAATGAAGACAAAAACACACCATTACAATTCTAGCGGCCAATGGAGATGGGGAGTCGACCCCCCCTAAAAAGCCCACCAATTGAAGGATACCATCATTTGGTCCAAGGGTAAGATGCCAACTCAAGAAGACAACCTTGAGATCACAAGGCAACACTAGTTTGTGTCATGAAGTGCTTCAGTATGTGTCACAGTGTTCAGAGAGAAGAAGGGGAAGGGGAAGTTGCAATGGGCAGCAGCATTAGCAAAATTTCAACCTAATGAGTTTGCAGCGAAGTTCAAGAAGGACTTCTCATTTGTCTCATGTTTATCTACTAGCACCAACACTAGGAGTGCTTGGTACATGGATTGTGGTGCATTAAGTCATATCACAAAGGCACGGGAACTATTTAGCAATCTAACAAAGAGTGACTCAGATTTACATGCGAAGCTTGGTAATGATGCCAAGTATGCAGTGAACGGGGTCAGAACTATTAAGCTTCAACTAGAGACAAAAGGGAGGTTGAAAGCTGAGGACATGTTATTCATACCAAGACTGAATAAAAACTTGCTCTCAGTATCAATCGTAGAGGACAAAGTATTAGTTATAAAGCACAGATGATTTGAGGTTAAAATGGCGAATGGGCAAGTGCTCATTCCTCTAGAGAAGTCTAGCCCAGACACGATAGTGGCCATTGGGTTTAGAAAGAGCAATTTATACAGACTTATGGGAAAACCTATTCAAACATTAACGGATGCTCAGGAGCATGTGGAGGTTCCCAAGAGCATATTCAAGGAGAGAAAGCCTCCAAAGAAAAACATTGTGCCAAGACCGAAGTTTCATGTGGCTCTTTAGGAAGTACCTCCCTTGCTAAAAGGGAGAGTTGATGCTTGAAGCTCAAGCAGGTATATCTACATAGGCCCAAGTTTCAAGGCGTGTAGAATTCGCCTAATACACCCTTAACCTTAGCAATTACTTTAGTGATTGAAGTAATTTATTCTATAAGACAAGCGAGTTAATCTAATGAAATGCATGAACATATCCCATCAACCGGATACCATCACCTCGAGTATATCTAATTCCGCACTCGATTGTTCCTCGCAGCACATGCTTTGTTGTTGTCTAGTCTGTTGGAATTTCAAGAGAGATGGTGAAATTCCTTAACTTGATAATTACTTGTGAATATTACCTTATTCTTTTATTATCTTCAATCTTTCTTCATCAAGCAACTATCAAATCAATCACAACACACACGAAAAGAGACAAAGATTTATCCTGGGAAAAGCCCTGTGGGGAAAAACCCAGCAAACTTCTTCTTAGAGAAATCTTCAGATCAACAAGAGAAATCAACGTCAATGTAGCCTTTCGCAAGTGCTAGGGTCCTCTTCCACTTGAACAATATTTAAAAAACTTCAGCCTTTACTTAGAGATGTTGATTCTCTCCACATAAACTGAAACTTTGTTTATTCCGCCACTCTTCACAAATTTCAGGTCACAAACTTCAAATCTCAATTTCATATAGATCTTTGTACTTTTGTTTCTCTTCAGACAAACCTATGGAGTATGACTATAATCTCAGACTTCTCTTCTAGGGCTTGATATAGACTCCTTCCAAAACATAGCCTAGATATTACCTCTAAATAACAAGAACAATGAGGACTGTAAAGACTTCATATCCTTCAATAGATACTTCAGAATTCAGACTTTGAATGGCAAAGGATCTTCCTTTAATCTTCGAGCTAGTATAAACTTTAAATAGTATGTAATCTTCCTTCAAATTCGGCCTATTGTAGACTTCAGATGACAAAGCATAAGTAAGTCTTCATATACTAGAGCAAGATAGGGTAGAGAGAATATGAGCTTCATATTTGATCTCCCTTTGTCCTTAACAAAACTCGAATAATGTTGCAAAGGTATAAAACTTGGATCTTCAAGAACAGAACATCGGATTCCTTATTATATGGCAGAATAGTAATTTGGCTACCTTATGATAGTCCTACTTCGTTTTCCACATAAGATATGAGATACTCTATTCCAGATCAAACATGCCATAAAAGGGAGCGAAAGGATCTTAATATATAGACTTTTTCAAGGTCAAATGGATGTCAAATGTGGGCAAGCCGACCTGTCCAAGCAAAAGGTCAACTAGCACTTGTGGAGGACTTTAAAATAATAAATTTTCTTCTTTTGAATGTCATGAAAAAATGACTTGCAAATACAAAATTCTGATCAATATAAGCATGATAAACATGTTGGAAACAAACATAATAATTTTTACAATGATAACAAAGGCATTATGAAGATCGACTGCGCCTATATTTTCCAACACAGTGCACCCTCTTCGATTCAACCATGAATTGATTAAGAGAGTTAACCGCGAAAGATATAGCCCTTGGCCATAAAAATAAAAATAAAATAAAAACAATATATATATATATAATATAAAAGAGATAAAAAAAGGTAAAAAAATAGTGGTGTGTGTATATATATAAAAAAAAAAAAAAAAAAAAAAAAAAAAAAAAAAAAATAATCAAAAAAAATTTTAAAGAGTTTAAACAAAAAACAAAAAAAATATATAATAAAAAAAGAAAAGGCTTGAAATTATAAAAAAAAAAAGGATAAAATAAAAATTATTAGATATTAAAAAAAAACATAACAATAAAACAAAAATAAAAGAAGGGAAAATTGACAGCCACACAGATGCAACAGATACCTGATGATCACACAGCCACCGTTTGGGCGTTATCCTTCAGTCGTAGTACACGGTTGCCTTCCAACAACAATGACAAGCATCCACCGCTAACAGTTAGCCGCAGCCCTCACAAACCATCGCCCTGACCACCAGGGACACCCTGCCCACAGTCATCGTCCATAACTGCAAACTCTGCGACACCACCCAACCGCTTCAACTTCCTAAATACGAAAAAGTAGTTTTTGACATTTTCATACAAAAAGAAAAAAATAACACTATAGGATGTTACACTGAAGCCAAACGCAATAACACTAGAAGACATACAAAATATTTCAAAAATAATTTTTCAAGAAGGTAAAAAATTACTACAAAATATGCAAAGAGAAGTTGACAAGATAACCGCTAACAAAAATGAAGAAGTTTCTCGAGTTAAACACCATAGTGAAAAATTACTGTCGCAAATTAAGAAACTTCAAAATGATAAGAAATCATTGAAAAACAAACTAGAAGAACTTATCATGAAAAAAGCTTCGAAGTCTGTAGATGAAACAATTCAAGTTGAAAAAAAATGAGCGAATATTGACCCAGTCAATACCACAACTCAAGATGAAGACAAACCAATGGAAGTAAAAACATATTCAGATGTTGCCATTCACACAACAAAGATTTCATGCGAAGATCCAGTGATTGCCCAAGTGACTTTCGTACCTAAGGGAAATCAGATACTTCAAGTAAATGAAGAAATCGACACAAACAAGTTAATGGGAAATCAGATCTCAAGAACTCTTTATCTACACCTAAATCACAAGAGTGGACATCTCAATCATTCTACATATTTGTATCATTCAAAACAAAAACAACAGACTTATGTTCCAAAAAAAAATGATGTCAGCACAATCCAATCTGACGATAACAATTTATCCCATCTATCAAGTAATTGCAAAGTTCAACAGAAGATTGATTTAAGATGGTTGGATCCCTTCTCAGTTCAACAATTTTATTTATTACTCCAAGGATCTTATCATCTTGTATAATCGAAGATGACAAATCGAAGAATTTTAAAAGATGTGAATAGATTACAAAGAGAAAGAACAGATGACATGCCTTGTCAACAATAAGCTTTGAGGACAAAGTTTTTTGAAGAGGAAGGCAATGTTATGAATATAAGTCTTATAAATATAAATAATCATGATGGTCATAATAATAATTCAGTACTAAAGAGGCATGTCTAAGGGACATGACTGTTCATGAAGAGGCACCTACCTAGGTATATAAGCGGGCCTCGTTTGTAACATTCTCATCATACCTCACATCTCATATCAATTCTTTTATATAATATTCAATATATGTTTCTTATCCTCAATGGATGTCTTCATGTACCAAGAGTTTTGAAGATTACTACATAAGTACAAACTTTGTTTGTTACAACTGCTAGCAAATCTTTGGACCTTCGATATCCCTTGTCCTCCATGATTCAGACATCTTGCCTGACAATAATCCTCCCGGTCCCTGTAATAAATATCCTGTATGCCTTTGAGTTCTCACTATACCCAACAAAGTATCCCCTCTCTGCAGTCTAATACATCTTGGAACGTGTAAGGAACTGTCCACTCTCTTTTGATCCCCTCCTTAGTACAGAACGCCTCGAAGGCTTTTCCTGTGTACTCTCCTTCGTTATATGACCGAAGAACCTTCACCTTCCTACTTGTCAAATTCTCCACGAGAGTGTTAAACTCTTGGAAGTGACTAAAGACCTCATCCTTAGCCTTCAGGAAGTATATCCAAGTCTTCCTGTAGTAGTCACCAATAACAGTAATGAAATATTCATACCCTTTGAGAGATTGCGTAAACATCGGACAACATATATCAAAATGTACCAAATGAAGAACACCTTTAGATCTGGTGTCACTTCTCGAAAAAGTTGCCTTAGCAAACTTCAGCAAAACACATCCCTTACATATATCATCGTGCTATATGCTCACCTCTGGAACACCTATCACTGTCTCTCGAAGCAACTTAAGTGCTCCGTGATGGATATAGCCCATCCTCCTATGCCATATCTCTCCTATAACCCCAATAACTATGGGTGACTTCCACTCCTGGCATTTTATCAACACTTTTGGTCCTCTAAAGAGTACATTGTACCCCCTGTCCTAAAGAATAGATACGAAAATTAGATTCATCCCCATTCCTAGTACATGCAACACATCATGGATGGGAATCGGTTACCAAACTCCCTCTGAAATAGAACAGTTTCCCTCCCAAGTGGGTTGAACTTAAACTTGTTACCCATCTCAATCTAGATTCTGATGTCCTCCTCCTTATAACTGGAGAAGTACTCCCTAACTCTTGTCATATGAAATGACACCCCACTATTGATATACCAAACACCCTATGAGGTCGAGTGAGTCAACCAAGTTATGAGTGCAAACTCTTGTTCCATCCAACTGGAAAGATCATATGCATTTGTTGAAGTTATCATCTGCGTCATTCCCTTCTTATCACCATTATTTGTTTGCAAGAAATAGCTGACATAGTGGCCAAACCTGTGACAGTCATAGCACTTGACCTTTGAAAGGTCTTTCCCCCTTCGAGTTGGACCCTTTGTTGGATCCCTTCCTTGCTTTGTTCTTCCCTACAAGAGCCACGATTTTCTGTTATGTTGCCCTTTCTTGTCGATTATTGTTGCCATTGACAAGACCCAACCTAAGCTCCTCTTGAGTGAAATCGCTCCAAAAACGATCCCAGTCAAGTAGTTCTTGTCGTCCATTGAACTCTTGGACATACACATCCTGATTCCCACTACTTTGAGAACCCATTCAAGGCAATTCTCATGAGCTCATCATCTTCTATCTTTTCCTCGACAACTGCTAACTCGTCCTTGACAAGTCTGAATTTGGTGAGGTAACTGACTAAGCCTTCGCCCTTGTTCATCCTAGTGTCTCTTAGCTTCTCTCTGAGGACCAACTTCCTGTTAACAATAGCATTCTAAAACAGTTTCAGGATGGCATCCCACATCTTCTTGGTTGTATCCAACTATACAATATGGGGTATGATATGATCTTTAACCCCATCCAAGATAATACACCTAGCCCTGGCATCCTCCTTGTAAGTTTGTAACTTGTTAATTGGGTTGGATCTGTCAATATGGCAACAATTTTCGTAGCATACTCCTATAGCAATCATAAGATTCTCGATTTCCATACACTAAAGTTTGATGCACCATCAAGTTTGTCTTGATCACTCAATCCAGCTGAAGCCATATCTAAAACCCCCGGAAAATATAAGCAAACCCCAAGAAAATTTGAAATAAATAAAACTAGGTTTTATAAACCCTCAGTCTTCTCTCTTATACCCTGCATTGAGCTTCTTACGCCCTCAGATTTGCTCTAATACCATGTGAAAATTCTATTGCAGTTAATCTGGTACTTATTCTCCAGTCTTTTAGATTATTTGTCCCAGCAAATTCATTTACTAAAAGTATCGAATAAAAACACAACTGCAAATTTCAACAAATAATAAATCAGAGGAACTGAGAAAACATCACACATAAAATTGACACCAATATTTTTGAGAAAATTGTCCCTGGAGAAACCCCAATGTGGGGAAAACCAGTTCTGCAGATGAGGGTTTATATTATTTATTCTTCAACAAATTGAGAATGTACATAAACTATTTGCCTAACACTACCAAAGATCCGATAATTTTCTCTTCACTTCAACTGACCAAATTGAACTGGCAAATCAAATGTCCTCCTCTGCAAATCAAATCGGCCTCTACTGAGCAACTCGCACTGCCTACTGGAAATGCGCACTGGCCCTCCCAAAAATTCGCACAACCTCTGGAAAAAATATCACAAGTTTTTCAACCTCCAGCAACTCGAATAGCCCACTCGCACTGCCCCCAACAAATCGATCTGGCAATTGGCAATCCAAACTATCTCTGGCAACTCACACTAGTAAATTCGACCTCACTCATGCAAAATAATTCGACCTCCCTCTGTCACAAAGAAACTGAAATCATTGTGAAGAAATTACTTTGGCAAATCTCTCATCAATTTCCCATGTTGAAACCCTTGTTGTTGGTGTCTCGCATACTATCACTGCACATCACTTGAACCTAAAAAGTGATCTCCAAGAGCCCCATCGGTTTCTTCTTATAATCTCTCGTTGAGCAATCAACAACCACAATCTAATCATAATCAACGGCTAAGATCATCTTGACCCCATCAAGTCATTTTTCTAGAAGTCACTAGAGAGAAATCGACTTGTCTCAATTAATACTGATTAATTAACCCATTCCGTAAGTTAGACTTCAAAAATAATTAAAACTAGTTGATAAATCTAATTAAGACATTTTCACTTTATAGAATAAATTGGGCTTGGAGATAATTAATCCACTTGTGTTCGTAGCCTCATTGACACCACTTGAGAATAGAACACTTGTCCGAGCTACACAAACTAACACCAAGAGTGTGGGAAATATGGGGAGCATTCCCCCCACCCTAGGGGATGTATCCCCATGGAAAATTGTTTTTGTTTTTTACTAGAGGAATTGGCAAATAGGACAGTCTCGTACTCACATAACATGGGGTCAATTTTGACCACTACCATTATAGGCGAACCATGCCACTCTCCAGCACGTGACCCACGAGTAAACACGAGGGATTTGAACCTGGAATCTCATGGAACATAACACTTCATTATCACGGCAATCCTCAATTGAGTTGCCCATGGAGGCCTTCCCTGTGAAAAATTTTTGTTACATTCCTAGTTGCACTTTTATTTAGTAGATTTGTAATCTGCCAGGTAGAAAATAGCCAAGTTGTTGGGTTCAAAGGAAATTTAACATAAACACTTTCGAAGCAATCCAAACACTGACAATCATGTCCTCGACTATCGAAATCTCTATAACTCCTATGCATTATTTGGTCAACTTCAAGTAGAGATTAAAAGTTTGTCAAATATGTCTTAAATCTAATATAATTCAAGTCCACTCCACTAGAAATTTACCAAATCTAGCAAAATTTATAACATTCCTAATCTCTTAAAAACTTATGCCAAAATCACAAAAATTTAACTTTTGGATACACTTTTTAATCACATAGTTCAATCTCATTTACAATAAAACATTTGCCCACGCTAGAAGATTTGGTAATCATATGGCACTCAAGAATGACATTTAATCTCTTACAAGACACTGAAATTTACCATCCCTATTGGAACAATAGTAATAGTCAAACAAATTCCCTATAGACCAACTAGTAGTCGAATGGCTTAAATTGGTAGAAAAATGCAGAAAGCTCACCAAACAAATGAACTAATTCATCAAACAACAACATAATAAGTCCAAGGTGAAGCAAAGGTAGGATAGGATATCCATGTTTCAAAATATAATGACTTCTGAGCAATGAGTGCAACAACAACACTAATCCATGCCCATCGTTGTTCCCATCACCCTATGGCAACCAAATATAGCTCATTAATTAAATATCCAAAATTTTGGAATACAAAGAAATCCATTAAGTTGAAAATTGAAATATAATCTATAACCAATAAAATGTATGAGAAATTATATGATCAGATTACTTATGAGGACCCCATATAAATATCTAGGCAAGAGTGCCCTTCCATTAAGATTTGTGTCCTTTAGTAGAGACGATCTTTCATTAGGATGTGTCTCCACTTGTTACATGCCCAAATCCATTTAAGTTGAATACCAAAGTTTCCATTCTTCACTTTGATGTCTCCTTTAATTGCAATATGTTGGATTCATGGATCCATAATTTTGAAGCCTACTTAAAGTCAATCCAACACAATCGACCATGAGAAGATCATGATCGTCGAGATTCACATGCAAAAGCAAGCCCTCACATTTTATTAGATATACACAGAGTAATTGGATTCTTCCAACCAACCATGTGTCACCCAATGGGATGATTTCAAGGACATCATACACAATAATTCTATCGCATTAGCTATAAAGATGTCATGCTTGCATGATGGTTTCAACTTTGCTAGTTTCTAGGCTAAATAGTTCAACAGATTATCAAGAGTCCAATATCAATCACACTTGAGGTACAAGACTTAAAGGATGCTCTAGCATTAAATATCATTTGTAGCTTTTTCTCGGGACTAAGAAAAAAAATAGAAAATCCCCTATCACTTCTTTACAGCAAAATTTCTAATTGGCTTCTAGAATAAGGATCCCTCTTTGTCCCTTTTTTCTCCTCCTACAACTCCAAAGCCATCGTTTAACGATGATGTTCGGAACACAAACCAAAGGAGCTATCGATACACTTGCTTCTATTGGTAATGTAAAGAAAAATATTACACCTTCCACAAGAGAACAGGTCACTCCATTAGATAACGACCATTGTTCCAAACAAAGAAAGCAAAGACCTTTCTTGTTGAGCAGCAACAAATATATGAAGAATTTGAGGTACTTGTTACCCCTCACGTCAGTGGTGGTACATAAAAAAAATTGCAGTGTTTATCACCACCATTGTAAGCCCAAGGTCACAAGTCAAAAGCATTGTAACAACCATGTGAGGTACTACATTAGGTGTCCCAAACATGTATCTTGTTCTTATTTTTTGTATATTGTTGTCTTGGTCAGGCCATGGTTTGTCCCATCTAGGTCACTTCAAATTCCTCTAACCCTGTATACGATTGGAGGGCCTTAGGCGAGCTTACTTGAAGGGACATGGTCTTATGTGAGCCCACTTTTGTAGGTGTGATCATCGGTGTATGGGCCAATCTAGCCCATGTCAAGGTGCAACTAAGTGCTACCACAAGTTTAGGGTCTCTAGAGTTTGCACGTGCCCTTGGCTTTGGTGCAGCATCTCTTAGACAACTCTCAAGCATGGCAATCTCTTTTTGACAACTCTCACATTTCCCGAGGCAATACATGCAACAACAAAACAAATCTAAAAGACAAAATCGAAAGGAATTTCCATTTTTTCATCAAAAACACATCCATGAAATCCTTTTAAATTTCTTATTTTTTGGAAATACTTTTTATATAATCTAAGAATCCCTTTGGCTAAGTTGCAGCAACATAAGGGGCATATCTATGCCATGAAAATCACCCATGACTTGCAATTTGTTTCATCCAAACCCAATCAATTAATTTTGAACCCAAGTGTCCACATCAATATATGCTCAATCACCTTGTTGTTGTTGAAATATGTAACTAGGTTCAGTCTTCATAATGACATATATACTCATGATTTTATGTGTTTGATGTAATGAGGAAAATAAATTTGTTATAGGTTTCTTGAGGCATGCGTTTCATGCTCAAGAAGAATTTATTTTAGAGGTCAAGCTCCCATTGAGAGCTTCTAGAACTTATGAGTCAATGTCATGTATGAATGACCCATTTGGGCATGTCACTTATTGTAAAAAGAAATTATTAGAGTCAAAGTAAAGTCAAAATAACCCTCCAAGGCCAAGTCAAATGCATGCAACAAGTCGGCCTTCTCAAAAGACAAGTTGGCCTAAGGGACAGTGACAAGTCGGCCTCTTTGATGTGTCAAGAAGCCTATATATACAATGATAGTCGACCACTTTGAAGGGCATTCAAGTAGCATCACAAAAGTTCGATCATTGGACAAGAAAGAGCCTCATATCAAGCAAAGAAGAGGAGGAAGATCGAAGAGATTTTTGGAGTTGTTTTGGGCTAATTTTACTCACACGAGCGAGGAGACTAGGGTTTATCCTACAGCAGCAAATCAAAGAGACAGTCAACTCAAGGAGGCAGAAACTGACGCATGAGACAATAGGGGGCCTGCAAATTAATAATTAACACACAACATAAAACTGAACTAAAATCCGCACACAATGAATGCACATAAAAACTCAGAAATAATTAATTAATAAATAAAATATTTACAGGACAACTCTTGGCCTACTCATTTGCCTCTCATTCCTCAATTACTCTTACTTATATGCCTCATGGGCTCACCTAGATTTATACAAGTGGATCTAAACCCAAAGTAGGTTCTAAATCCTAAACGAACTCCCACAATATCTCTCATGATCCATAAGATCTCTCACCTAATCCCTTATTTCTAGATAAGATATAACTAACCCACAATTCTATCAATTCTTCCAAAATACTCTCGAACCTTCTCCTATTTACAATAAATCTCATTCTCTCTCAAAACTATAGGAAAATACAATAATTAATTAAATCCTAACTTAGGAAACTAACTCTTCTAGTAAACATTCAACCCTAGGTTAGATGCTCCTGCATCAGACTCCCCAGGTAAAAGAAAATTACGGTCTCCCAACCATATGTGTTTATAAGTTCATTTGCAATGAATCAATTGCTCTGTCATGTTGTTGATGTTTTGTGGTTGTCCTTTCATGTCTTCCAAGCTTCCAAACTTTATGCTGCAATGCTCCTCCTTTGTTGATGTATATTCGAGCAGTCAAATGCATCATGTTGTTGTCTTTCTGGCTCATCTTGCAATATCTCAATTTATGCACCTTTTCCATCAGTGTCCTTAATTCTTCAATTTCAATATCCAATCTAGTTTCCCGCTGAAATTTACTGTTATTGGCTTGGAATATCAAGTCATCAATATTAAATTGCAAATTACATTCAGGTTCCACATTTTCACTAATTGAACATTTCTCTTTCTTATCTGCAACTTGATTGGATTCAGGTTCCAGCAACATCTTTTCTAGCAATTATAGTTACATTTCATACGCATTTTACAATCTCTTTCAGAATTCATTTCAACAGACTGGTTTGCATCCCTACATGAAACATAATCAATGTCATGTCCATCATCTACAATATTTTCTGCATCCACAAACCAATTGTCAGATTTGAAAACATAAGGCTCTATAGCCTCGACAGATGATTATGCCTTCAAGTCTTTATCCTGATCTCCCAAACATTTTGTGGCGCCATCTATGGAAATCGAACACATGTTCACATCAACAGATTTTATTTCAAATTCATCATCGTCCTCACCAAGCATCCGTCCTTGTTATGGTTCACAAATGAATACATTCATCTCGGTTATCTAGAGTCTTTCCACTTCCCTTAACAAAACTTCCAACTTGTGTTTTTGTCTCCTTGCAATCAATTGCTTGATTGGCCATCTAGTTGTCTTCTTCATTGCCCATCCATGTTCCTGATTCTGTAGTAGCTCCATCAATACGTCATGTCGTGTCTTCAACTCAACAATCTCTTTCTTGTACTCTTCATCATTTACGCCAACTGTTATGGCATCACTGTGACTCTTCTCTGAATTCCTCAAATGACTATCCATAATCATTTTTATTTCCTTCTTCTTTTGCAAACTTCACCTTGTTCACTGTAAACTACAATTGAACTAACACCTTGCCAAGTTACTTCCTCTAACTTGGCCAATGGTTCATTCCACTTGAACCTTCTTTTTGAGCGCTCCTTGCTCCTTTGGCTATTGCACCTACTTATTTCATTCACTGAGAACTCTCGCTTGTCCTCTTCCTAGCTTTGGCCACATTTTATCTCATTGTTGCAATCACATATTAATACATGCAACAACCGCTGCAATCTATAATTGGTGCAAGATTTTTCAAGTTGTCATGATAATACATTGACTAGACTTTGGGTCTCGGGCTCTACCGATCATGCACCCAATTACAATTGACGACTCAAACTTAAATGTACTTTTGACTTGACTTATGATTCTTTGACTCCAAACTTCTAATTTGGTATTAACTCTTTATATTAATGAACCTTAGGTGTCGGGGACAATCGAAAATGTACCCTTTACATGACTTCTCAATTTTAATTGGACTCTGACCCAAAAGTTGATTACATCAATAATTTATCTTGAACTTGACTTGATAGATATTAACTCAACTCATGACCCACTAAGCATTTAAATTTGCATGACCCATATTTCAACCAACAAAAATATTGACCATATGGACTGCTCCTTCATATACCCAGAGCATTCCTTTGGCGGCTTCTCCTCTATGCAGGCTATAACAAGTTGGAACATATCTTGACACAGACTTCACTGATCTATAACTGCAATCTTTTTCTATAATGTTCTCATCAAAGATATCACTTCTTTAACAAGACTTTAAAGAGTGATTCTTAAAAATTCAATGATCTTAGACAGTGATACCTTCTTCAAATCAACCAGCGAAAATTTCTCCTTAAATTGGATTGCAATTCTACGCCCTCTTCATGTCAATAACAACGATTTCATTGAACTGATGTATGGATTCTTTACGTAGGGTTACACACAGGTCAATGCTCTACCTAGATTATTGCTTCGTCGTCAAACTTGACAACAAATTGGTAATGTGACCCTTCATATCCATTGTGAGCGATTGAGATTGTCCAACGATACACTACCACCAATGAAATGAAAAATAGAAATTGAATCGTCCAGCCTTGTAATCACCATGATTTGAGAACTGAATTATGACCGATATGCATACGAGATGTTTTATTTTTTTAACTCGCCTCAAACCATGCTATGTTCCATCCTTTACTCAACATGCCAATACTTCACAAATCTGCACGCAGTCCCTTCAATTGCTCAGCAATAGACAACAACTCTTCACAATAGCATTAGATCCCTTCACACTAGCAATCGTTTGGTACAACAACAACAATCAAGTTGGGAAACATTCTTTTACTCCATGCAGCGATTTCTCATAGGTTGTGATTAACTATCTCTGGCAGACTCCTCGTGTTGGGCAACAGACATGCTGACTATGGATCACAATCCACACCCTTCGATCTCATTCTTTAATTCTGCTATCATTAACCTACAGCAATTCTTCATATTCATTCTCAGAAAATAATTTTTCAGAGAAAAAAATATATATATATATATATATATATATATATATATATATATATATATATTCCTCAATAGGACCTTTTTAATCTGTGTGATTTTCAAGTCCTATGTGTTTTCAGCAACCTCTGCTACCTTTTCCGACTAACTATGCTTTTCAGCGATCTCTTCTATCTCATCCTTGCTTCTATTGTGTCCTTTAACTCCACGCATTTGCGGTCCTCCAAAGACAGTGTCTTATTTTCCAAACGACAAATATGGTCTTCAAAAATCAGCTTCGTAAATAAAAAGAACTCAACCTATTAATTTGAAGATTAAAAGAAGCTCGGCCTTGATGAAACTCCAGGCAGATATGAAATTTGTCTTCACAAGTGTGTAATCTGACCACTGCAAATATTTGTTTCTCAAAGGAAAATACTCCAGCCACCAATAGAACTCAATCTTCTAAAGGAATAAGCAATCTGAAGCAGTCCAATCTTCAAGAGAAAGATCCTCCAGCAAATAATGTTATCCACAAACTTAGCTCCAAATCAATATTTTAATAAGCCACAGATAACAAATTCCTTTCGTTGACAGTAAGTTTCTCCACCTCTACGATCTTGGCAACCTTCTCTATGTTTTGGCCCATCTCTCACCTTAATTGTATCGTTACCTCCTCACTTCTATACATATTTAATGTTTGGCTCCCTTCTACCTCGATGCATGTGGGTGGCTAAGATCAACCTTGATCTATATTTGTTGCAGATCACTATTGTGTCTCTTTGAATCTTGAGAAAAACTCAAATAAGATCTACAGTGTCTGTGCATCTACCCTTACTCCACTCAAGGCTCTTGCAAAACCCATGATATGCGCATTTGGTGCTTCGCTGAACAGTACATTATACCATTCATCTTTAACTAGCAAACTACAGAGTGAATAAAATACCTCGTCCTCTATCATAGGTCTTACAATGCGCTCCCAATTTTTCTATCATAGCTTCATGCTTCGATTGCACTACTTTGGGTGCTTTCCCAACAGCATCTATGGGTGTTGAGTATGGTTGGTCACAGAAATCGCGAATACCTCCTCTTGTAGTTGCAGGCGTCCCAACCTAACATCTAGTCAGCTATTTTCCTCGCTTGCTTTTCTCCACGGCCTCAATCTACTATGCAGTCTCTCCTCAGTAATCAAAACTTAAACAATGGGCGTCAATTTATCGGCCTTGCCCCGGCCTGGGCTTCTATGATCTTGTCCCTCGCTGGAGTCATTGCCCGATAGAAAGACCAAATTTTGCTCCAACAATACTCAAGTGCTACACAAGTCCCTGGCGACTGCATATTCACTATACATCCTAGATCTCCATTAGTGGATTCTTTCTTCGCCTCTGAAGTCATGAAAACCCCGATGCTCGTTCCCAAAGTTCTAGACTAGGAACTCCAATGCATGGTCTGCATTTCATGTTCGTATCAAATTGCCGCAAGACCTCTTCTATAACATTAATGACATCATTGTAATATCTACGGCCCTTAGCAATGAGAGTTGTCGGCTACACAGAATCCGAACCTAGTGTTCCAGTAGACAGCCTAACATCATCGTACATTGCAGGAACTGCGTCAATTTGTCTCTTGGTTGCCAGTGTTCGATCATTGGACTTGACGAGTGGGGCATTCTTCTTCTTCTATGAGTAGAATTCTTTGATCCCTGTGTTCCTCCTCAACGTCTTCAAATCACTGCTGCAAATTCAAACAAAACAACAATTCACAGCTACACAGCAATCTTGTGCTCTGATACCAAAATGACGCAGCAGACCATAGGGGGCCTGCAAATTAATAATTTTAAATTAACACACACAACATAAAACTGAACTGAAATCCACACACAATGAATGCACATAAAAACTCATAAATAATTAATTAATAGATAGAATATTTCTAGGACAACTCTTGGCCTGCTCATTGGCCTCTCATTCCTCACTTACTCTTACTTACATGCCTCACGGTCTCACCTAGATTTATACAAGTGGATCTAAATCCAAAGTAGGTTCTAGATCCTAAACAAACTCCCACAATATCTCTCATGATCCATAAGATCTCTCACCTAATCCCTTATTTCTAAATAAGATATAACTAGCCTTCAATTCTCTCAATTCTTCCAAAATACTCTCGAACCTTCTCCTAGTTACAATAATTCTCATTCTCTCTCAAAACTATAGGAAAATATAATAATTAATTAAATCTTAACTTAGGAAACTAACTCCTTTAGTAAACATTCAACCCTAGGTTAGATGCACCTGCATCATAAACAAGTCAAGGAGAAAAGATATCTTGCTGGCTGAAGTCACAAAGGGACTAGCTCAAGCCTAGCGAAGCAGAAAAAGGGCTAAAGTTGCCCTAATTCTGTCACACGTTCAGAAGTTGCAGTCATCTACTAGAGGCCGAGAATTTCAGACTAGGGTTGCAGGGTCGAGGGTTAAAGACAAAGGAGAGTGTATAGCAGTATCAAGAAGAAGTTGACTTTGACTCAAGTCAAGGATTGACTTGGTCTTGGAAGGGTTATTGGTCAAGGGTCTAGGTATTGGAATTCGTCAATTGAAGATTCTATAAAAAGAAGAATTCTCGAGGGTTTTCCTCTCAAGTTTGGAGAGGTCTTGGCCCTGGCTGATCACCTACGTCTTGTGTACTTTATCTTATTGTTCTTTATGGTTTGATAGTTGTTTGATCAAGAAAACACTAATAATAATCAAGTGAAAAGAAGAAGCTAATCTAAAGAAGTAAAAACACATCACAAACAGTTATCATCAAAAGACAAATCACCTACATTGCTGCCCCTAGATTTCTCAACAGCTGATTGCCACCAGACCACACCCCCACAGACTCCTTTCAAATATTTACATGAGAAACATATGAATATTGACTAAAAAGTGAATATTTCTGTGTCAACAACCTCTCCTTGTAATTACAACAAATAAAGAATGCATTCAGCATGCGAATGGATAAGTATAATGTAGTCTTCCAAAAGACGTGTTCTTGTATATAGATGTAATACAAGACAATAGGACGCATTACAAATAAGATGCAAATTTTGACAGCCAACGTTATGTATACATCAACTTAAGAGCAGTGCAAGAACTAAACATGATCAAACAGTTGAGCACTTAAGATCAGAGACTATTTAGTACATAAATTGTGTTGTCAAAATCTAAGTATTATAAGTAAGGAAATGGGTTAAACATTCTCACCTATAGCTGTCTGTAATGAAGATTCAAGGTAACTGACAGGTCGATCTGTACTGTATAATATCTCAACAGGGAATAACTTCCCTGGAATATTCAGAACAGGACAATTGAAGAAAAAATTTGAAAACTTTTCACCATCCAATGTTGCTGATGTGATCACAATCTTTAAATCTTGAGATCGCCTCATAACCAGTTTTTTCATCAAACCTAACAATATGTCCCTGCAATGCAAAAAAAATACTCAGAACTCAAGTCGTCACCATCATCCATAACTAGTCCTTATTATCATTGAGTTAAAGCATCTTAACCAAACAAGAAAATCTCAAAAGATTTCCAATCACAGATGTTGAAATAAATAGTCAAACATCAACAACACACTATCTTTCAAATTTATAAACCCACAATCTATCAGGAAAAGCATAGCCACGATCTAGCCATTCCAGTCAACATCCTATTGCCTAACTTGAAAACCTCAATTAACATTTCAGTGATGGAAGACAAATAAGAATAGAAAATACAATGCATTAATGATAAGCTTATTAAACATCAATTTATTACAAACAGTAATACATTCAATAATATCATTAAATTATATCACCTACATAACTTTAGAACACCTGAGACCTGCCACTCAAAAAGATAATAAATCCTGATTCCAAATATCCATAATAGCCAGTTGGTTGTCCTTTATTTTCACTGTATCCCTAAATTTTACAAACTTGTTTCTATTCACGGTTAAACTTGATGCTTGGATGGTAGTGGTAATATACTCCTTTGTGTTGATTGATGATGATGACATGCTCTCAGATGCCATCAATGTTGCAAACATCGGCATCGGGATCAAATCGACAAGGGTCCTAAAAACCAAAAAATCGTAAGAATAGAGAAAATAACAATCAAAACCACCAAACATCAGCAAAATTAATATAACACCAATATATCAGTAAAAATCGGCAAACATCGGCTAGGCCAAAAAATCATGATTTCGCAATAAAATTGAGATATTATCAGGATGTTTGCAACACTGGATGCTATGATGTGATGTTGGTGGTTATTGTTAGACTTGATCATATAGACAAACAGTTTCCTGGAGTACTCACCTCTTTGTCATGCCTTGGAGCACCCTGTATTTTTGGTAATAATATGCTACTTGACTTTTGCATAGGAATGCTCTAATTCCTAAGGTATCTATTCTACTCATGAAATAATATTCGATGAGATAGACAACAGATCTTGCAGAGCGCTCACCCCTTGGTACATTTTGGAAGCAACCTAGTGTTTCAGGCTAGTATTGGAAAGGTTGATGACGTCCCATTATGTACCTATTGTATACTTGATGTGATAAGGCAATCAATCTTGGGGAGCTCTCTACTCTTTCCTGGATTATCAGCATTTGACACAACAATCAGGTGATTTTAGCTTATGGACGAGGACAGCTGATGTGACATCAATTGGTTAGCGTACCTGAAGGCTGAGAGTTTAGTGTCTATCTTGACCTCATGATGCTAATTGTTGGAATAATCAATTGTCCTAGTGGAGTGCTCTACTCTTTCATGGTCTTTCAGGATTCCATGGTATGTATGGAGGGACCAAACCACTCAATATTGCACAGATAAACTCATTGCTAGAGCACTTGGCCTTTTTATTGTGTTTTGACGTTCAAATTGCACTCTGTGATAATTATACACCTATTTATCATGGAGCACTCCCTTACTTGTACGTATGTCGAGGAATTCTCCTAGATCAAGGTTATTGGATAGTGGTTGTTGCACATTTGTGGAGGTTGTTGGAATTTTGATGATTTGACACTTGATCTATGGTGTCTATCTGATGCTAGTCAACCTCCTATCATGAGATCTATTACCACCTGAACTAGCACCCCCTGTCAAAATCCCAACATGTACTAACTTGAACTAGCACCCTCAAGGTGGATGCCTCAATGTACTAGTCCACAAGCTGGCCTCACAAGGAGGATGGTTCAACAATAAAGCATCAACAAGTGTGCAACAAAGTTACAAACAATTCAAGCTTAAGATCTGAGATGTAACAACCTTCCATAATTGTGCCAAAGGCTAGCTCCATAAAGCAAGAGATCAATCAATGCATCATAAAATAATGTGCAATATGCTAGATCCTTGGAGGAGGGAGTCAAAAACAAGCCATGTGTCACCATCAACCATATGCCAAGTCATCCAAGCAATCAAACAACTCATCAAGAAAGGGGACAACCACAAGCAAAGGATGCATCAATTACATAATGTGTATATGCCTCCACATGTGAGCCAAAGAAAGGGAGCACTACACATAGCATCATGATCCACCTCATCAGCAACCCATCTTTGTGCAAAAGACATCACAAGAGCCAGGGCATTATAGTAATAAGTCTCTAACAATGCTAAAACCCACTCATCAAAGTAATAAACCATATGAGAGGATGTTTATGCTCCGAGATCGTATTCTTCAACCTCCTACTCTTCATATTCTTCCTTTTCTTCAACCTCCTACTCATATTCTTCATAATCTTCAAATACTCAATGAAACTCTACATGGTGGATCACTTCCTTCTTCACGGAGTTACCCTCTGACAAGGGCACTAAGAGACAAACAAATATCAGCACAACTCCAGACTCCAAATCAGTGTGGACCCTATTACCACAAAATCTAGTAGGCCTTTGAGAGGGAAACCCTACAAGACAAGAGCTAGACAAAGTGTTAAAAATGGGTAGGAGACCTTTTACCCACCACCTGTGGGTAGTGTATATAGGAAAAAAAATCTCCTAGATGGTCTTCAGCCGGCAGATAGCTCGATGTGCCATTTTCTATTCCACCTGAGCCAGCCATGTGATCCCTCGCCCATCTGTTATGAATGTATGTTTGAAGGTGGGCCTCCTGACCCCAAAGGTATGACTTTTCATTGGTTTGGGGAGTGGGGAGATTCAGCAGAAAGAGTGGGTTAGGTCTGTATTCTTGTCTCCATTGCCTGATTTTGTGGTTACCCTTGTATCCTAGTCCGATGGGATCCCCTTTACTGGCCATTGGCTTTAGGGATGGCACTACATGGGAAATCCCGATTTTGGTTGTGTAGTCTCGTTTCCTAATACCACCTACATTACTCCCCTTCCACTCCTTTTAGCCCCATTCATCTCTTTCACCATCCAAGTCCACATGTGTCCACTGGGTCCACATAGGGTTAGCCTCCTCCTCCTCCTCCTCCTCCCCTTGTCCACACCTTGGGTCAAGCCTGGAACGATGCCTCGAAGGTTGATGCAGCTTAAGAGAAAATAAAAAGCATAATTTGGCCACTCTCGACAGGAAATATACCACAAAATGCAAAAGATGGTGGAGACATACAAATTTAGCACATGGACAAAAGCCAATATGAGCTCTACCCCTTATCCATGGCCATCACCCTGGTTCCTATGGGCCCTAGATGAGCCCCCTCCATCATTAAAGAACCCATGATTGTCCCAACTCCTAGTGGGTGATGAACTGTGCCACGTTAAGGGGGTATCCACTGCTATATATTACACATCATACTCTCATCCCCTGGAGCCTCGAGCAATTATGAAGAAATATCAATAAAGGCAAAAAGGCATATGAAGAAGGGTGGAAAAACAAGGGTCGAGGTAACTCATGTACCACGATTTGCTCCCTCCTACACTCATATACCCAGGTGTGGGCTTCCCCCTATTATAGCTACCCTTTTACCATGACATGCGGTAGGCTGATTACCTTGATCCCCATTCCATTCCATTACTGTATCATTTTCCACCTACCACTTGAGGGATGTACCATGGACATGCCACCACTCGTTGATTGCGCATGCTCCACCTTTTGGATGAGGAGGATGCACCTGGTTCACCATGCCCAATTGGCTCCACACATGCAACATACACTTGGTAAATGGTCTAAGGTCCAGAGGGTGTCTCCTGTGGCAGAGGGAGTGCCTATATTATCATCCTAGCCATTATAGATGGTTTACAGGCATTTTCGATCCACTTGGAGACCCATGAGGATGTCCTTGTGCCGCTACACCCACTTGGGAGAACCACAGGTTCTTGCTTGAAAAGCAAGGGGCCAACCCTCGTCCATTATGTTTGGAGTTCAACTCTTCCTCATCGCACCCCTTAGACTTCATTAGGCCTCCTCAAAGGCCCAACGACTCACTTTGTCCATCATTTTACCCTCTTAAGAGGCTTCTTATTATGTTATTGAGCTATTTGGTGGGCTTGTCACCAAAAGTATTGTTATTATGCACATTATTTTATTTTAGGGGCATTATTAGTCCAAATTAGGCCATTTGGATCCCTTATAAGATTGTATAAATAGAAGAGAAGCATTTTCTCTCATTCATCATCACTTGGATTGGGTTATTTGCTCTTGTGAGATTTTTGCTATCCCTTTTGGAGGACGAGTTTGGATATTATGGATGAATTTTGATGTTTGGATATCTCTCTCGTCTTGGAGCTTCATTATTGGCATTATTTGATGATTGGATATACTCTTTTATACATGTAAGTACTCTTTTAATGTTTATTCATGTCATTTACTTTTGTCACATGAATGTTGCTAGGATTTTCGCTATACAAGTTTGAAATTTACTATTGCTGTATATGAAATTGTGGGAATTTTTGTTTTTTATAGCATTGCATCATGTCATGGGCCATGTATGAATGGGTGAATGTTCCCAAAGATAATTTATGTTAAATACATCTTGATAAGTCATCATTTATTGCAAACTGAAGTATAAAGCCCTTGCAGTGGTTGTTCTCATACTCTAAATGCCATGCAAAGTTGTTGAAGGCCTCCTTGATTGGGTGCGTTGACCACTGGAGTGACAACTAAACATTATCTAAAGACTCCATGCCCAAGGATGTACGAAAAGATGCTTGTACCATCATAGATCATCATATTACCAGAGTTTTTCAACTCTACTTCTTATCATTTTCTGTTGTACCCATATTCCACAATCCCTACGGGGATGATGTAAAGTACTGCTAGTATGATGAGTTTGAATCATGTAACAGGCCTAGGTAGCTTGGGACCTTGTCATTAAGTGAATATTACTATGGAAGGTTTTTTTCACTTGGTTAATTATCATCTCCCTACGAGGACTTAATAATTAATTGAGTTTTTTCCTCCAAGCATAACCCCAAAGCTGGAGTACGGCTTGATGTTGAGGCCTTAGGTGAGTCCTAGTATCTAGAGTCATTGTATATTTACCATACTAGATCACTCGTAAAGTTTCATAGAATTTGGTTAGGTCTAGGGGGTCATTTTTTATTTTTTTTTATTTCCCACGGGGTGGAAATTTGAATAAAATTTGTATCTAAAATGTAATAAGTGATGTCTAGAGCAGTTGTATGGGGTATGAGTAATAAACATTGCACCTCTCGCCCTCAAATTTCTATTAAGACACATTTTGAGGGGTTAAAAATGTGTTTTCGACCCTCAAAACCTATTTTTCCTAAGTTTAGTCGAAAAAGCAGCAATAAATTAAGCCACCAATTAAATAAATGGAGAAAAATAAATATCCACACATGCCAAATGAGATGGAAAATCATGGAGGAATTAAAGTGAAGTCCCAAGGTGATGTGGACTCCTAAAATCAAAGAAAAAATATGTGCTCCAAGAAAATCGAATTTTCGGAGGGGACCACAAGATTCCAAGGAAAAACACATTTATTAAGGGAATTCGAATTGCTTGGATGAGCCATCTTTTTGGTGGCCTTTGACTTGGAGTTTGACTGAAGATGAGTGGAGAGTGGTTTCCTACCACTCCACTCCCATACACACTTGTCCCTCCTCAACAACTAGTTAGCTCCTCTCAAGGATTGTGTGGGCCTCTTTGGAGAATTCGAATTGCATGATGGAGCTTTGGGATTGTCATCATCACACTTGGCATTTGGCTCTTCATTGGGATCTCCACCCATTCTCCTATATAATTGAGCCTTGGGCTCTCATTTTGATCTTTTGCAACAAGCTATTGTGCTTGGGAAAGCTCTGCTTCTATGCACATTTGTTTTTCATATGAATAAAAAGATTTTGGGGTTCATTCATGGATGTTTCTCTCTTGGAGTTTGTTCTTGGTTCAATGATAGTATAATTCTATACTTGTGTTTAATTTGATTTCATTTTCTCATATGCTTTTATAGAATTGTGAATATATAGCTATCTTACATTTGCAATTGATTATTTGATATGCTCTAGGCTAGATAACTCAATCTATTTTCATACAAATTCTAAAGTTCTCTTGTCATTGTTTATTGATTTAATCCATATGAGCTAATATGCATTTGAAGTTTTGTACAGGTCATCTTTTGGATCAACTAGCAAGCATGAGGAGAAGTCTTCAAGAGACCAACCCACTCTTGGCATAGCTTTCAAGGAGCTCCTATCGTTATTTGAATTTTAATAGCTTATCCTTCGAAAGTGTTGGTTTTGCAGGGGTCCTTTTGACATAGTTTGTGCTTAAGTCGATTATTTCAAGCAAATTTACATCTTATACTCTTGTGCTTTCATTTATTTATCTAACTAATCAAGAACTTCACAAGTGATGGGGTCTTTTCCCATCACTTGATTTAGTTTTTGTAAATTATTTTGTAGATTTATCATCCACATAATGCTCTCTTTTCACACTAACTTTGGTTTTAGTTTTGCAGCCCTAAAATCCTTTCTTGTAGGTTCTCTCAAGTTTCAAGATTCATTCCAAGGAGGTTGTCGGCATTAGGAGAGTTTGAGAATAGAAAGATTTTGGGGTTCATTCATGGGTGTTTCTCTCTTGGAGTTTGTTCTCGGTTCAATGATGGTATAATTCTATACTTGCGTTTAATTTGATTTCATTTTCTCATATGTTTTTATAGAATTGCGAATATATAGCTATCTTACATTTGCAATTGGTTATTTGATATGCTCTAGGCTAGATAACTCAATCTATTTTCATACAAATTCTAGAGTTCTCTTGTCATTGTTTATTGATTTAATCCATATGAGCTAATGTACATTTGAAGTTTTGTACAGGTCATCTTTTGGATCAACTAGCAAGCGTGAGGAGAAGTCTTCAAGAGACCAACCCACTTTTGGCATAGCTTTCAAAGAGCTCCTATCGTTATTTGAATTTTAATAGCTTATCTTTCGAAAGTGTTGGTTTTGCAGGGGTCCTTTTGACATAGTTTGTGCTTAAGTCGATTATTTCAAGCAAATCTACTTCTTATACTCTTGTGTTTTCATTTATTTATCTAACTAATCAAGAACTTCATATAAGCTAGACAAGTGATGGGGTCTTTTCCCATCACGTGATTTAGTTTTTGTATATTAATTTGTAGATTTATCATCCACATACATGCTCTCTTTTCACACTAACTTTGGTTTTAGTTTTGCAACCCTAAAATCCTTTCTTGTATGTTCTCTCAAGCTTCAAGACTCATTCCAAGGAGGTTGTCTGCATTAGGAGAGTTTGAGAAGGAGGCTAGGTCGTGCATCATTTTGGAGCTTATATTCTCTAATTGTAGAATCACTTCATCTCTCTTGAGGCCCCCATAGCTTGAAGGGATTTCTTTCTTGTTTCAAGATCTCACCTTGTATCTTTCCATTACTCATTGGGCAACCCTCTAAGAGGCTCTAACCTCATTATAACATCATAATAATAAAATTTCTATTTTTGTTGTGGGAGCATGGTTGGTTCAAAATGTCGATTCAAACAAATATGTATGCGATGATTCCGGAAGAAAACTCTACACAAAATACAAATCGCAGAAGCCTCAAAACAATAATTTAATTATTCCTTTGGCAAATTTAATGCAATAAAGTTCATTAATTAAGAAAGATGTTAATGTGATGAATATCAAAATCAAAAAAGGACTTAATTAAATTCTTAATGTGCCAAAGGCCACATTAAAAATTTAAACTTGAAATGTGAAGGCACAAAATTTATTTTTTTTTAGATTTTAAATCTATTTTAAAGTCAAAAATAAAATAAAATAAACGAATTTTTTTTAAATTTTCGTTTTGTTTAAAAAAAAGGCAAGGACATTTTAAAAAAAATTGAATTCTTTTGAAGCTCAAAACCAAAACCTTAAAAAAAATGAGAATCAAATAAGACTAAATAATTTGGTTTTACGCTTTGAAACTAACCCTAAAGAACAAAATACAAAAGTACAAAGGAAATCAAGAGGGAGAGAACTGCAGGGATGCGAATGGAGGAAGGAAAAAGGAGTCGACGCAAGAAGCAAGGGAAGACATCAAGTAGTGACATAGCAGAGGGAGCAAATGCAAGCAGCAGCAGACGGAAGAGTGACGGCAGAGGAGTTTTGCAAGTCGAGCAAAAAGGGATGAATGGATGTTGGAGCAGCGAAAAGGGAAATAAGAGGCAAGTCAAGGGAGGCGTTCGAGCTATGGTCACGGTAGATTTAAGATGCAGAAAACAAATAAATGGAGCAACGCTAGCAAGGAAGATAAGGGGTCGCGTGCAGGCAGCAAGGAGGAACGTGAAGCAACAAGGAAGAGCTATTGCAAAAGGATAATAATAATATTAAAAAAAACTCACGCAGCGCTGAGATAATCACGTGTAGAGAAAGGAAAAACGCAGAGGGAGAACAGAAAAAAAACACAGGCAAAGGGAAATGCAACGAAGACATGTTTTAACAAGTCGATTTTCTACTTCACAAAATTGATGAATTTCTTCTCAAAATTTCGGTGATTACTACAAATAATTCAAGGGTAAATTCACCAAAGAATCAACGCCAAAAAAATTTCAAACCTCAAAGGGTTTCCATCCTTCAATTTTTTGCTCAGACATATGAAAAAGGGAGAGCTTATCTCTCAAAAGTAAACTTAATTTATCCTTGCAAAATGGTATTGAGGCCAGATCTTGCCCCCAAGGTTTAAATCTAGCTTCAAATTAAATTTTTCCTTCAGATCTGCACCTGCAAAACAAAAACAAAAAATACCCAAATCCCAAATATATAAATATGAAAAAACACCAAAACCGAAGTGAAAAAAATAAAAACTTCAGATCTATACAAAAAATTTCCAGATCTATGCACAAAGGTTGCAGACCTATCAGATCTGAAAAGTATAAGTCCAACTCGGCTCCCAGATCTAATGATCTAAGGCTCTTCCTATAGCCAGATCTATCAATTTTTCCACAAAATATTTAAAAGATAAATTTTGGTTTTTTATAGAGGTACTAGCCCAAAAACATCCTGTAGAAAGAAAAATAAATAATAATAATAAAATAATAAATAAAAATTATCATTAGATAAATCCTGGAGCTTATATGAGGTAGGCTCTTCAGAAAATATATGTTGAGAGTTGCCTAGTCCAACCAAGGACTATCCCAAACGCTCAATGAAAACCTGAGAGATCTTCTGCAAACACTAGATCAACCATCAAATCAAGTAGAGAAATAGGATAACAATAAAATTATGAAGAAATAGAGATACATGCTAATTCAATCAAAATTAAAAATTTTACCATAGATCCAACAAACTGAATAAGATACATGTATTCAGATTATTCTAGGAAAGCTATTGATTAATAGTTTTCACATAATATTAAGCAGAAATTAAAACAATGTTACCGTAGATTCATGAAGAAGAACACCACCGCAAGTTGAAACCACAAAGACTTTTGCATTTATTCCATAAAATATACAAGAGAGCTTGAGCGCTTAGTACACGATTCAAAGATCGGATGAAAAAATAGACTGATACTGACCTCTAATTTATAGATAAAATCTCCAATGGCTAGTTGGCTTGATCCCTGTCAAATTAATTTCGACCATTCATAAAGATTAATTAACCTTTAATCATCACCGTCGAAATTATTTATTTTTTGAGGAAAAATCGAATTTTTCATTTAATTGACTTTTAATTAACTCAAAATTAATAAATGTGAGTTAAGTTCCTCAAAAATTTGGCTTTGACTTAACCACCAAGGCCCAAGGGTTCAAAATTTCTTGATTTCTTCAATATTCCCTTAGCCGGGGACCTCCAAAAATTAACCTCTTTAAAACCCACGAATTTCACCATTGGAGAATTTAATTTTACCTAGGAAACAAATTAATTAAATTTTTGGCTTAGGATTTTAATTTAATTTTGCCAAAAAAATTAATTAATTTACTGATGAGAGGATTAATAATTTTTCCAAACCTCTAATATTTAGCCATGGTGTCTAATTATGAAGGACCATGCACTAAATATTTTTTACATGAAGATTTTCAATTTAATACATGAAGGGGAAACACCTGTTTGTTATAGACCCTCAAATATCTACCCAATTTTGCGACTCAAAATATGATCTAGTAGACCAAGTAATTTGTAATAAAATAATCTAGCCAATTAGCTAAAATTATTCCCAAATTACTTTTACAAAGACTCGATAATAAACACTAGGACTCACTTAATATCTTGACGACAAAATCCACCTAGCTTTGGGGTGAGGTTGGAGGGAAAAACTATGTCGATCATTTGTGTCTAGAGACAGATGAACCAGTGAGACAAAAAACCTCCTAGGATAGAAATCGTCACCAAAATATTATGCTTACCTAAGTTGTTACATACATGATGGCCTTACTAAACTAAGATCATTGACATTATAACCATACATAATGGGTTTACATCTTTAACAAACTGTCGACTGATGACGAAATCTGAATCATGCGAACACTTGAACATGATAGATCCGTTTTGCGAAAAAATGGGTGTACTGCTATGGGGCCATAAATTTGAAATTCACTACAGAACCCAGTTTCAAGATTAACCTCGAGCATCTCAGCTTTATATTTGCTCCAAACTCGGAACCCTAGTTAGGCCAGATCCTTGGTGAAGATGTCACAACAGGATTCGGGCTTCCTTTCTCGATGTTCCCAAGTTGGATGTTAAGCTAACTTAACAGCTTGAGAGTTAAAGAATCCTGTCTTATGCCCAAAACCAAAAAAAACAGAGAACTTTTTGCTTCCAAATAGTGCTATTGTGCCCAAAACAAAAACAAAAGAAGAATAGAAAATAAGTCAACTAGTGTGGAATCTTTCACCACCGATATTGACAAGAGAAAAAGGGGTCTTAAAACCCTCAAAGTTAATGCTCAAAAAATAGAATGAATTGATCCACAATGATGATCCAAAATGACTTCAATCCTTCTTTATTTATAGATTTCTTTAGGGGTTTCATCTTTTTTTAAATGATTGAGTAAATCTTAATCAACACCCCAATTCTGGTTTTTTCGCCCATCTGCCCCAAAACCTGCCTAGCGATGGGGATTTTGGGGTTTTTCCCCTTTTTCTGTGGACTATAGTCTACGGGGACAGATAGGTTGATAAGTCCCATTTGCGATTAACTATCCGAGAGCATTACACCTAGCTAGGTTAAGCTTCAACTTGAGGGCTTCTTGAAGGTTTTATGTGCCTTTGTTTCACTAATATTCATTGTTGGAAACATTTTCTTTGCACCTTGACCTCGAGACATTCCCTTTTCCACACTATTACTCAAACCCTAGCTTTTGTGTGTTAACTTTGGCAGCTCAGGGACAAATTCCCTCCTTTGGACGATCTCCCTCATTAAGGAAGACCCCTACTAGCCCTCGGGAGAATTTAATTTGACTAAGGAAAAATATATTTTAATATAAAAACCCCCATGTGCGCAAAAAAGACATGTCAGCGCAAAAGGAAATTGGACACCCTTGGATGGCTATAAATCTTTCTTCTTTGGATATCATCAAGTGACCCTTATTTGGATATCATCAATCATTCTTCTTTCTTTGGTTTGGTTCGCACAGGTTTGAGGTTGATTAGCGGAAGTTGGTTCACACAGATCTGAAATTGCAAGGTCCGAAACTCGCATGTGTGATTAGGGTTTTTGTTTCTCAACTGCAAGGATGTTACAAGATATTTTTGGTTGCAACCGCAAGGATGCAAGCCTATGAGTGCAATTGGAGGGTTTCAGCCGCACGCACATCTCTATGTATGTGCAGTTGGAACTTAGGGTTTGATTTTGACAGTTGACTGCACATTCTGACAATTGATGACAGTTGACCACAGGCTTTTGAATCGGGGGTTTAATCATTAGTATTGTTGGGTTCATCTCCTGGATGTTGTTTATTTGATTTTTCCAAATAAGTTTTGTAGCTGAAGATATGGATCATTATACTCTCTCTTTGTTGAACATTTTATGGCAATCTAGTAAGAAGAAGAATTTGAAAGTGTTCCCCCCCTTGTGGCATTTTACCCTAGTCTCTGACTAATCTTGGTGTCTTTATGTGTGAATGTTTTTCTTCTATTGTTCCTTTATGTTTTGTTGCATTGTTGATATTGTTTTTTCTACATAATTGCATATGTTGTTGAATAATGTTATAATGTTGTGGGATGAATTCAATGTGTAAATGATGAAATGCAATTATCTAAAGCAAAGAAAAATTAACATGGTATCAAAGCTAGGCTGAAAAAAAGGTCATCGAGATCACCCCTCTTAAGACACCGCTTATGAGAACAAGAGAAGATGGAGGAGACCTAAAAGAACACTAGGGTTTGAAGGAAACCCTAGGCAATCTAGTTATTAGGGTTCAATGGATATCATGAGGTTAGGGTTTGTAGGAAACCCTAGAATATGATAAATGCTTTGCTTATGCAGTCATGAAACCCTAGCATGATCAATGAGGATTTGTTGCGACAGATTTAGTATAATCCTAGTTGGGCTAGTCTCATTAAAGGCCTTGGTTGTTGATGAAGTCAATGGAAATATGGAAGGCAACATTGTTACATCGAAAATGGACAATACTAACTCATGATCACTTCTCGTTGAAAGATAAGTACTTTTTAGATTTATGTTAATTCTTTGTGTTACTATTCTTGTTTGGGTTGATTGTTTTGATTATTACTTATACTTCCTGGATGAACATTTGAGTGTCTAATGCTTCCAACCTCTATATGAGATGTGACAAGCAAACACTTCTTGAGAATCATGTTAAAATTTCTGTTTTCCCACCCCAGTTTTCAGTTTCTCCTTATTTCTCCGATGTAGTTAAATGCCCTTTCCCATAACCATACATTCAACAAGCTGGAAAAATAAATTTTGCTGAAAACACAAATTCTG
>APFE031618210.1:182216-241024 GCA_000404065.3 Pinus taeda | reverse complement strand
GATGAGCAACTACCAAATTTAGAGGTTGCACTTGATTCAGAATGAGTTTTTTGTTTCTTGTGTTTTTGTTGTGCAGCCATCTCTATTTGGATGTATTTTCTTCTTTGTTCAGTTGAAATGTTTGGGCAATTTTGTACCCCCACAGGACCCTTTTTTTCATCACTGTCCATAACCCCACAAAGATGCCTCCTCAAACGGGTATAGGAACCACAATATGGTTTTCCTCCATGACAATCATGAGGGCACACAAATTTGTAAGATCCACCACCCTTTCCCCCATTAAGTTTGGTCACTTAGTTCCACAAGGGTGTTGATGTAGCTTTTCCATCTTGTGTTTCAGTGTCTCCTTCAAGTTCATCCCCTTCCTCTTCAAACCCTTCCTCCTCATCATACATTGGGTCACTCATATTGGGACCATCACCACTATCCTCTTCTATTTCTTCCCTTCTATTCATATTCACCTTTGCCATCATTAAAACCAAGAGTGAAATGATACATAGAAGCCAAAAGAACACCATCTTGGAATATGGATATAGGTGGTGGACAACCTGTAAATAAAGGAGCAAGTAGAAACAATGGGAATGAGTAGGAGAGGGAGGAGAAAAATACAAAAAAATAAGGGAGTTTGGGGTTTGAACTTACCTCTTTAGCTCTTGTAGATGAAGTCCTCCAAGATCTTGCTCCAAGCTCCTTCTCCTTCTCCTAGCTCCTCCTTCTTCACTCCTCCAAGCTCTCCTCTCTTCTCCTCTCCTTTCCTCTTTTCTCTTCTCCTCTCCTCTCTTCTCTTCTCCAACTCTCATAAACTCAAAGTGAGAAAATGAGGAATGAATGGGGGCTTTATGCTTTTCATTCTCACCTTAACCTCACCCTAACCCACCCCCTTAATGCTTAGTTAACATAACTTACGAAAAAAATTAAAAAAAATGTGACTTTTTACCTTGGGCGCGGGCTGTTTGGGCGGAAGCGTACGGAAGCGTGCGTGAAGTGGCCGCTTCCCTCCCCGAAGCGGCCCGCTTCGGAGGCCCGAAGCGCCACCCGAAGCGCGCTTCGGTGGCTTGGAATCACCGCTTCCGGCCGGCGCTTCAAAAATTCCAGGAATCGGCTAAAATTGAGGAAGCGCCGCAACCTAATTCGGAAGCGCCGCTTCCGACGAAGCTTCCTAGGCGCTTCCGTACGGGACGCGCTTCGGAGCTTCGATCCGGGGGGGGCGCTTCGTGTAACACTGATTCTACTTATTATAAATATCAAATGTTCAGCAGAGAGAGAGTACAATAAAATCAATATTGACTCACCAATAGATGATCAAAACCTCTATCCAAAATAGCATAGTCAATCTGTGATTTTCTTGCTTCCAAATAGCAGCAGACAACAGCCCTAACCAGAAAGTCAACGTTGGTCAACGCAACAGCAAACATCCATAATGTAGCTCGGTCAAACCCAATCAAACACGACCTCTTTTGTTAGTCAAAGTCTATCCAAAATAGTGAACAAAACAGTAGTCAAAATTGATCAACTTGAAGTCAACCCTGCAGTCAAACAGGCCTACAATCAACACAGGTCAAACAGTTCAGAAAATCTCGGTATTTGTGCCAATGAATGCGGCATGCCCAAACAAAAATTTCCCCAGAAAAATCGTACTCAAACTCAATCAAACGACCCTTAGTCAACAGTGGTCAAACCTTGCACCAATTTTGAAATTTGTCCTCTTTCAACCACACGTGAGAGAAGAAGAGTTGCTCTTACAATTTGTATGACCCAATCAGATGAGGAGAGAGAAATGATGAGTTGTGACGATTCCAAATGAAGTTGGAGGTCTCTCTTATTTATACAAGTCGTTGAGGGTTAAGAGACATGCCCATTGGGCTTCATGAGCCTACATGATGATGTGGTCGACCTTGACAATTTGCACGTGTGGGCTTGACCTCAAAAACATATTTTTCCTTGTCCAAATTTGATGATATTTAGGTCGATTTTGGTCATCTCAAAAAGAGGAATTCAATGCAATAATCATCTCCATCAAATGAGTTGTCCTAGAATTTGGCCCCAGTTTCCAAATTTCAAAACTCCCTCTCAACTAAGGAGAATTCCACCTACCAATCCATCATGCCAACTTGTCATAATGATCCATCTTTGCATCTCGTCTCAACTTTGTTGAACACTGATATAGATAATGAAGAAGAATAGACCGAGAGTGAGTCACAAGTCCTTACCACTCTCTACTGTCAAAAGTTAGTCCACATAACCAGAGGTAGAACTGCAATCAGACTTGATCCTAAGTGATCAAGTTGTTGAACACCATGCATCCTAAACATAGGGAGTACGGCAATACATGATGCATCCATCTGTAGTGATATGGTCCCTCTCCACTTTTCCCAACTCATTGGCCAAATGAGAGGTACTTCCTATGAGTATTGGACTACATGGGTAGGATGTATGTTGGGGCATCTGCAGGAGAAGGTGAACCACTCATCCTGCTCATATAACATAGGAGAAGGTGAACCACTGACCCTACGCTCTCATATATCATCATGGGGTATCACAAGGGAAGGTGAACTACTCATCTTGTACACAAGGTACCTATAGGGGAAGGTGAACCACTCACCCTATGGTCACACATAGCTCCAAGAAGTATCCCAAGCCCCTAGGAGCTCCCTAAGCTCAATGTCCAACTCAAAAAGGACCCTCAAGGAGGGTCCTTCCACGACTCCAAGTCTCTCTCAATAGGTTAAGAACTTGACCTCCCCCAAGGACTTCATGAGGATGTCAGCAACCTGCTCATCAGTCCTGATGTGTTGGAGCCTTATTGCTCCCCGTTGTACCATATCCCAGATTAACAGGTACCTAATATCAATGTGCTTGGAGAGGCCATGGAACACAGAATTCTCTGAAAGGCGAATCCCACTCTAATTGTTGCAATAGATCACAATGGTATCTAGCACGTGCTCAAATAGCTCACTGAAGAGCTTCCTCAACCAAACCGCTTCACAACATGCCATACTAGCTACAATATATTCGGCCTCGACGGTGCTTAGAGCAACCGATTTCTGCTTCCTACTCATCCAAGAAATCAAAGCAGATCCCAATGAGAAGCAACATCCTGACATTCTCTTTCTATCCACCACACTGTCAACCTAGTCAGCATCAAAATATCCATGTAGCCTCAAATTCCCGAGAGTGTATCTCAACCCATAGTTGATTATGCCACGGAGATATCTCAAGAGATTCTTAGTAGCAATCTAATGTATGTGATGAGGCTCAACCATAAATTGACTCAAAGTATTTACAGTGAAGCATATCTCTGGTTGGGAGTTTACCAAAAAAATCAAAGCCCCCACAAGTTATCTATATTCAGAAGGGTTTGCAAATTCAGGCCTAGCAAAACTTCCACATAGCTTCTTGAAGTTGAGTTCCATCAGAGAAGACATAGAATTGCACTCCACCATCCCACATCTCTCTAGCAGCTTCACAATGTATTTTCCTTGGAAAAGGAAAATCTTGCCTGGCTTTTGCCAAACCTCTAGGCCTAGGAAGTAACGCATCAGACTTAGGTCCTTCATCTCGAACTCAAAAGTTAACTCCCTCTTGTATTGATAAATGAGAGGATTTGCACCAGTCAAAAAGACATGATCAATATAAAGGACTAAAATAAGAGTCTTGTCCTTTTCAACCTTGAAGTATAGGTTTGGATCAACATATCTCCTCATAAATCCCAGCTTCATAAGATAACTGTTAATCCTTTTGTACCAAGCCCTAGGGACTTGCTTCAACCCATAGAGAGCCTTCTTTAGCCAACAGACATGTGTCCTATCTTGTACTTCAAACCCCTGAGGTTGTTCCAAGTAGACTTCCCCCTTAAGCGGGCCATGCAAGAAAGTAATCTTGACGTCCATTTGATGTAGGCTCTATCCTTGATTGGCAGCAAGAGCAATAATAGATCGGATAGTAGTATATCTGGCAACTGGTGCAAATATTTTTTCATAGTCCACTCCTTCTTTTGAGAGAAGCCACGAGCAATGAACCTGACCTTATATTTTTCAGAACTCCCATCAGCTCTATGTTTAATTTTGTAAAGCCATTTTGAGGTGACCATAGGCTTGTCCTTAGGTCTAGGCACCACGTCCCACACATCATTCTTCATGATCGATTCATATTCCTCATTCATCGCATCTTTCCATACTTAGTCTTTTACGTCTTCTTCGAACGTGCAAGGTTCAATGTAAAGTTTTGTAGATGTTCTATGCTAAGAGCAATTTCACTTTTCTCACAGCAATCATACAAGTAGTTAAGCAAAATGCAGATAGAACATATAAGCAGATCTTACAGAAGACAAATCAGAAACAGGAAAAATGTGTGTGTTCGTTTCGACGGTCAACAGGATGCTTCAACCAACAAAGTCTCCTTTGGTCAGCCAGCCCAGATGTGTCACAACAACCCTCCAACCAGTAGATGAGTCAACCCAAGTCAATTCTACAAAAGTCAACGCTGTCCTGAAAAGTCAACGCAGGGGCAGCAAGCTAAAAGTCAACGCAGCAGCAAAAACGGTCAACCCTTTGACCTCGATTTTTGTGCCAGGTAGTACGGCCTTCAAAAATCGAACCTTCCACAAGTTTTCAGCTTGATTGGACCAAGCGTTGACCAAAGTCAACGCTGGTCAAACTTCTGCGAAACCCTAGCAGCAGAAAATCGTACTACAGCTCAGCCGTACGGTCTGTCCTCTTCGTCCTTCCCACGTGTGGCTGAAATTCGTCCTCCAGGTAGCTCGTACTCTTTAGGATGAGAGAGGAAGATGTGAGTTGTGTTGTGATGAAATTCTCTCCAACTTTTTCTGTATTTATATCCATCAATGAGGGTGTGTGACACATCTGTTGGGCATGTGAGCCTACATTACAAAACTGGCCGACCTTGCACATATAATTTATTAAGAATAATAAATTCAAAATATAAGTTCTGCTCATCGGATTAAGACTATTTTATATGGATTTTACACCTCTCAGAAAGAGGAATCCAACAAAAATATTAGCCTCTTAATCTAAGCATCAGAACATGGAGTTTGGACCTAGTTGTCCAAATTTAACAATATTACATCAAAGGAAATCAAAGGAACAGGAAATCAAAGGATTCCTGCTCTTGGTAATGTATGAGGTAGTATGATTGAACTCTTCAGTGAGTTGTTTAAGCAAATATCATATATGAGCACATTGATATGTTTTTGATCTACAAAGAGCAGTGTTGATCAAGGACAATGAGCCAACTCTTCCCCCTTGTTATAATGTTGTGGGATGAATTCAATGTGTAAATGATGAAATGCAATTATCTAAAGCATAGAACAATATATCCCTGAGAAAAATTAGCATGGTGTGCCCTAGATTGGCCTCTTTAAGAGATGTGAATTGTCTCTTCATCATTATTTGATGCCTTGAACTTAAGTTGCGTCATCACTTGGAAGCATATTGCATCACCTTTAAAATCTAAGCCTAGAATATCCATTGTAGATGACCTATATTCTGGGACTCCTCCTTGAAATCTAACTAGTGTCAATCATAATAATATAATATTAATGTATTTTATTATTATTATTATTTTTGGTCAAGCATGTTCTTCATGCTCAAAAAAAAGAGTCAAAGGAATTTGTATTTGAGTCTTGTCATATTTGACATTTGAAAGAAAAAGAAAAAGGATTTTTATTTTACTCAAAAAGAGTCAAACAAAGGTCCAGGCCAGCCCTCCTTGTCAAGACCACCTATATGGCAATTTTTCACCCTCCTGGAAAGCTATATAAAGGAGTCAATTCAACCTCTTGGGAGACAATCAATTTCAATACAAAACAAGTAGATCTTTGCACCTAAAATAGAAGAAAGCAAGTTGAATTCAAAAAAGAAGAAAGTAAATCTGAGGAGGAAGAAAAGAACAACTATATCTGCCATATCTCTACGACACATGGGAGTTTTTGCGAAATTCGGCCTCTATAGGAGGCTGAAAAGTTTTGAGATTCCGACTAAATTGCATAAGGTTTGACCATCATTGAATTTTGTTGACCTCGAAGAAGACTTGGAGGAGGGCTAATCTGGTATCTTTAATAGTCTTGGTCTAGATTTTGGATATCTCATTTTGGCTTGATTCTATAAGAACAAGATTATTGGGTCTTCCCCTTGTGGGGTTTTGCCCTAGCTTGGAGCCTAAATTTTTGTGTTTCTTACTTATTTGTGATCTTGGAAGACTGAATATTGTATAATTGCTTGATGAGGAAGAAATAATAAGAAGATTAACATTCACAACTAATTATCAAGAAGGAGAATCAAGCATCATCTTCATTGCAAATGATTTTCCAACATGGAATCAGAGCTAAGGTGAAGAAAGAAAGATCACAGTTTGTTGATATTTGGAGACACTCTTACAAGGCAGAAAGAAGAAGATCATCACTGCAGCAGCCATTTTTTTAAGAAATCTTTGAAAGAATAGTTTGGTAGCATCTCTCTTTCAAGTTAGCATTCTTCCAAGTCTATATGTCTAACCCGATGGCATTTATGTATAAGGAAAGCAATAACCTTGAAGAGCATCTAACTTTAAAGCCTGGAAAAAGAGGACTAATTTAATCCTTAAAGAAAATGATGTCATGAAATTCATTGAAGGTGTCGACGAGTTGTTGGGAGGCAGTGTATTGTGCCCTAGTTCAGTGGATTGCAGTAGGGCAAAGTTGCAAACTCAGTAATAAGAGGGTTGCTTGAAGAAGCTAGATGTGAAGCTACAACAGATCTCCACAGAAGAACAAGTAGTTGATGTAAGGGAAATAGGAGTACTTCCGACACAAGCTTAGGCTTGTAGATATACCCTCGAAGTTTGAGGGAGTGAGTATGGATTTATCCTCTCAAGTTGAGAGGGAGTAAGGTTGGACAAACGGTTCTCCTTGTGTCATATATTCTGGTAGATTAGGATTAACACCCTAAGTCAAGTACATGCATGTATAAGGAGAATGGTGGATTGGATAAGCATCATGGACAAAGATTTCCTCCAGGAAAATGGTCTGGTGGAGGACATACTGCAGTAATCCAAAGTGGAGTATGTGCCTTGGACAGGCGGTGTGGTGTCTTATGGAATGCCTCCCAACATTGTGCTTTGATCTTGTGGAGAGTAGAGCGTACCTGTCACAGCCTTGGTATTGTGACAATGTTGGTTATGATGATACTATCATCATTGATGCTTATCAATCCAAATCCTTTCTTATATGAATATTTCAACTTGGAATAGTCATGCTCAGTCATTACGAATATCTCCCTAGCTAAGAGAGAGTGTTGAAAATGTAACTAGTGTCGGTCTTCATAATGTAATATAATTATTAATGTATTTAATAATTATTTTATTTAATGTTAAATAATTAATTTATTTTATTAAATATTATTTCATTTTTGGTCAAGCATGTTCTTCATGCTCAAAATAAAGTCAAAAAGAGTTAAAGGAATTTGTATTTGAGTCTTGCCATATTTGACATTTGAATGAAAAAGAAAAAGGATTTTTATTTTACTCAAAAAGAATCAAACAAACGTCTAGGTCAGTCATTGTCGAGTTGGTCTGTGTGGCAGTTTTTCACCCTCCTGGGCAGCTATATAAAGGAGACAATTTCACCTCTTGAAAGACAATCAAGTTCAATACAAAACAAGTTGATCTCTGCACCTGAAACAGAAGAAAGCAAGTCAAATTCAGAAGACAAGAAGGAAAATCTGAGAAAGAAAAGAACAACTGTTTCTGCCATATCTCTGCCGCACGTGTGAATTTCTGTGAAGTTTCTGAGTTAGCCACAAAGCTGAAATTTGGCTGCCGCAGCAGGGCCGAAAAGTTCTAAGATTCTGACCAGATTGCAGAAGGTTTGACCATATTTGACTTCCGTTGACCTTGAAGAAGACTTGGAGGAGGGCTGATGTGGTATCTTTAACAGTCTTGGTCTAGGTTTTGGATATCTCATTTTGACTTGATTCTATAAGAAGAGGATTAATGGGTTTTCCCTTTGTGGGGTTTTTCCCTAGCTTGGAGCCTAAATTTTTGTCTCTCTTACTTATTTGTGGTCTTGGAAGACTGAATATTGTATACTTGTTTGATGAAGCAGAAGTAATAAATAATAAGAAGAAAATTAACATTCACAAGTAATTATCAAAAAGGGGAATCAAGCATCATCTTCATTGCAATTGATTTTCAAACACTCCTCCCATTGGTGAAAATCCATAAAGAGCAGGGGGTAGTAGCTGTGGTGGCAGTGGGCTGCTATCTTACTGTTATCACTTGGTGTAGTGACAGCCTTGTAGTGTACCCCTCTACAAGGCCTGCTAGATTTTGCAGCAACACTACCAAGTTACCAACACAAGAACAAACCTTAAAGCAAAACACTTCTAGTCAAGCCAGTTTCTGCAACATTAACATGCTCTAATGAATCAAGTTTCCCTTTAAAAGGCATATGTATAGCTTCTCTCCTCATAGAATACAAAGTTTGAATTGGACATAATAAAAGTAGTATTCAACAATCTCATTTGCAACACAGATAACCATGGGTCGTTTTTCGGGAAAAAACCTAGAAGCCAGCAAAAGCCAAGTTCAAATATAGGACAATCAGATGCAAATCAATTAGACAGAATACACAAGGGTTGAGGGAAATCCCTGATATGTGAATATCTGCCCGGGCTAAAACTTGTAAGCAAACTAGTCTGTGGCTGTATTTTTTAGATTCAACTATTCCACCTTTAAAAGGAATAAACAGCTTTCAAATTCACTCTCCATATAAGGAATATACGCAATGGATATGAAAAATTCAAAATTCAACAGTCAAGTCTATTTGCAGCATAGAAAACCATAATCTAAATTATTGAGTTAAATAGAAGCTAAGAAAAGCCAAATTCATGTCAGATAAGGGATGATAGTAATTTACGTATTCAGACTCCTTTCATGAGCTTCGTCCAATATAATAACTGCATATTTTCTTAGCTCTGGATCTGACAGACATTCACGAAGGAGACAGCCATCAGTCAGGTACCTGTAGAAATCCAGAATGACAAGTTTGAGATGAATTGAAATCCTTGAAAACACAAACTTTTTGCTGGTTTCATAAGCAAAAACCATTTTTACAAATGTAGTGACTAAAGGAATGAGCACCATACTTTATGTGGGTCCTCCCTGATGTGCGGTCCTCAAAACGGATAGAATAACCAACTTCTTCTCCAATCTTAACACCCAGCTCACTGGCTACTCGCCTGAAATACGAAAGAATAGTTAAAAAAAAGTGCAGCATTGACAAGTAACACTACCGTCCTGCTTATAATTCTGTGTCAACCTCAAATTTTACCACTAAAATTGATCCCTCATAACCCCAGATCTATTCTGCACCAAAAGGGATAAAAAAAACCAGGTGCAAACCTCTAACCGCTTATAAAGATCTGGGCTTAAGATAGATCCATACTGGTTTATTCCTTTTACATTATGGCTAGCATTTTCTTAACATTGAATATCATACACTGGCATTTTTCATTTTAGTTTGACATGATGCATCTCTTCCACCCTGAGCTGTAAGAACATCTTGCTTTTCTTGGTGCAAATAACTTTCCCTACCAAGACCACCCCCTGATGATTTCCATTCCATGTTAAAGGATAAAAAGAGAATTTATGTAAAATATAAATGAATATTCCAGGACTGGGAACCTTGTTGTGGCTTGAATTACTTAAAACCTATGTTAGAATATGGGAACGTTGGAAACTTGGGTACGGGCGTCGGGAACGGCCAGAGGTTTCCCCAAAATTCATTAGGAAACGGCTAATCAGGAGCGGTAATATTATATAATAAAAAAAATTAAAATAGAAAAAATATTTATTTTTTTAATTATTAATTTATATAATATCAAAATTGATATTGAGTCAAATATATTAAAATATTAAAATTCAATTTAAAATATATAAATACTAATATATAATCTCTCTTATATATAAATATATTCTTTGGGTGTCTCTCTCCCTTCTATATATATAAAATATTAAAATGTTAAGTTTATTATGACACATGACGAGTCTTTGAAACAATCTGGCTTAAAAATACAAATGAACAATTTTGCATATGTTTTTCTAGTTATTCTTAAGAGAAAAAGTAAAGAAACTCTAATGTTTAAGCATTGACTGCCACATACAATATGCACACACAATCTTCTGCCATATATATACATAAACAACAAAAGAAATACTCATCAGCATGACATCCCAGATATCGCCCTTACATCGAGGTGCCACACACTTCCTTAACCCATCAAGAGATTGCTCTTGTTTCTCAACTAAGGATACCGGTGTTAAGGATGTCTTTGGCCTTTCTTCCTGCGAAGGTTTCAACTTATGCTCATGTTTAGTGGGCAGTTTAACATATTTCTCTAGGCTCTGTATTCCGCAACCCCAGGGAACATGGGAACTCCAAAAAAACAGTCTTCAAAGCTCCCGGAACTTTCCCAAGCTCCCACTGCAGCGCCCACTGAAAAGGGAATGTTCCCATACAGTTCCAAAGCTCCCGGGAGCGCGGGAACCATTGGAACGGGTTTTCCAACTATTGGGAGCGGTTGTTGTGTAACAGAGTTTAAAACCTAAAAAGCTTTCTTTGAGTATTAGTAAGATTTGTTTTCCAGGTACACCAAGGATAAGTCAAAAATGCTTTACACAGGCATAAATGATAATAATAAATTTTAAGGCCCATTTCAACCAGTGAAGCACGACCCTTATAAGACTCTTCAAGACTTGTGGGTCTTGACAAGTCATATGCCAAAACAGGTCACTCGCATAGAACATACGCATAAGACCCTTACCCACGCTGACTCGCATAAGACTCGCGTTGATCCGTTGACTCGCGTACGACTCGTATCAAACTCGTACAACCCCGTAAAAGAGCCATCCCTGGCAACAAATTTCGAATTTTTTTTTTTAGAACAGGTGGAGGGAAAGGGAAAATGGAGGGAAGGAAATGCTTTATAAGCACCTCCCTCCCTCTCATTTCTCATTCACAGCGCCAAAGAGGTCATCAAGACTTTCTACAAGGGAGATGAATCTAAATATCTCCCTTTATGGCAAATTATTGATTCCAAGTGGGACAAGTAACTACATTCACCATTGCATGTAGCGGAAGCATATCTCAATCTGAGCTTATTCTATAATGAGAGGTCTAACATCCAAAAAGATCTTGACATGATGACAAGTGCCATGATATGCATTGAAAAGATGTTCCCAGTTTTGAGAAACTTAACCAGTATCGGTCTTCATAATTGTGTTTGAGTCATGATGCAATGTCTTTGTCAAAAGAAATTGTAAAAGAAAATCATTTATAAGCATGGGTTTCATGCTTTATTTATTTTATTTCTAGGTCAACACCTCCATTGAAGGTTTCTAAGGTTTGTGTCATAAGTCCTTGTCCATGTCAACATGCAATAGACCCTTCTTGGGCTTCGTATGTCAAGAAAGAAATTTATTTTTGAGTTAAAATTGTATTTTATGCCTCCTCCACCAAGTTGGCCTGCCCTCCAGTCAAGTCGACCTCATTAAAAGCATTCGACCTCACAAAAAGACTACAAAAGCAGTGCCAATTCGACCTATTTGAGGATCCATCCAATCAACAAGTTTGATCTGTAATTTAAAGTGAAGAAAGAAGTGTGAAATACCTAGAAAAGGAGAAACCCTAGCGAAGAGGGAGACACTTGTCAAGCAAAAGGAGGTCAAAATTCTCCATTTTCTGCCACACTTACGAGTTTTTGGGTCACTGCAGGAGGGCCGAAGTTGCAGGTTTGTAGTAGGGTCGAAATTGTCTTGCAGGAGGGTCGAAGATGCATCATGCAGTTCCGTAGTAGGGCCAAAATTGTCTTGCAAGAGTACGAAGTCTAGGTCTATTGCAGTGTTGAAGAAGGCTAAGTATTAGTTTTAGATAACAATGATATGTTCTATGCCTAAGTACAATTTACTTCAATGTTTCTTTAGTAGCCCAATGACAATTTCCAATTATAGCCAGTAGCAATCACATTAACTTATAAACATTGACAGTAAATTGCAGATAGAACATAAAATCATATACAAAAGACAAGCCAAGACAAGAGGACACAAGATGTGGCAGATGCCAAGGACAAACCCCAATGTGGGGAAACCCTTTGATCAAATCTTCTTATTATTCTTCAATAGTTCAGCGAAGAGAGAGAGTACAAATATCATAAGTACAAGCCCAAAACAGATCTGCCAAATCAGCAGTCAATGCAAGCCTAACCAGAGAGTCAATGGTGGTCAAAGCTGCCCAAAATCAACCTGAAATCAGTTCGGCCAACAGCAAAATAGAACAGCCTCATGAGAGGGTCAAAGTCAACCCAAAACAACTCAGTCAACCCAAACAATGCTTGCTGTAATTTCTGCAGTCAAACAGAAAGTCAACATTGCAGTCAATGTGGTCAAACTGTCCCCAAATGCCTCGATTTGTGTGCCAAAGAATGTGACCTAAAAAGATCGAAGTTCTGGCCCAAAACAAAAGTCAACGCTGCCCTAATCATAGAAAATTTCAACCTCCAAAAACAGTCTTCCTTCCACATGTGCGAAGAGAAAAGAGCCTCCAAGTTGCACGAACCAATCAAGAGAGGAGAGAGAAGATGATGTGATGAGATGAGTCAATGTCCAAATGAGAGAAGGGTCACTCCTATTTATACAATTTGTTGAGGGGAAGGAGACCCATCCATTAGGCTTCATGAGCCTACATTTGACTAAGGCCGACCTCAACAATTTGTCCATGAGAAAAAATAAATTCAAAATTCCATTTCTGCTTGTCAGAATGAGATGATCTTTATATCAAAATTGTACATCTCTGAAAGAGGAATCCAATGCAATAATCATCTCCATCATATGAGTTGTCTTAAGGTGGAAGTTGACCCTAGTTGCCAATTTCAACACTCCCTCTTGACTAGCGAGAAATTAGAATTCCACCTGCCAATCCATCATCATGTCAACCTGTCATCCTGTACCATCCCTGTCATCACTGATTTGTACAATTATGCTCTGCTCTACTGAACCATGAAGTAATAATGAAGAAGAAGTGATCGAGAGTGTATCATACCACTAACTAAAGTCAGTCCTTGATCCCAGATCAAGTTGTTGAACACCATGCATCCTAGTCATAGGGAGTATAGCAATACACAATGTGTCCATCGGTAGTGCTATGGCCCTTAACTAGCTTTTCCCAACTCATTGGCCAGATGAGAGGTACTTCCCATGAGTCCCGAACTCTATGGGTAGGATGTGTGTCGGGGCATCAACAAGAGAAGGTGAACCACTCATCCTGCCTATATGCCATAAGAGAAGGTGAACCACTCATCCTATGTATATGTCAATCGTAGGGGAAGGTGAACCACTCCCCCTACATACATGTGTCTGGGTAGAGGAAGGTGAACCACTCACCCTACACACATGTCAACCATAAAGGGGTATCACGGGGGAAAGTAAACCACTCACCCTGTATCCAGTGCACCACTAGGGAAAGGTGACCCGTTCACCCTATGGTCGCTCATAGTTAGCTCCAAAAAGTACCCCATGCCCTCAGGAGCTCCCAGAGCTCTGTGTTCAACTCATACGAGACCCTCATAAGAGGGTCGTTCAATGATTCCAAGTCTCTCTCAGGAGGTCAAGAATTTGACCCTCCCGAAAGGCTTTGTGAGAATGTCTACAACTTGCTCATCTGTCCTAATGTCTTGGAGTCTAACTGCTCCCCGTTGTACCATATCCCGGATGAAGTGGTAACTGATATCAATGTGCTTGGGGCGATCGTGGAACACAGGATTCTCTGATAAACGAATCCCACTCTGGTTATCGCAGAAGATCACGATGGTATCTAGCACGTGCTCAAATAGTTCACTGAAGAGCTTCCTCAACCAAACTGCTTCACAACAAGCCATACTCGCAGCAATGTATTTGGCCTTGGTGGTGCTTAGTTCAACCGATTTCTGCTTCCGGCTCATCCAAGATATAGAGGCAGATCCCAAGGAGAAGTAGCACCGAGACGTGCTCTTACAATCCACCACACTGCCAACCCAATCAGCGTATGTGTATCCATGTAGTCTCAAATCCCCGACAATGTGTCTCAGTGCATAGTGGATTATGCCCCGAAGATACCTCAAAAGATTCTTGGCAGCAATCCAATGAATGTGATGAGGCTCAACCATATGTTGATTCAACGTGTTTATAGCAAAAGCATATGTCAGGATGGGAGTTGGCCAAGAACATCAGTGCCACCACAAGTTCAACGCCTCCAAGTCTCTCTCAAAAGGTTAAGAATTTGACCTTCCCGATAGGCTTTGTGAGAATGTCTACAACTTGCTCATCTGTCCTAATATCTTGGAGTCTAACTGCTCCCCGTTGTACCATATCCCGGATGAAGTGGTACCTGATATCAATGTGCTTGGGGCGATCGTGGAACACGGGATTCTCTGATAGACGAATCCCACTCTGGTTGTCGTAGAAGATCATGGTGGTATCTAGCATGTGCTCAAATAGTTCACTAAAGAGCTTCCTCAACCAAACTGCTTCACAACAGGCCATACTCGCAGCAATGTATTCGGCCTCAGTGGTGCTTAGTTCAACCGATTTTTGCTTTCAGCTCATCCAAGATATAGAGGCAGATCCCAAGGAGAAGCAGCACCCAGACGTGCTCTTACAATCCACCACACTGCCAACCTAGTTAGCATATGTGTATCCATGTAGTCTCAAATCCCCGGCAGTGTGTCTCAATCCATAGTGGATTGTGCCCCGAAGATATCTCAAAAGATATTTGGCAGCAATCCAATGAATGTGATGAGGCTCAACCATATGTTGACTCAACGTGTTTACAGCGAAAGCATATGTCAGGATGGAAGTTGACCAAGAACATCAGTGCCAGCATAAGTTCAACGACTCCAAGTCTCTCTCGAAAGGTTAAGAATTTGACCTTCCCGAGAGGCTTTGTGAGAATGTTTGCAACTTGCTCATCTGTCCTAATGTCTTGGAGTCTAACTGCTCCCTGTTGTACCATATCCCGAATGAAGTGGTACCTGATATCAATGTGCTTGGGGCGATCGTGGAACACAGGATTCTCTGATAGACGAATCCCACTCTGGTTGTCGCAGAAGATCACAGTGGTATCTAGCACATGCTCAAATAGCTCACTGAAGAGCTTCCTCAACCAAACTGCTTCACAACAAGCCATACTCGCAGCAATGTATTCGGCCTTGGTGGTGCTTAGTTCAAACGATTTCTGGTTCCAACTCATCCAAGATATAGAGGCAGATCCCAAGGCGAAGCAGCACCCAGATGTGCTCTTACGATCCACCACACTGCCAACCCAGTCAACGTATGTGTATCCATGTAGTCTCAAATCCCCAGCAGTGTGTCTCAGCCCATAGTGGATTGTGCCCGGAAGATATCTCAAAAGATTATTGGCAGCGATCCAATGAATGTGATGAGGCTCGACCATTTGTTGACTCAACGTGTTTACAGTGAAAGCATATGTCAGGATGGGAGTTGACCAAGAACATCAGTGCTACCATAAGTTGACGATATTTGGTAGGGTTCACCAATACGAGCGCAACATCACTTCCACATAGCTTCTTGAAGTTGAGTTCCATTGGAGTAGTCACAAACTTGCAGTCCACCATCCCACATCTCTCAAGTAGCTTCACAATAATTTTCCTTGAGAAAGGAAAATCTCACCTCGCTTTTGCCAAACCTCCAACCCTAGGAAATAATGCATCAGTCCTAGGTCCTTCATTTCGAACTTGGAAGCCAACTCCCTCTTGCATTGATGAATGAGAGGGTCATCACCTGTAAAAAAGAGATCATCCACATAAAGGACCAGAATGAGAGGTCTGTCATTTTCAACCTTGAAGTATAGGTTCGAGTCAACATCGCTTCTCGTAAATCCCAGCTTCATAAGATAGCTATCGATCCTCTCATACCAAGCCCTAGTGGCGTGCTTCAAGCCATAGAGGGCTTTCTTCAACCTGCATACATGTGTCTCACGATCTTGAACCCCGAACCCCTCAGGTTGTTCCACATATACTTCCTCCTTAATCGAACCATGCAAGAAGGCAGTTTTGACATCCATCTGACGTGTGTTCCATCCTTGAGAGGCAGCAAGGGCTATGATCGAACGAATGGTGATATATCAAGCAACTAGTGCAAATAACTCATCTTATTCTACTCCTTCCTTTTGAGAGAAGCCTCAAGCTACAAATCTGGCCTTGAATTCCTCAGCACTCCCATCAGCTCCATGTTTGATCTTGTAGAGACATTTTGAAGTGACCACAGACTTGTCCTTGGATCGAGGAACCACATCCTAGACATCATTCTTCATGATCGACTCATACTCCTTGTTCATCGCATCCTTCCAAACCTGTTGCTTTGCGGCTTCCTCGAATGTACAACGCTTAGATTGTACAATGGTACTCATGGCAGCTAAGTACCCTTGGTACCTATTCGACTTCTTGCTTTCACGAAATGTCCCCCTCGGTGCAATCTGTTTCTCATCATCTTCAAGAGTATCTTTGAGCCATAAAGACCTTTTTCTTGAAGTAGTAGGCTCATAGGGACGTGGATCAATGAGATCCATCGGACCTTCAACGTCGGGCATCAGTTCATCAGACAGAGGTTCATCCTGCTTTTCTTCATCAGCATCATCATTGGCCTTCCTAGGAATATGAAGATCTTGAATCCTTCTAAGATAAGAATCTTCATCAAAAGTGACATCATGACTTAATTCCACTTCCCTTTGACTAGGCACATAGATTCTATATGCCTTCTAAGTTTCACTGTAGCCCATAAACGTTCCTTTCTTCCCAGATGCATCTAGTTTGTTTCTTTCCTCTTTCAGCACATGAAAATATACAAGACAACCAAAAATTCTAAAATGAGAAACATCAAGCTTCTTATCGGTGAATACTTCTTCGGATATCTTGAAGTCCAAAGCTTGATGTGGGCATCGGTTTTGGACATACACAGCAATGTTGGCAGCTTCTCCCCATAAGAACTTCAGAAGACCTAGATCGTGAAGCATAGCCCGGGTGACTTCAACAATAGTACGATTCTTCCTTTTGGCAACACCATTTTGTTCAAAAGTATATGCAGTTGTAGTCTCCCTCTTAATGCCAGCTTCTCTACAATAGTCTTTTAATTCATTTGACTCATATTCAGTCCCATTATCGGTCCTCAAAATTTTGATCTTCTTCTCTGTTTAACTCTCGACCAAGGCTTTGAAAGAGTGGAACCATTTGAATACTTCATCTTTCTTCTTCAAGAAGTAGATCCATGTTTTGCAAGAGATGTCATCCACAAAATTAACATAATACAAATATCCACCCAAAGATGTCACGGGCAACATACCTGATAGATCAGAATGGACCAATTGAAGAATATCAGTGCTTTGAGTCTCACTTGAGGGGAATGGTCTCATTGTGTGCTTTCTAACTTCACATCCCTAACAGACACCTTCATGATTAAGTTGAATTCAGACATCCCTGTGACCATCTTCCTTACATCGAGGTAAGGTTTTGAAATGAAGGTGAGCAAATCTTCAATGTAATAACCGAAACTGAAATACAGGAAGCATATAGAAATTTTAAATTTTGTACTTACCTGGACTGCTGTCTGATCCGATGAAGTTGATGATGCTGCTACTGCTCTGCTCCAATTATCCGAGAGACCAATTCCACCCAGCCAGACTGAGCAGAGACTGGCTGCTCAATCCAGTAAGCTTCTCACAGAAGCTCACTGTGCCCCGTGCCCAGAACCTCAGACGGATTAAAGCTCTTCCAATGGCAGACCTCTCTCACTGTTGAATCCCTCCTCCTGGTTTCTCACTCCGTTCTTCCAGCCCCCCTTCTCGGTTCAGACCTCCGTATTTAACTATGGGCTTGGCGGTGGCCGCCCTCCCACCTGCAGCCACCGCCTTCCCTCCTTCCGACACGCCTTCCATGCATTTTTGCGGCTCTCCTATATTTTGCCCCTGTTGTCTTATGTCTGCTCTTATGTATCCTGTTTGATTTATGCGCCCCTTATATAAGGGTGTTTTCTTTTATTTTTTTTAATTTTATTTTTATTATAAGGTTTAATTTATATATTTTATAAAGTTTAAAATTTATATTTATAAAGTTTAATCATATTTATTTTAAAGTTCAATTCATTTTTGTTTTAAGGTTTATTATATCTGTTTTAATACAAAGTTTAAAACTTTATGTTAGTGGATTAGTTTAGATGGGTTGTTACATACACTCCCCCTTCAGAAAACTTCATCCCGAAGTTAAAGTTTTAGGTTTAAGGTTTTAATGGACACATCTTTCCCTATCCAGGTTCCCAAGCTATTCTAAAATCCTCCTATACTTCCTAATCTCTTCTGCTCCCATCCTATCCGTCCTCTACTGGAGTATGCCATGGCGTTAGTTTTACTGACCTAACCATTCATAAACTCTAAGGTGACAGTGTCGGTTATACCGACCTGATTCCCAGTAGGCATCCGGCAGTCATCATCACACGTCTAGGGGAGAGTGATTTACACAGTCCTCCCATGACTCCAGGATTCGGAGGATAAACGGTGGGCAACACCACCACCCCTCCTAGTAGAATTAGGGCTAATACCCTATCATAGAATCACTTTGAGCTTTAATTGCTCTGAGGTTCTGTCATCACGTGGTCATCCCGGTAACTGTCTATTACCTGCGATCATACACTTATCTATGCATTCGTAAAATGTGCATCAGCATATTCAAAATAACTCACGTATTATTCACTTATGAATTCATCTATTATACTACAGTACAACAAATTTTGCCATATTCCATGCATGTCTTTTTGACTTTTATCTAGAATGTATTCACTTCCTGATTTCTATCCCATCGATCATATTGACATGTATAAATAAATCAGATCTATAATATCTTAATTTCTTTCAGAAGTAAAATCATTCAACTGTCTTAACTTTACTTTGACAACTATAATTTAGTAAAATGAACCACATATATTGTTTTGGTATCCATGTACCAGCAGGAATTAAACATATATTATGCCACAAAATTTCACGTTTATCTATAATCATTCAAAATGTTTTTGAGTCTCTGATTGTAGTGAAGTAAATATATACTAAACATAGTTTAAAGTTCTTCAAAATGGACATAGATTAGGGTATCTCTGACATATGTCCTCTGTATTTTCCCAAGTTGCTGATCCAGGACTATACTTGTCCCATTGGACCTTAACTTGGTCCACCAGGCGGTTCCTCAGCTGTCGAACTCTACGTTCCAGTATACGTAACGGTTCGACCGTTATGACTCCCTCGTCCGATACCTGCAATTCCTTCCATTCAAGGTTATGAGATAGATCAGCTATATAATGTCTTAATACAGAAACATGAAATACATTATGAATTCTATGCAGGTGAGGTGGCAGGGCAAGACGATAGGCAACAGGTCCCACTCTTTCCACGACTTTAAATGGCCCAATAAATCGTGGTGATAACTTTGTCCCTTTTCCGAATCGAATAGCACTTTTATTTGGCTTGATGCAGATGAAAACCTGATCCCCTACTTCATACCTCCTATCAGTTCTGTGAGCATCAGCATAACTCTTTTGTCTATCCTGAGCCTCCTTTAATCGCTGTCTAATTTGTCTAACCTGCGCTTCCATTTCATGGATTAATTTTGGTCCTATTATCACTTGATCTTCTAACCTGTCCCAACTTAACGGTGTTCTGCAAGGTCGGCCGTATAAAGCTTCAAATGGAAGCATCCCAATCAAGTTGTGGTAACTGTTGTTGTATGCGAATTCGACTAAGGGTAAATATTTTCCCCAGTGTGATTGTTGATCCATCACATACATTCGCAACATGTCTTCAAGTACTTGATTTACTCTTTTAGTTTGCCCATCAGTCTCAGGATGGTAAGCAGTGCTTAAATTTAGCTGAGTACCTAAGGTTGTTTGCATGCAAGTCCAGAATCTAGAAGTGAATCGTGAATCTCTATCGGATATAATCTTTTTAGGTATTCCATGAAATCTGATAATTTCATTTATGAATACTTGAGCTACATCAACAACATAGTAAGTATCTCTTACGGGAATGAAATGGGCGCTTTTTGTTAATTTATCCACCACTACCAAAATGGCATTGTGTCTTTGAGAAGTAAGAGGTAGTCCAGTGATAAAATCCATAGAAATGGTCTCCCATTTAGACATAGGAATGTCGTGGGGTTCTAAGAGGCCCGTTGGGTGACAATGATCAGCCTTTACTTGCTGACATTCCAGACATTTTGCAACAAATTGAATGATATCGCGCTTCATACCTGACCAAAAGAAGAGTTTCTTGGTGTCTGCGTACATTTTCCCTACTCCAGGATGAGCACAATATATTGCTCTGTGGGCTTCCCCAAGAATGGTATATTGAAGATCTTTATCATCAAGAATATACATCCTTCCATGGAATCGTAAGATTCCGTCGTTTTCTAGTTCATATCCCTCAAACTTCGATTCTTTTGACCTTTTTCCCTCAAGACTTGCTCTCACTTTTAAATACTAGCTATCTTTTATAGGATGATCCAGTACTCGTTGTCTTAAGTCTACATTAATGGGTATGAGAGAAAATATTCGAGGTCTTCTTCTTAAAGCATCTGCTACTACATTTTCTTTTCCCTTAATGTATGATATCCCGAAGTCATATTCACTTAGAAATTCACTCCATCGCCTTTGTCTGGCATTTAAGTCTCTTTGGGTGAACAAATATTGTAGACTTTGAAGGTCGCTTTTAAGTGTAAAACTTCGTCCCACTAGGTAGTGTCTCCAAATATTTAAAGCTAGCACTACAGCGGCTAATTCTAAATCGTGAGTAGCATAGAGTTCTTCATGAGGTTTTAATTTTCTGGAAGCATATGCTATTACTCCTCTATCCTGCATCAACACTGCACCCAGTCCCTGTTTGGATGCATCAGTAAACACTGTAAAATCTTTCTCCATGTCAGGGACTCTTAGTATCGGTGCATTGGTGAGTAGTCTTTTGAGTTCAGAGAATGCTTTTCTACATTCCTCGGTCCATTCATACTTAACATCTTTCCGCTGAAGGGTTGTAATTGGCTTTGCGATTTTGGAGAACCCCTCCACAAATCTTCGGTAATAACCGGCTAAACCCATAAAGCTTCATATCTCATGAGCATTTTTCAGTATTGGCCAATCCATGATCGCTTTTACCTTCTCAGGATCTACTGAAATCCCTTTCCCTGATATGATGTGTCCCAAATAATGAATCATTTCCTGAAAGAATGAACATTTGGATAGTTTTCCAAACAACTCGCGTTCTCTAAGACAAGACAATACTATCCACAAATGATCTTCATGCTCTTTTTTATTCTTGGAATAGATGAGAATACAGTACATACTGTAAAATCTTTGTCCATGTCAGGGACTCTTAGTATCGGTGCACTGGTGAGTAGTCTTTTGAGTTCAGAGAATGCTTTTCTACATTCCTCGGTCCATTCATACTTAACACCTTTCCGTTGAAGGGTTGTAATTGGCTTTGTGATTTTGGAGAACCCCTCCATAAATCTTCGGTAATAACCGGCTAAACCCATAAAGCTTCGTATCTCATGAGCATTTTTCGGTATTGGCCAATCCATAATTGCTTTTACCTTCTCAGGATCTACTGAAATCCCTTCCCCTGATATGATGTGTCCCAAATAATGAATCCTTTCCTGAAAGAATGAACACTTGGATAGTTTTCCAAACAACTGGCGTTCTCTAAGACAAGACAATACTATCCGCAAATGATCTTCATGCTCTTTTTTATTCTTGGAATAGATAAGAATATCATCTAAAAAGACTTGCACAAATTGATCGAGATATTTACGGAAAACACTGTTCATAAGATTCATGAATACGGCTGGCGCATTTGTTAACCCAAATGGTACCACAGCAAATTCATAATGTCCAAAACGTGTCCGGAATGCAGTCTTGGAAATATCATTTTCAGAAATCCTTAGCTGATGATAGCCTGATCGAAGATCAATTTTGGAAAAGACAGCAACTCCTTTCATTTGATTGAAAAGATCGTCGATTCAAGGCATAGGGTATTGATTCTTTACTGTAGCTCGATTCAAGTCTCGATAATCTATGCATAATCTTAAAGATCCATCTTTCTTCTTCACAAAAATTACAGGAGCGCTCCAAGGTGATGTACTGGGCCGAATATGCCCTATATCCAGTAGTTCCTTCAATTGAATTTGCAGTTCCTGAAGTTCTGGAACTGTCATTCTATAAGGTGTTTTAGAGATCGGTTGGGTACCTGATTTTAATTCAATAGTGAAATCCAATTCTCTTACCGGGGGTAATCCAGGTAGTTCTTTTGGGAATACATCCGGGAATTCGACTAACGTCGGATATTGTCCAAGGGATGGCCCTTTTCCTTGGCTTACTTCTTGAATTACATAAGCCTCACAACCTTTCCTTAAACAACGTTTCATCTACATTGCTGAAATGTAGCGTAAAGAGACTTCCCTCTTGATTCCTTGAATTTGGATTACTTCTCCTTCATCATTAATGCCTAGAATCCTTTTCCCATAACAGTCTACCCAAGCTTGTTGAGCTTCTAGCCAATCCATACCTATGATAAGATCATACATTCCTAATGCTGTGACATAAACTTTCAGTTTAGTCGAACAGACCCCTAGGTCAATTTTGCATTGATCCACACTCAAGCCCACGGTCTGGAGTTCTCCTGAAGCCATTTCCACTTGATGGAAATCATTTTGTCTACGAGCTGCCAACCCACATTTGTTTAATGCATATGACGAGATGAAACTATCTGTGGCACCAGTATCAAATAAGATTTTGAGTTTTATACCATTGATAGTACCTGAAGATTCCACTACTGTGGATTGATGTGCTGCTTGGTCGTGGTCGACCACTGCATGAATTCTATGATTACCTCGATTGTTTGATATCGGTTCCTTTCTAGTCCTATGCAATATATTCAACGAAGCTTCTGGGCAGTCACGTTGAAAGTGCGGTCCACCACATCCCCAACAATTAAGTTGCGTTGATCCTCTTGAGTCAGGGCGTGAATTCCTAGAGAACGAGCTTCGTCCTCTCGTGTTGATTCCCCTCGAATTTCTTCCTCCACTAGCGGTCCCTCGAGATGCCCATGGACTGGTGTTTGATGATCCCGCGGCTATAGTGTTTACTGCCATGGGAGCTCTCGTCCCTATATTTCTTGGGGTAAACCTATTACCGTAAGGTGGCATCGAGCTACCTCCTCTGAAGAAGTTCTGGGGAGCCTTTCCTGGAAATCCTGATTGTAAAGGTCCTACTGGCCCCATATCTTTTTTGATTCCTAGGTGCTCTTCAGCATAACGACCACATTCAACCGCCTCAGCTACTGATGACGGTTTCCACATGATTACTAATGCTCTAATGCGAAGGTTTAACCCAAATATGAAGCGTTCAACTTGACGTTCATCAAAGTCTAAGTAGTGAATTTATTTTACAAGCTCCATAAACCTTATCTCGTACTCTTCCACTATTTTATTTCCTTGAATTAATGTATGAAAGGCTCTGGCTTGCTGTTGTTGAAAGTATGGAGGTAAATACTTTGCGCGGAACCTTTCCTCAAATAGTTCCCAAGGGACATTATCTGATGTAAGGTGCAGCTGCTTTTCCAAGTTTCCCCACCAAATCAAGGCACTTTCCTTTAGTTGAAACACGGTAATTTTTGTTTTTGCCGAAGAAGAATATTCTCTTAACCTAAAGCATCTATTCATTCCTTCCAACCATGCTTCAACGCGTTCACCTGCTCGACCTCCTGAGAATTCTGGGAGTCTGATTTTCTGAAGCTCCCTAGAAATGTCTTATTTCGATCTTCTGGACTCAAAATTCTTTGGTTCTGCTGAACTGGTAGCCAAATGTTGAAATTCCTCTTTGGTTTTAGCCTTAGTGGATTCTTTTAATGTCTCCAATAAGGCTTCCAAGGAGTTCATTATCACAGTCAATTCTGGCGCTGGGGCGATTGATGTTGATAATGGTCTTGGTGGTGACGACGGTGATGGTGGTGGTGATGGGGACGATGATGGTGACGGTGGCGGCCTTAATGGTGGTGATGCTGCCCGATCACGTCGTTGTCACTGTAATGGTTCCTGAACATATCACAAAATTTTATAAAAATTTTGAGGTAGACAGTTCAATTTTAACATATAGTTTCTTTTGCAACATCACATTCATAAACGGGTATAGTTTTGCTATTTTTATCCGCTAGGTGGATCTTACTGGTACCGAGGTCAAGGAGGGTGGTCTCACGACCTCCTTGTCCTAATGCAGGGTATTCTATCCTAATATGAAGAATGCAATAGTGTATGGTCATTAGCTCCTAAGGTAAAACATCTAAGAAGGTCATACATATTTATTAAATAACCCTGAGTATATTGACAATGATGGTAAAAATGAGAATGCAACAAAGAAATCATGTTTTGATTACTATTACCAGTTGTGGTAGACAAATTATCTGATGCGAATGATTGAGTAGATTCTTTTTATCTTCATTAGTTAAGGTCTATTGTCTATGTGACCAAAATAATGTATGAGTAAGTTTGTGATTTTCTTAATATCACATATATTTTACTTATTAATTCCTTTTATGACACGGTTTAGTATTTAGTATTTACTAAGTCTTCTTGTACTCCAGAAGATGAATTAATAATCCCAGGGTACTTTATGCATGGTTCTTCAAAAGTTGCATACTGAGAGACACACCCAAGGAAGAAACTGTAAAATATGTGTTTTGGAACTGTATAATTTCTTGAACTTATTGGGTATGGGTTTCTCAAATTCCACCCCTCTTAGCTGTTCCTTTCAACTGGAAATTGGCAATTCTAGGAGGCTATGAATGATCAAACAACATAACAGGGAACCTATCAAGTTAGAATTGATTACTGTCAAGGAACACAAAAAAAAGGAACCTGTTAGAAAGGTTAACTTTTCTTTGGAAGGGGTGTATAACAATTTGCAATGATGACTAGTCTAATGCTTGACTTGGACAGTTGACTGCATTTAAAGTTGATCTGGCAGAACAGATTACAACCACAATATATGTGTATAGGAAAGATGTAGACTCTGTCCAGACCGGTGCTAAGGTGAATGCATTGGCTCTGCTCACGAAAGATGGGCGGGAGAGTTATTTGCAGTATTTAAACAAGGCAACTGATGGTCTTGCAGATTGCTGATGTAACCATTCTTTTTACTATAATACAAAATAGCTTTTCAGACAGCGGTTTGTATAGCTAAGGCAGACACACTTGCTCTCCTTCCCTATGATAGAAGAGGGGACAATAGCAATATTGTCTATTTAACTGATGGCTTGCTGATGTAATGCTATTTTTACTAGTAATATAAGTGGTTCATAAGGCTGGACCACGAGAGAAGTAGTGTTCAAGCAATCACTTTCCTAGTAACCAAGAAAGGAAGAGAAAAATCTTGCCACTTGATTCAATGACAATAATTCACACTTTATAAAAGGAACATGCCTTCTCATCTAGGAAGAATGTTAAAGACAAAATAACTCCACTGACATGAAATCATTTGTACATTAATGGTAACCATCGAAGAAAGCATCACACAAATTCCAGTCTTCAATAATGAGGTGGCTTTGGCGTAGAACTTTGGTGGCTTCAACCAAGCTTATATACATCAAAAACTATCAAGGATATCATGAGAAATGCTGTTAAATGCAAAATTGTCACAACAGATTATTGGAGAAGACTTTTGTGATATGACAAGCAATCATGTAGTAAGAGGATGTTGGCAATGCTTGCTAGAAAGATTAAAGTAGATCTCCAGGACAAATATGACATACCTGCCTCTGTGAAGCAACAAGGGCAATAAATGTTTGAACATGTGAAGTGCCTCATAAATATTGTCCAGTATAAGAGAGCAACCATTCTACATGCAATGTCATTTAAATGTGTTGGCAAACTTCTTTATTATATGATGCTGAACTGAAGGAGGGATGTGAATAGCAAAGATCGAGTGAGAGTATTGTAATAGGAATAACCAGACCTATATAGCCAATTTTTTTAAAGGATAAAAACAAAGAATGAGCTAAAAAGTAAAGAGAGGTTTGACACAATAAAAGATGCATAGCATGTCAGAGATGCACTATTATTCTGTAGTGCTAGCAACACCAGATACACATTCGGAGTCCACAAAAAGGTGAATACCCAATGACAAAGGGAAATCTTTACTTCTCATCCAAGCTACATATCAATTGGAGTGCTGGAGTACATATGGGAAAGTTGGAATCGATGACCCTATAATTAAGGTTCAATTTTCAATGAGGACACAAAGCACACTGAGAAAACCAGAAGCAGTTTTCCTGCAAACAATCTGTAAGAGTACAATTTAAAAAGACTGTATTCCCATTCATTTCCTCTGACCACCTAAGCATTTTATGAGACCAAAATATGTTTATGACTGTGGAATGGAAACAATGAAGAAAAAAAACAGACTATCATCCAACAAAATAAAAATAATTCCACCAGCAACAAAAGTCAGGATCTGATAATAGACAAGGGCAACATAATGGTATTATATTACTATCCCAAAATTCAAAATTAAACATTAAGCAGGATTGGATGTGACCCACTTTGTTTCATTCACAATCTCATTCCTTACTTTTCTATAAAAAAAATTATATTTCTGAGACTTCTCTGCCTTGTTGCTTCAACTTTTATAAAAGATGTATGGTAGAAATTTGAAAGTAAACCTTGAAAGATATTAAAAGTCACTGATAGCAAATAGATGTCAGAAACTCGAAGAAGCAATTTATAAAAGTAAACCAATTGCAAAATCAATTTGGGATATTTTCAACTGTACGCAACAGAGTCCATGAATAAAATATAAGGCTGTCTCCACAGTTCACTAACGCCGATACCGTTGCAGCTGAGTCCATCATTGTCCTTCCGCGTTATGAATAAGTTTTTTTTAAGTCGTTCAGCGATTTATTTATTTTTATAAGATTAAATGAAATAATATTTACGCACCCATATTAATCAGATATTACACAGGCATGTTTATAGCGATGATAACGCTGGCAATTTAAGACGCCGACACCCATCGTTCGACCACCCGAAAGGTGGAACCATGCAGACACGCGGGGTCGTAGATTCGAAATTCGTGGCGGGGATTCCTTCTCCTTCCACCCCAACTGAAAGCGATCGGTGAAAAGAAACATCACCACGAAAGTACCGCGTGGAGGATTCGCATCCTTGCTTTCTTCCAGGGCTTTTCTATATCTGCAAGGAAGGCTCAATCGTGCATAAAATCCGAGATTGTTAACGAGTTCTCACACACGCCTTCAAAACAACTGCTTGAAGAGACTGTCCAATAGTAACGGCTTCGCTTGCTGCAATTTCGTGATTGGTGGGCATAAACTTTAGATTGAACGAACTGCTTGTCCACCAACATACTGTGTCTCGAGCAACTGACCCGTGACTGCGGTTTTGGTGACCAGCATGTCCAAGTATCCTCAAGCCGCTTGATCTTCGTCTAGGTTAACCTTACCGGATTTCTCATTAGCATCAGCAGCGCATTGCATGACGACAACAGCACTACCCTTCTGAATCTGGCCGAGGGCGCGTGCCTCCGCACTTGGCATGAGAGCAGCATCCCTGGGAGTTATGGGATGCTTTGCTACCTCTCCACAAACCCCAAATACATTACCATATGTAAACGTCTCTAGCTCTTCACCATCAAAAGCCGATTTCCTAATTTGTTGCTCCAGGTTCATTTTTTTTTTTTTTTTTTACTTCACTCTTTCTTATTAGCCTTACAAATCCAACTCCAAACAAAATTGTATCTCTCGTTGTCTAGCAATCCCTAGATAGTTTCGACCTTAGCAAGCCACAAATCTCAGACTTATCTTTCCATGCAGGTCCACGGTACCATAAACGCTCGTTGGCCTTGCTTTTCATCTTACTTAACTGGTTCTGTGTTTGTGTTTAAGAAATACCAGTGCGCTACTAATCGGTTTCATGATTTTCATGCTCTAATATACTGCATATGTTTTCAAATGTGATCTTTGACTGTATTTTTTTTTTTTTTTAATTAGTATGTAAACTGCCCATGTTTAGGTTATAAAGTCTGCGAAATTGTGAGAACCCAACAACAATGGTAGGAGACACTGAAGCTACGACTTGCCTCGACTTCCAATAGACCGAACAATGTAATTCTTGTTCTCAAACGCCTTCAGAATATAAACTTATCATTCATGTTTTTCAATTGGGTTGGACAGTAGAAGGGTTTTTATGCATAACTGCCACCTATTTTCTGCAATGCTCAGTATGCTAGCCACTGATAGAATGTTCAGTGAGGCAGGGTTTATTCTTGAAAACAATGAAAACCAGGTTGGAATCTCTCAACGCAGCAGTTTCAACAGAAATCACAAATTAAAATTCACAGAGAATTACACGATGCGTAGGGCCTGTGAGGTTGAAAGGGTTTAAACAACTGCGCTCTGATACATGTGTAATAAACCGAAAGCGTATAGAAATTTTAAATTGTACTTACTGGACTGTTTATCTGATCCAGTGAAATTGGATGATGATGCTAACTCTCTGCTCCATTATCCGGGAGACCAAATTCCACCCAACCAGACGAGCAGAACTGGCCTCAATCCAGTAAAGCTTCTCACAGAAGATCACTGCCCCCGTGCCCAGAACCTCAGACGGATTAAAGCTCTTCCAATGGCAGACCTCTCTCACTGTTGAATCCCTCCTCCTGGTTTCTCACTCCGTTCTTCCCCCTCTTTCTCGGTTCAGACCTCCGTTTTTAACTGTGGGCTTGGCGGTGGTCGCCCTCCCACCTGCAGCCACTGTCTTCCCTCCTTCCGACACGCCTTCCATGCATTTTTGCGGCTCTCCTATATTTTGCCCCTGTTGTCTTATGTCTGTTCTTATGTATCCTGTTTGATTTATGCGCCCCTTATATAAGGGTGTTTTCTTTTATTTTTTTTATTTTATTTTTATTATAAGGTTTTAATTTTATAAAGTTTAATTTATATATTTTATAAAGTTTAAAATTTATATTTATAAAGTTTAATCATATTTATTTTAAAGTTCAATTCATATTTGTTTTAAGGTTTATTATATCTGTTTTAATATAAAGTTTAAAACTTTATGTTAGTGGATTAGTTTAGATGGGTTGTTACATTCAATGCCATAATTCGGATTGAAGAGAGGTGTCACAAATCATTGCTCCCAACAAACTTCCTCCAACCTGATAGAGACCTTCCACCTTGAATCCAAGAGTGAATGCATTTCTTGGGTTCCTTTGCCAAAGACGAACCTTCCCATCAATGAATGTCACCTTAAAACCTTTGTCTTCCATTGCAGAAATAGAAACCAAGTTCTTTTTCAAGTCAGGTACATATAGCACTTCTTGTAGGTGAAGGGTTTGACCTTGATTTAAGTAGAGAGTAACGGTCCCAATTCCCTTCACGAGACAAGTGGCATTATCCCCAAGTATAATCTCCATATTTGTCTTCTTTTCAACCAAGTTAGAGAGGGCTTCCTTGTACCCAGTGAAGTGCCTTGAGGCACCACTATCAATCAACCAATGGTCCAATGTATCTGGAGGAGAGGCTGTGGAGAGGGAGGAAATAAGATAAAATTCTTTTTGCTTTACAACATTAACTTCGTCATACCTGGAATTTCTCGTCTTCTTGGGAGGACGACCACCTCTATTTCGAGTAGCAAAAGCATTCCTCTTTCCTTTGTTATTGAACCTGTTATTCCTTTGATTGCAATTGCCCTTGAAGTTGTTTTTATTATTGTCATCATCCCTTGGAGTATCCTTCTTGTGAGGACATTCTCTAACGAAGTGGCCAAACTTGTTACAATTGAAGCACCTTCCTTTTCTTCCTTCTTTGAATCTCGGCTTGAACCCTTGTCCTTGATTCCTTGGACCAACATTGTTCCTTCTCTTAGAATAGGCGGAGAAGGCAGTAGGATTGTTTCCATTTGAGAGCTTGTCTCATTCCATCCTCTTTATTTCTTCTTGAATGCATATGGCCAATATTAACTACAAAACATATGTCTGGACGAGAGTTCACTAAGAACATCAGTGCTCCTATGAGTTAACGATACTCAGAAGCATTTCTCAATTCAGTTCCAATAGCACTACCACATAACTTCTTAAAGTTAGGTTCAATCGAAGTAGTCACAGCCTTGCAATCCACCATCCCAAACCTCTCCAATCTTCACAACATATTTTCCTTGAGAGAGGAAAATTTCACCTAGCTTTTGCTAGACCTCCAACCCTAGGAAATAGTGCATCGGTCCTAGGTCCTTCATCTCAAATTCAAAAGCCAACTCCCTCTTACATTTGTGAATGAGAGGGTCTGCACTTGTTAGAAAGGGGTCGTCCACATAAAGTACCAGAATTAGAGGTTTATCATTTTCAACCTTAAAGTAAAGATTTGAATCGGCTTCACTTCTAGTGAATCCCAGCTTCATCAAACAGCTATCGATCCTCTCATACCAAGCCCGGGGTGCTTGCTGCAACCCATAGAGAGCTTTCTTCAACCTGCACACATGAGATTCCCGATGATGAACCTCAAATCCCTCAGGTTGTTCCACATAGACTTCCTCTTTGATTGAACCATGCAAGAAAGCGATCTTGACATCCATCTGATGTAGGTTCCATCCTTGCAAGGCAGCAAAGGCTATGATCAAGCGGATGGTGGTGTATCAGGCAACAGGTGCAAATATCTCATCATAATCTACACCTTCCTTTTTGAGAGAAGCCTCGAGCAACAAAGCGAGCCTTGAACATTTTTGCACTTCCATCAGCTCCATGCTTGATTTTGTAGAGCCACTCTGAGGTGAAAATCGATTTGTCATGGGGTCTAGGAACCACATCCCAGACATCATTCTTCAAAATTGACTCGTATTCCTCATTCATAGCATCTTTCCATACTTGTTGCTTCACGGCTTCTTTGAATGATGAAGGCTCATTTTGAATGATAGTGCTCATGGCAGTCAAATATCCTTGATACCTGTTCGGCTTCTTGCTTTCACAGAATGTCACCCTTGGTGCAATGTATCCCTCCGCATCTTCGAGAGTCTCCCTAAGCTATGAGGGTCTCCTTTTGGAAGAGGAGGATCAATAGGATCCATAGGCTCATCAACATCAGACATCGTTTCGTCCTCTTTTTCACCCTGATTTCCTGTGTCAACTTCTTTGTCCTTCCTCAGGATAGGAAGGTTGTTGATCTTCCTAAGGGCCATATCTTCGTCGAAGGTGACATCGTGACTTATCTCAACTTCCTTTTGACCAGCCACATAAATTCTATATCCCTTAGAATTTTCACTATAGCCCACAAAGATTCCTTTCTTCCCAGATGCACCCAATTTGCTTCTTTTCTCTTTCGACAAATGAAAATATGCGGGGCTTCCAAAAATTCTAAAATGAGAGACATCATGTTTCTTACCAGTGAACATTTCTTCGGGAATCTTGGAATCCAATGCTTGATGAGGGCATCGGTTTTGAACATACACGGCGGTATTTGCAGCTTCAAACCATAGAAACTTCGGAAGACTTTGATCATGAAGCATGGCATAGACAACTTCAGTAATAGAGAGGTTCTTCCTTTCAGCGACACCATTCTGCTTAGGAGTGTATGCCATTGTAGTCTCCCTCTTAATGTCAGCTTCTCTGCAATAATCTTGGAATTCATTAGATTCGTACTCAGTCCCATTATCAGTCCTCAATATCTTGATTTCTTCTCGAATTGGTTTTCGATCAAGGCTTTGAAGTGTCGGAACCAGATGAACACTTCATCCTTCTTCTTCAAGAAGTAGATCCAATTCTTATGAGAATAATCATTCACAAAGGTGAGATAATATAAGTATCCTCCCAAGGAGTTTACGGGCATCATACCAGATATGTCGGAGTGGATCAATTGCAATATGTGTGTGGTCTTGTTATTACTTGAGGGGAATGGTCCCCTTGTAAGTTTTCCTTCGACACATCCCGGAAATACACCTTCATGCTCTACTTTGAACTCAGGCATTACTGTCACCATCTCTCTCACATTGGGTAGGGCCTTATAATGAAGATGGGAGAACATTTGGTGCCATAGTTCAGATTGTAGAAATGTGTCACAAGACATGGCCCCCAATGGACTTCGTCCAACTTGATATAAAGTGTCAACCCTGAACCCAAGAGTAAAAGCATCTTTAAAATTTCTTTTCCAAACACATACCTTTCCATCGATAAAAGCCACCTTGAATCATTTATCTTCCATTGCCGAAATGGACACCAAGTTCTTCTTGAGATCGGGTACATATAGCACTTCTTGCAAACGAATAGTTACCTTGATTGAATTGAAGGGTAACATTCCCTACTCCCTTCCCGAGATAGGTGGCATCGTCTCCAAGGATGATCTCCAAGTTTGTCTCCTTTTCTATCAAATTAGAGCGGGCTTCCTTGTATCCGGTGAAGTGCCCTGAGATAGTACTCTCTTTGCTTATTGTTAACAACACTGGATTCTTCATACCTGGAGTTCCTTGATTTCTTGGAGGGTCAACCATTTCCTTGATGTCTCACATTCCTTTTTCCTTTGCCATTGGACCTGCCATTCCTTTGATCATTGTTGTTAAAGTTTCCCCTGGAGTTGTTATGATAGTCATCATCTCGAGGTGTATCCCTTCTATTAGGACACTCCCTTGCATAGTGGCCAAACTTATTGCAAACAAAGAATCTTCCCTTCCTTCCATTTTTGAATCTCGGTCTTCCTTGACTTTCCTTCTTTGAACCTGCATTGTTCTTCCTCTTGGCATGAGCAGAGAATGCAGTAGGAATGCTTCTATTAGAAGACATTTCTTGCTCCACCATTCTTGTTTCTTCTTGAATGCATCTCAACATCAATTCTTCAAACCTTGGAATTCGATCATTGTTGAGTATAGTGCTTCTAAATACATACCACTCAGGTGGCAGTCCTCCAAGGGTGGTGAGAGTAAGTTCCCTGTCAGGAATGACTTCTCCAATCAAGAGTAGATCATTCTTGATCTCAGTAGTCCTCAAGAAATAGGATTGAATGTCCTCATCCTTGCCCTTCTTAATATCCTTCAATTTATTCTTGAGAAAGTGAATTTGATGCCGACCAACTTGTCGTAGATCTCCTTGGAGGTCTTCAATTCGGAGATATAGGCCACCAGATGCTTGTCATAGGAATCTCTGATAATCTTCTTCGCTTTGACTTCAAACTTATTGTACTTGGTCTTCACAGCAACTAGTGCATTTGAAATTATGCAACTAGCTCACAAAATAGAAGAAAAGATAGATCAACGCCTTCAAAATCAACCTTTTCGAGGAGGCAACCTCCTTTACATTACACAAATGAACAATTCTTGGATGATACAAATGACAAAACCTCCTTTCTATATATAGGAGTCTAAGGGGTCACAATATAATCAAAGTCGACATACCAATAATAATATAAGGGCACAACAATAACAATAGTGGGCTTCTATGGGGCACAATAATAACAATATGGGAACAATAGGGGCACAACAATAACAATTAAGGGCTACAATGACAACAGTAATGGGGGAATCACTAGTATTATAGGGACCTAACATGCCCCTCTCCTTCAAAAAAGTGTTGTCTTCAACGCTTGAGTAGTTATGGATGCTTTTGTATAAAATTCTCACCCTCCCATGTGGAATCTTCAGCGGGTAAGTCCATCCACTTGATGAGAAACTCCGAAATTGATCGATTTCGTAGTTGTCAAGTTCTTGTTTCTGTGACTGCTTCAGTTTCCAAAATGATTTTTCCTTCCTCGTCAAGTTCTAGCAGTGTTGTTTGAACTGGGAGTTTGTCACCTATAACCTTATTTAAGCATGAAACATGGAAAACTTGGTGCGCTCGGAAAGTTGCAAAAGCTCCAATTTGTATGCTATAGTACCAATCTTTCGAACCACCTTGTACGGACCATAATAATTTGGTGGTAATCCCTTCGATGCCCTTAATTCAACTTCATTTACTTCCCAAAAAAATTTCAAGAAAAGTCCTTGAAAATGAAAACCTATCATACCCAAAGACTGTAGCCATTGGAATCCTAGTACAGCATCTGTACCACCCATTGGAATGGAAAGCATTGGACTATTCAAGACATATTGTCCCGTAGATAGCTTGATATTATGGCACTTTCCAGAGCAATTTATGGTTCCTCCATTTGCAACCATTACTTAACACTCTGGTGTTGGATATAGGAAGCAATTCAATTCTTTGGCTCTCTTATAATGAATAAAATTATGGGTACTACCCGAATCAATCAACACTATTACCTTTTTCTTCTTGATATGCCCTTCTATCTTGAGAGTTTGACGAGTGGTAATTCATGCCAATGCATCACAAGATATGGTCGGATTCATTTCTTCTTTCTCTGGGGTTGGTTCCAGGTGTATATCCTCTTCTTTTGACGTTTCTTGATCATTTTCTTCCTCCTCTTCACAATCAATGTAAAATTATTTCTTCTCAGCACACTTATGAACTTTAATGTATTTGCTATCACAACTGTAACAAAGGTCATTTTCTCATTTTTCTTCCAATTGTTGTGGTGTCAACCTTGTAGGTTGTGGAAGGCTATGAACAACAACACTTGCATCTTTATAATTGTGAGTGGTAGTATTTCTCGTTGCCATAATTTTGTTTCCATTTTTTCTTGCCAACCTGAATGCCTTCTCCAATGAATCAAGTTCCCAAAGACGAACCTCATGTTGAATGTTATCCTTTAAAATCCCTATGAAGACATCAATCCTCTGCTTCTCTAGAATATCATTTACCCTTATATTCAATTTTTGGAAGTCCTCAATGTGCTCTGTCATTGAACCCTTTTGTTTAAGATTTATCAATTGGCTAAAGAAGGTGTTGCTCTTTGTATCCTCATAATGTGCTATCATTTTCTGCGTGAAAATTGACTGTGACAAGTGGTTTACAAGAACAAAACTCTTTATACCATAAAAATTGATTCAGTTCTAAATATAAAGATGCAACACGTACCTTTTGTAACAGTTGCACATCATGTAGATCAAAATATTTCTCCATCTGTAGTATCCATGTTATGGGATCCTTACCATCAAACTTCTTCATATTGATCTTTGGAATATGGTGGTTCTTCAATCGGATCTTAGATTCTATGAAATCATGATTAACATTTATTTTTTTCTCATCGTGAGTTTCCTCTACTACAATTTCATCATTAGGAGGTCTTTCTTGTAGCAACTTTGTCCCACCTTCCTTCAAACCTTCCATGTCTTTCTTCAAATCTTCCATGCCTTTCTTCTAATCTGCTTCCCTCCATCAACATTAACTTCCATGGCACATATAAAACTATTTATCTTAGCTTCGATCACGTTCTTCAAATCATCCATCCAATTTTTCTTACTAGGTGTTTCTATTTTCTTGATTCAAGTCATTTCTTTTCTTGCTTTTAGTAGCTCGATCTTGAATCTGTTGTATCTCTGAAATTTCGAATCTCCAAGGTCTGAACTTGCGACCTGCAATACCCCTCTACGTCCTCTATCCAATGCCACCAATCTGATCAAAATTGGATTCTCCAAAAAAGAGTTATGCCCAATCTCCCAAGATGACCTGATTATATACTTTTCCAATAGGGCAAAATTGTATGAAGTGCCTAGTGTCACAGTTTCGACCTTCGGACCTGCAAACAATACACAGAAAAGTACATTTCGTCCTCTTTCTGTAACTTCTTACGAAATTTCAATCCGATGCTTAGAGAGAAAGTTATGACGATTTTCCCAAGGTCATCTGTTTGGGATGTAATTCGGGAGCCTGCAGAAACCCTAAATGTCTTGGACCGTATCTCCGAAAATATCGGGAAACAAGATTTGAAATTTGGGCCTGAGCTTCACCAAGATTTCGGCTCAAATGGGTTTTAATTTCAGAATCTATTATAGCGAAAATGCCACGACGACTTGTTTGAAATGAAATTTTGGAGCTTGCAAACCCTAACATCGGCAGATCATATCTCCAAAAATATAGCGAGGCAAGATCTGAAATTTGGTCCTGACGTTCAGAAGGATTTCTGCTCAAATGGGTTTTTTTTAGCCTCTGAAACTTCGTAGAGAAAAAGTTATAGCGAAAAATTCCATGATGACCTGCTTGGAGCAGCAAAACCCTAGAATCCAAAGCTCTGATACCAAATGTTATAAAACCAACTCATAAAAAGATAGAAAAGATAGATCAACGACTTAAAAATCAGCCTCTTCGAGGGGGCAACCTCCTTTACATTACACAAATGAACAATTCTTGGATCATACAAATGACAAGACCTCCTTTCTATATATAGGAGTCTAAGGGGTCCCAATACAATCAGAGCATACATAACAATAATATTGTAGGGGCACAACAATAACAATAGTGGGCTTCTATGGGGCATAATAATAACAACATGGGGACTATATGGACACAATAATATAATAAAAGGGTTTCACTATTAAGAATAACGGGTTACACTAGTAGTATAGGGACCTAACATGTATATCATCAAGAAATACTAACACAAATTTTCTAAGGAAGGGTTTGAAAATGGAATTCATCAAACCTTGAAATATAGAAGGTGCATTGGTAAGGCCAAAAGGCATGACCAAAAATTCATAATGACCCTCATGAGTTCTAAATGTTGTTTTTGGAATGTCTTCAGTCTTCATTCTAATTTGATGATATCCTGAATGAGGATCCAACTTGGTGAAATAAATTGAACCATGCAATTCATCAACACCCATCGGTGCCGAGAACGGGAAAAAGGAAAGTTAAGTGTGTGAAGGCCACAGCGAAGGACCTCACTATTACCTTTGGCGAAGACATTCTGATGGGAGAGGTGGTAGACAAGGCCAATACGGTTCTCGTCGGGCATGTTAGAGGAAGGGCATACTATGTGGCTAGGCTAACTAGCTGTGTAAAAGAAATTTGGGGAGGCACGCTACAAGAGTTACCAGAGGTTCAGAGTCCAGCAAGATAATGGTTCGCGCTGCACTTCTCCAAGGCGGACTACACGAAATCGGTACTCGTGAAATATCAGCATATAGAGATGGCATCGGTCCTTCTTAAGCGTTGGTCCCCATTATTTGACCCAGAAAGGGAGCAAATAGGTGCAGGTCCCATATGGGTGCGCTTACCAGGACTACCTCTTCAATATTGGTCTGAAGTTGTGTTTATAGGGATCAGGAATGCCCTCGGTACTTATCTGGATTACGATAGGACCTATGTGCAGTCGAAGAATCGAGCACTAGCAAGAATACTGGTACATTTGGACACAAGGGAGGGTCTAGAAGAGAAGATTACTCTCAAATGGAGGCATTATACCAGAGTCCAGATTCTGGATTACGAGGGGGTTCCTTTTCGATGTAGGAGGTGCCACAAGGTAGGGCATGTATTCAAGGAATGCCCTATGCTTACGAAATCAGCAGAACCCCTCGGCTCACCAGCACCACAAAAAGGAAAAGCTACGGCAAATCGGATGAGCACCCCGGTATCGGCCCTTAAAGAACAAACTCATGGCGAATCCTCTAAGGCTGCAGAGGAGCATCACAGAACACCCTCGCCCCCACTGGCTCGGGTTAGAGCCGTTACTGCTGCGGAGGTCGCTAGAAAAGCGGGTACAGCTCTCTCTTCACACCTTTCCTCTCACTTTACTTTTATGTCATATGTTGTTTGTGCATCATTAGAACCTACTTCAGCATTGATTATGCCACCTCCCATTACAGGTGAGATCTCCTTACCTCCGCCCATCATCGCCACCACCGCTCCTACCTTGCCCTCCCCTCCATCCTCGCCCAGGGCCTCGACCATCATCCATCCTGTTTTGCCCCACTCATACAACTTACGTTTTCGGCTCATACCGAATCCTTACATTCAGAATGGACTTGGTCTCACCATCCTTGGACTATCCACTCAATCATCCAAGGGCTGCAAATCTAATCTATCCAAAGCTATCCAGAAAGTCAGGGCTAAAGTAGTCTCTGGTAAACAGTACACTATGGAAGAGGTTCTTAGAGCATTGAACACCCCTGGGACGGTTCCGCCATGAAATGCCTCTCCTTTAACTGCAGAGGTATGGCTAGTGCCTCCAAAAAACTAGCCCTGAGGAGGTTATTTGAAAGTGAGCCCCTTGATATTATTATGCTGCAGGAAACCCTGGGCACTGTTGAATCCATCGATCAAGCCCTACCAGAGTCCAGATTCTGGATTACGAGGGGGTTCCTTTTCGATGTAGGAGGTGCCACAAGGTAGGGCATGTATTCAAGGAATGCCCTATGCTTACGAAATCAGCAGAACCCCTCGGCTCACCAGCACCACAAAAAGGAAAAGCTACGGCAAATCGGATGAGCACCCCGGCATCGGCCCTTAAAGAACAAACTCATGGCGAATCCTCTAAGGCTGCAGAGGAGCATCACAGAACACCCTCGCCCCCACTGGCTCGGGTTAGAGCCGTTGCTGCTGCAGAGGTCGCTAGAAAAGCGGGTACAGCTCTCTCTTCACACCTTTCCTCTCACTTTACTTTTATGTCATATGTTGTTTGTGCATCATTAGAACCTACTTCAGCATTGATTATGCCACCTCCCATTACAGGTGAGATCTCCTTACCTCCGCCCATCATTGCCACCACCGCTCCTACCTTGCCCTCCCCTCCATCCTCGCCCAGGGCCTCGGCCATCATCCATCCTGTTTTGCCCCACTCATACAACTTACGTTTTCGGCTCATACCGAATCCTTACATTTAGAATGGAAATGGTCTCACCATCCTTGGACTATCCACTCAATCATCCAAGTGCTGCAAATCTAATCTATCCAAAGCTATCCAGAAAGTCAGGGCTAAAGTAGTCTCTGGTAAACAGTACACTATGGAAGAGGTTCTTAGAGCATTGAACACCCCTGGGACGGTTCCGCCATGAAATGCCTCTCCTTTAACTGCAGAGGTATGGCTAGTGCCTCCAAAAAACTAGCCCTGAGGAGGTTATTTGAAAGTGAGCCCCTTGATATTATTATGCTGCAGGAAACCCTGGGCATTGTTGAATCCATCGATCAAACCCTAGTCACCATTAACCCTACTTGGCATTTCCATTCTCTGGATGTTATGGGTAGATCAGGGGGATTAACCATAGGATATAATCCTCACTCCATTAAAGTATCTGCCACTTGGGGAGGAGTGGGATTTATTGGACTGGATCTATTCTCGGTCGAGCTCGGCTTGTCCATCAGATTCATTAATGTATACAACCCCTGTCACCAGAGAGAGGAATTTTCGCAGCACTTCCTTCAGACTAATATCACATCAGTGGATCAGGTGATCATTGGGGGCGACCTAAACTTTTCACTAGGTTATGGGGAATCCTGGGGATCACAAGCCCAAGTCGACCCCATGACTGATTTCTTCAAGGATATCCTAGACCAGCATAATCTCACTGATGTCCCCATGATCAAGCCTTTGCCCACTTGGAGAAATAGAAGAGTTGGGGAGGCAGCTCTGGCTAGAAGGCTTGATCGTTTCCTGATTAAAGTTCCTCTGCTTCAACAATTTTCTAGATATAGACAGTGGGTTGGGTCTGGGGGAATATCAGACCACTCTCCTATCTATTTGGAGATTCTTGGACCTGATGCCAAGCCAAAGGCCCCTTTCAAATTTAACCATGTTTAGCTCCAATGTAATATTCCTAACTAGCCATGGCTAATTGGAATATTCGATTTTGCTCAATTTTGCCTTCTATAGTTATTTATAAATAAATAAAGAAGTGAGGGAAGGGGGACATAACTCACTTTTAGAATAAAGTCACTCCCTAGTAGCACAACGTTGTGACTTAAAAGGGTAGCCAAGGGGGCCAAAGGATCACATAGAGGAGGAGCCCACGCAGACACTTGGAGAGACTGTGCAGATGGAGAGGAGCACGTGGCAAAAGAGGGGCTACATTGGAGGAGGTGGGCCTTGGGGTTGAGAGAGGCCAACGCTATAAAGGAGAGAGGAGCCTCCTCATTTTGGCATTCGATTATGTGCATTTGAGCTAGTCACTTCGACTTAGAGCACACTGGCTGTTTAACCTGCCTGCAGCACTGTTTAGTGCATTGAGTGTCTCCGTTCGGAGATCTCACCCTTAGCCTTGGGGGACTTCGAGTGCCTGCTCGGGCAAGGTAGTTTCCGGCAGTCTTTTGCAAGAGGTTCGATTTTTGGAGTTGAGGAGGAGCTGAGCATTTTGATGACTGTGCAGTCTTGAGAGAGGATGACGCAATCTTTCTGGGTTGCAGTTCTGGATTAGGGTTTTGTGGAGGATTTCAGCTAGGAGACTGAGCAGGGGATCAACCCTTGCATATTGGAGGATTTTGGAAGAGTTTCAGGCAGAACTTTAGAGGGTTTTATTCAGTGGCAGTGCAGAACCTTTAGGGATAGCGTGGATCCTCAAGGGGGCGATTTTCGGGGGTCAGCCATTTTGGAAAAGCTTTCTAGGCTTTTGTGGGTTTCTTGAGTAGAGGTTGATTCTTGAGTTTCAGCATTTTCTGAGGAGGGGAACAGCCACAAATCCTCACTTGATTCCATGCAATAGCAGCAGCACAGCAGTTCTCCTGCAGCTTGGACGCTGTTCAGAGAGAAGCCATCTCGTTATCATTCTGGGTGTATTTCTTCACTTGCCTCGTGCAAGTCAAGGTGATATCTTTCTAATCACCTCCTGTACTCGTTCCATTATTCAGTATAATAAAATGGCTTAGCATTTCTCTCTGCATTTCTTGAGTATCTGTCTGTATCCCATGTTTACATTATTGTATGTTGCACTATTGTTATTTTTATCTCTTTGAGCTTCCCGGTTACTATATCTCTTGTATATTATTGGGTTGGAGTTGTTGGGGATTTGAGGGATATCCCTGAAACGGGATATTACAGTGGTATCAGAGCATAGATCTGGCTCAGCCTGTGGAGCTAGCAATCTATGACACCAGGCGAAAAGCCCTACATCTGTTATAGAGGTAGGAGATACAGAGACACTGGGCGTAGGTTGGAGAACACCTACGGAGAGGGAGACTGTGTTCGGGTGGTGAACACAGAACAGGAGGAACCTGTGGTGAACGCGGAACAGGAGGAGCCTATGGTGGACGCAGAGCAGGAGGATCCGATGGCAGATGAGGACAAGAAGAGATTTGTGGACATGCTCCTCAAATCAATGCAGGATCTGTCGAGGCAGATAGAGGTGATGGGGCAGAGATTCACGACAGTGGAGGCTAGACAGCGTGAGAACCCACGGGTTTTCAGGTTGGTGAGGGATCGGGTACATCCCACCATTTTCGAGAGTAGGGTGCCACTCAGCGTGATACTACTCAGTAGATGGCCTCACATGCCCCTACATGTTCTACCATGCCCACTTTCCTAGGAACAGACACGGGGGCCGGAGCCCAGCGGGAGTCAGAGCCCAGTCATATGGGCGATTATTTTGTAGAGTACCAGGCCTATGGGCAAGAGTTTGGGGATGCTCTCTCATTCAGAGACTTTGTTCAGCTCCAGCGGGATAGTAGACCCCGCGACCATCACAGAGGACACCGGCGTTATCACGATGGAGACACCCAGTGCACAGCTAGTAGATTCCAATTGCCTACATTTGATGGTTCATCAAACAGTTCGGCAAGGTCTTAGATGGAGAAGTTGGACATCTATTTCCAGCTTAACCAGATGTCGAAGGCAGAGCCATCAAGGTGGAGACATTACATTTGGATGGTGAGGCCCAGGATTGGTGGTTCCATAGGATGGTTACACTCGAACATTCCACAATGACGATATATGCCGAGTTCACCAGGAGATTGATGGAGAGGTTTGACCGGAAAGATCTGGAACAGCACTTTGTTGAGCTAACAAGGCTCAAACAGACAGGGAGCCCAAAGACCTACATTGCAGACTTCTTTAGGGTTTCAGTGATGGTGCCAAATCTATCCACGGCACGGAGGATCTACATGTTTGTTGAGGGGTTAGCAGAGCCACTTCGGGGTGTAGTCAGGTCCACTAGACCAGCCACACTCCAGGATGCTATCCACAGGACCCGGGACTTACAAGATGCCTTACCCAGGACCTAGACACCTTACCCCCAGAGATAGGCTTTCCAGCCTAAGGGGAAGGACATGAGGATTCCGCCTCCAAAGGGGAATCCAGGACGAGCACAGATTGATGATGATGCCAGGAGGGAGTTGAAGAAGAAGCGGTTGTGCTTTACCTGTCAGGAGCCGTGGGCACCAGGACATAGATGTGTTGTTGGCAAAGCACACTTTATTGAGGGCTTCTCCGAGAGTAGCGGGGAAGAAGATGAGGAGGATGATGTGGAGGTAGGAGATAGTCATGTCGTGCAAGGGCCCTTGCCGCCTCCACCACCAGCAACAGCTGTTGCAGCTTTTGCACCTACCGGAGGAGCCCTTGCAGCATTGCGAGAAGTTCCCAAGTATTTGACGGTGCGTGTATGGGGGACAGTACGTGGCCAGCGAGTATCAATTTTGGTTGACAGTGGGGCAACCCACAACTTCATCAATGCACAGATGGTTGAGCAGAGAGGTATACAGACAGAGTGCTTCGATGGATTTTCAGTTTTGGTCCCAAGAGATCAGACCATGGTGTGTGCTCGTTATGTCCCAGAGTTATCAGTGACGATGGGCACCTACACACTGACTGACCACTTTTTCGTGGTCAATATTCCGGACACCAACGTAGTATTGGGTGTTCAATGGCTTATCACTCTAGGGAAGGTCACGACAGATTGGAAGGCCCTAGAGATGGAGTGGGATGATGAGAAGACAAGGAGGCATGAGAAGATACAGGACAGCACACATATCCGCCTCAAGCTGTTTCGGCTCATCGGATGGAGGTAGTCTTCCGGAAGGGAGACATAGAGTGGGCAGTGGAGCTGCGTGCATCAGAGGCAGGGACTACAGGGCAAACAGTGCACCCAGAGATATAGTCCATCCTTGACTAGTATGCCACAGTATTTGGGGAGATTCCGCCAAGACAGCCACCGAACCAAGGGTTTGAGCACACCATTGAGCTTGAGCAGGGCATACAGGCAGTGATTACTACCCCCTATAGGCATCCCAAGGCCTATCGGGATGAGATTGAGCAGGCCATTCAGGAGTTGTTGGCTCTTGGGCACATTCAACTGAGCACAAGTCCTTTTGCTTCTTCCGTGGTGTTGGTGAAGAAGAAGGACGGCACATTGAGGATGTGCATTGACTACAGGGCCCTGAACAAGAAGACACTGAAGAACAAGTACCCCATACCCAGGATCGATGAGTTGATGGATGAGTTGAGAGGAGCACGGTTCTTCTCAAAGATTGATTCGAGATCTAGGTACCATCAGATTCGCGTGAGGGAACAAGACATTCCCAAGACCGCCTTCAAGTGTCACTATGGGCACTTTGAGTTTTTGGTGATGCCCTTTGGGCTAACCAACGCCCCAGCCACATTCCAGTCTTGCATGAATCACATCTTCTGCAGTCACTTAAGGAAGTTTGTGTTGGTGTTCTTTGATGATATCCTCATTTACAGCAGGACTTGGGAAGAGCATCTCCAGCACATTGAGACAGTATTGCACATCTTGGAGGAGCAGCAGTTCTATGCCAAGCTCTTCAAGTGTGAGTTTGGGTTGACAGAAATGTTATACTTGGGACACATCATAAGGGTGGACGAAGTGAGGGTCCACAAGGAGAAAATCAGGGCCATCAGAGATTGGCCGGAGCTGAGGAACGTGACAGAACTTCGAGGATTCATTGGCATTTGTGCTTACTACCGAAAGTTCGTCAAGAGTTTCTCACAACTTCCTGCACCCCTGACAAATCTCACGAGGAAGGGGGCATTTAGTTGGTCGGATACAGTGCGGCGAGCCTTTGACAGGCTCAAGGAGGTTATGAGCAGTTGCCCAATGCTTGCATTGCCAAATTTTACGCAGCCATTTGTTTTGGAATGTGATGCGTCGAGAGAGGGGATCGGCACAGTGTTGATGCAGGGAGGTCACCCTATAGCCTTTGAGAGCCGAAAGCTCCTTCCGCACGAAAGGTTGTATTCTATATACGACAAGGAGATGCTAGCCATCATGCATGCATTAGCCAAGTTCCGGCAGTATTTAGTGGGTAACAAGTTCAGGGTGAGGACTGATCACAACAACCTCAGGTTCTTTTTGGAGCAGAAACAACTACAGGAGAGGCAGCAGAAGTGGATCAGCAAGATCCAAGCGTATGACTTACATTGAGTATGTCAAGGGTAAGAACAACATGGTAGCAGATGCTCTTTCACGTAGACCAGCCACGTTGTCTCTTATGAGCTTGGACGCAGACTGGAGGGCTCGACTCTTAGTAGAGTACTCCAAGGACAAATTTGCATGTGAGATTCTGGATGGGCAGGTGGCGGATGACAGGTACAGGGTGGTCGATGAGATCATCTACTACAGGGACCAGATCTTCTTGACTGAGAGATCTCAGCTCAAGAAGAAGATACTTCAGGCGTCACATGATTCACCATTGGCCGGACATCAAGGGTTTACCAAAACCTACAGGGCCATTAGAGAGAGGTTCTCATGGAAGGGCCTCAAGGAAGACGTACTCCAGCATGTCCGGCAGTGCGATGTTTGCCAGAAGAACAAGGGGGAGATGAACCATCCCGCAGGATTATTGCAGCCTCTTCCCATTCCGGAGGGGAAATGGGACTGTATTTCGATGGATTTTATCACAAGGTTGCCCATGGTACAGGGCAAGGATTGCATCTTTGTCATCGTTGATCGATTGACAAAGTACGCACATTTTTTCGCCATATCCGCACACTACACAGCAGCGCAGGTGGCTGAGCTATTCTTCAGAGAGTTCTTCAAGCTACATGGTCTTCCTAAGACCATCACCAGTGACAGGGACAGTCATTTCTTGGGCGGATTCTGGCAGGACCTTTTTTGGTTGGTGGGGACGGAGTTGACACCGAGTACCAGTTATCACCCACAGACAAACGGGCAGACGGAGATAGTTAACAAGTGGTTGGAGGGCTACTTGCATAACTATGTCAGTGGGCAGCAGAGAGCATGGCTGAAGTGGCTGCATCTGGGGGAGCACTGCTACAACACTACACATCACATGTCCATCGGTATGTCACCATTCTATGCTTTGTATGGATATCATCCTTTATCTTTTGCTGACGTGATGTTTGGTGCTAGCAAGGCTCCGAAAGCCAAGATCTAGATCCAAGAGAGTCAGGATATTCTCCGAGCTCTCAAGGATAATATGGCTATAGCGCAGAACTAGCAGAAGTTGTATGCTGACAGGGGTCGGGTGGAGAGACAGTTTGGGGTAGGGGACTTGGTCTACCTACGATTACAGTCGTCGCTGAAGCAGAAGGGGGCTGAGAAGCTCAAGCCCCGCTTTTATGGGCCATACAGGGTGATACGCAGCATTGGACAGGTTGCATATGAGTTGGAGTTGCCCCAAGGCAGCAAGATTCATAAACGTCTTTCATGTATCATGCCTGAAAAAGGCATTGGGACAGCATGTGACAGTGACAGATGAGCTACCACCCACAGATGATGAGGGGCATTTGGTGTTGCAGCCAAAGACTATTATTGATACCAGGGAGAGGCAACTGCGAAGTAGGACGTTCCGAGAATTCTTGGTGCGGTGGAAGAATTTACCGAATGAGGATGCCACTTGGGAGAGTGAGCAAATCTTGCAGCATCCATCACTTCAATTGCTTGAAGACAAGCAACATTTTGCCGAGGGAGACTGTAATATTCCTAATTAGCCATTGCTAATTGGAATATTCGATTTTGTTCAATTTTGCCTTCTATAATTAGGAAGGGGGACATAACTCACTTTTAGAATAAAGTCACTCCCTAGTAGCACAACGTTGTGACTTAAAAGGGTAGCCAAGGGGGCCAAAGGATCACGTGGAGGAGGGGCCCACGCAGACACTTGGAGGGACTGCGCAGATGGAGAGGAGCACATGGCAAAAGAGGGGCTACATTGGAGGAGGTGGGCCTTGGGGTTGAGAGAGGCCAACGCTATAAAGGAGAGAAGAGCCTCCTCATTTTGGCATTCGATTATGTGCATTTGAGCTAGTCACTTCGACTTAGAGCACGCTGATTGTTTAGCCTGTCTGCAGCACTGTTTAGTGCATTGAGTGTCTCCGTTCAGAGATCTCACCCTTAGCCCCGGGGGACTTCAAATGCCTACTCGGGCAAGGTAGTTTCCAGCAGTCTTTTGCAGGAGGTTCGATTTTTGGAGTTGAGGAGGAGCTGAGCATTTTGATGACTGCGAAGTCTTGAGAGAGGATGACACAGTCTTTCTGGGTTGTAGTTCTGGATTGGGGTTTTGTGGAGGATTTGAGCTAGGAGACTAAGCAGGGGATCAGCCCCTGCATATTGGAGGATTTTGGCGGAGTTTCGGGCAGAATTTTGGAGGGTTCTATTCAGTGGCAGCGCAGAGCCTTGAGGGATTGCATGGATCCTCAAGGGGGCGATTTTCGGGGGTCAGCCATTTTGGAAAAGCTTTCTGGGCTTTGCTGGGTTTCTTGAGTAGAGGCTGATTATGGAGTTTCAGCATTTTCTAAGGAGGGGAACAGCCCCAAATCCTCACTTGATTCCATGTAGTAGCAGCAGCATAGCGGTTCTCTGGCAACTTGGACGCAGTCCAGAGAGAGGCCATCCCATTATCATTCTGGGTGTATTTCTTCACTTGCCTCATGCAAGTCGAGGTGCTATCTTTCTGATCACCTCTTGTACTCGTTCCATTACTCAGTATAATAAAATGGCTTAGCATTTCTCTCTGCATTTCTTGAGTATCTATCTGTATCCCATGTTTACATTATTGTATGTTGCACAACTGTTATTTTTATCTCTTTGAGCTTCCCGGTTACTATATCTCTTGTATGTTATTGGGTTAGAGTTGTTGGGGGTTTGAGGGATATCCCTGAACGGGATATTACATCCAAGATGTGGGATATACAAAGTTGGTCAAGGACTATTGGACATCCCACCCCATCTCCGGTCACAAAACCGCGGCTGAAGGTTTCTGCCACAACCTATCTCAGCTTAAACTTTTATTCATAGCATGGGCTAAGGAGAAATAAGCAAAGGATGATTACACCATTATAGCTATTGAAGCTGAGTTGAACAATCTATTGGATGACAGAAACAAAGGCTTTGCCACAGCAGAAGAGAAAGCAAAGCTGATTGAGCTTGAAAAACAGAGAGACAAGATACTTAAGGAAAGAGAAGAAACATGGAGACTGAAGAGTAGGGCAATATGGTTACAGGCAAGAGATGAAAACACAAAGTTCTACCAGAATTATGCAAAAGGAAGAAAGATATCCAATACAATTTGGAAAATGCCTCTTCCAGATGGAGAGACGGCTGACACCTTCAAAAAACTATTTATGTTGGGTACCACTCACTTTCAGAATTTGTTCAGATCCCCTCAAGAAGCCAATCTGGCTGATATCATACAAGTGGCAGGCCATTTTCCTAGATATGTGGGGGAGGAGGCAACAATTGAACTCAATTCTCTGATCACTCTGGAGGAACTTGAAGGGACCTTAAAGTGGTTCAAAAAAGACAAAAGCCCGATTCCAGACGGGTGGACGATCGAGTTTTACCTAGCTTTCTATGATCTTCTGGCCCAGGACCTTCTCCAGGTTGTGGAGAAATGTTGGTCTTCTGGAAAATTGTACAACGCTACCAATTCTACTTTTATCGCCCTCATCCCCAAATCCGATTCCCCTGCATCCTTTAATGATTTCCGGCCTATCTCCCTCTACAAGATCATCTCCAAGATCATTGCAAATCGCATTAGGCCTATCCTGTCTCAGCACATCCTCCCTGAATAGTTTGCCTTTCTGGAAGATCGACAAATCCACTAAGTCATCGGCACTGCACAAGAAGCTATCCACTCTATTCGATCCAGAAGACTCAAGGGGATCATCCTCAAGATCGATCTAGCTAAAGCTTTTGACCGGGTAAGCTGGCTTTACATAAAAATACTTCTTATCCACCTGAGCTTCCCGCATCTTTTTACCACATGGATCATGGCTTGCATATCAACGCCTACCTTCAGTCTCCTCATCAATGGCTCTGCATCTCGTTTCTTCCATGCTGAAAAAGGACTCAGGCAAGGATGCCCTCTTTCCCCTCTCCTCTTCCTGATTGTCATGGAATGTCTGAGTAGGCTAATCTACCATGAAAAGCAAAGTGGCAAACTATTTGGATTGAAGATAAATGATCAGTGCTTCCTCACTCATCTCCTGTTCGTGGACGATGTCCTTATCTTCCTGGATGGAAGCATTCGTGACTCAATTGCCCTTGACAAGATCCTTGCCTCTTTCTCCAGGGCCACTGGTATGATGGAAAATCATGCAAAATCCACTATCACGATGGCCCATACTTCTGCTCAGGAATCCACTTTTGCCTCGCTGCACTTTCCTTATAGCCCTCGCCCACTTGATCAGGGTTTCAAATACTTGGGATTCTGGATCAAGCCCTTGAGTCAAAAGATAGCAGATTGGACTTGGCTGGTCATCAAATTAGAGAAAAGAATCTCTCACCGGTGCCATCGATTCGTATCCAAAGCTGGCAGGATGGTACTAATCAAATCTGTTTTGGAAGCCACTCTGGTATTCTAGATGGCATTAGCATGGATTCCTAGAAGTTTCCTAGCCCGACTCAAACAAATTTGCTGCAAATATCTATGGAATGGAGGTCAGGACAAATGAGTCTTTGCTTGGATAAGTTGGAACAAGATAGTGTTGCCCAAAAAGTGGGGTGGATGGGGCCTCAAATACCTAACCTATTTTGCACAAGCTCTGGCTGCAAAAATGGGTTGGACTCTCCTTACCAAGCATAATCTATGGACATCCATCTCATACCACAAATATATCTGGCCTCTCCAAATTATGGACTAGACAAGGATGCCTCGATGGAATAGGACAGGCATATCCTCGGTTTGGAAAGCTCTCCTTTTCTCGCTTCCTCTCATTCGAAGCCACCTGGCCTAGAGGATAAATGCAGGTTTTAGTGCACGCATTGGTCTAGACCCCTGGACTGGGGGAGGGGGTCGATGTCTCCTCCCAAGAGAGCTCACCCTATTTCTAAATCAACAAGACATCAAGGTAATTGCTCAAATTGCGGATCAGGAGAATACCTCTGTTTTTACTCAATCATGGAAATCTACCATTCAGCTAAACCTGCCTCCTCAATGGCACCTTATCTGGAACGAATATACAAATGCTTTGAGTGAGTCACACATCCGTATCGAGGAGGGGTGGGATGAGCTCATGTGGTGCATGACAAAGTTTGGAATCTACACTCCAAAGGAAGGCTAGCAGTGTCTGCTACAAGACAAACAACCTGACAACATACAAAATTGGTGGCAGAACATATGGAAGTTAAAATCTCCTCCCCGAACCAGAGTTTTCTTTTGGTGCATCCTTTGAAATAAGGTACCAACAGGGGACATACTCACTCACAGGTCTGTGTATGGTCCTCATTGGTGCATCCTATGCAAACAGAGCTCAGAATCGATTGAGCACTTGTTCCTCAACTGCATTACCACAAAACAGATATGGAGATCTGTTGTTACTGAGATCCAATACACGGGAGAATGGAAAGGAGATAGTATAACAGCAGCATGGGAGGCCTAGAACAGTGCGCATACTGGGACAAATCTACCATGCCTTCCCATGATTATTTGCTGGGCTATATGGTTGGCCAGAAATAAAATGACTTTCGAGGACATCATGATCAGATGGCAGAACATAACTGCAAAAATCGTAACATCCTACCTTGAGCTACCTGAATACTCTCCGCCTCAACCGCGCAGACCCACTGCTCCCGAACCAATAGACCACTCCTCTCCGTGGGCTTTTTTTGATGGAGCAGCCCAACAAAAAGGATGTGGGGGGGTCTTCCTTCTCTACCTTTTTGATCATCATTACTACAGAGTCAAAATGGGTATGGGTGAAGGAACGACCAATTTTGCTGAATTAATCACTTTCTGACATTCAATACATTTTGCTCTCAATCATGAATGCAGAGATATTCAGATCATTGGTGACTCAAATAACATTATAAATTGGATCAACAACAACACTAGATGCCACGCACACACACTTATAAACATACTGGACGAAGTGATGCATTTAAAATATCTATTTAATTCCATATTTGTTCCTCATATTTACAAGGAGCATAACAACCATGCCGAAAACCTTTCCAAGGAGGCCACGCACCTGCCAAGAGGACAGTGGATAATCCATGAACAGAGGGGTACTACACAGTACCAGTACTATCACAAACCTTATATAGATCAGACTTATCATCAGGTGGATGGCACCTAAATTTTGCAGATCACCGGCTATATATGATGATGTAGATATCTAGTTTTTATTTATGCACATCACCCTGCGAGGTGTATATATGTTTTGAACTCTATATAGCATCATCCTGCGTGATGATTTTTTTATTTTGATACAGCCATTCACAAGAATGGGATTGTAGATACTCTGGACATATTCCAAAATGACATGAACGCATATGCTGATAAGCATATACTATATGTAATTTTTCAACATATAATGCAAGATTACGATTTTTCCTTGGGAAAAAAAAATATCTCGAAACAAATGACCGATTATCAAGGATTGGAACTCCATGTATGCAATCTTGAGCTTCGCAACCTCGAAGGTTTATGCCAGGCCCTAGTTTAGAAAGGCACGTGCTATATTAATGTAACCTCTACTAGAGACACCCTAGAGTTTCACAACCTTGAAATGCATATCAAGCCCAGGTTTAGACAGGCATGTGCTAGTTTAACTGAGCTTCTACCCGAGATATTCAATCTCGAACTTAGCAACCCTTACATGCATATCAGATCTGGTTTTAGATGGGTCAGTGCTATTTTCACTTAAATTTAAGCTTATATATAGAAGTATAGATAACAAGTCACGAAGAATTTAACCTGAACTTACCGGGATACTGAAACTGCAGCCACGCGCCTCGGCTGAGTGATGCCTACCATCCCAGCCTTCGTGAAGCCTTGCCTGTGCATTATCTGTGAGAGCTGTGTGGTCTTCCCTGAGCCTGTTTCTCCAATTATTACCACCACGGGATTCTTTCTGACAGACTCTACTATTTCATCTTCGTGGCGGTTGATAGGCAGCAGCTGGGATTTCTCCATTTGCTTAAAAGCTACTTCTGATGAATGGTCACAGAACCACCCTCAAGCTTCCGAATTGAATTGGAACGCGAGGCCTGGGAGCATTGGAAACGGGAAATGCGTTATTTCTTCGTGGTTAATGGAACATAAGAATAGCTGTGTTAAGAGCGGGAGGAAATTATATTTGATGAATTTTCAACAAGCCTTGCGAATCGTTGGTCGAGGGCGACTCGTCTATCGCAAGCGGCGTTCTTGGCCTGAGCTCTTGCTGCAAAGAGACTTTCTCATCGAAATCTTTCTTGCTTGGCGACTTTGGCCAGTGTGCTCGTCCCTTCATAGGAGATGTTTTCGACCATGAAGTTGAGAGGGAGGCAGGGACGGGAGAAAGAAATAAATAAATTATTTTTAACGTTGAAGGATATAGCTTATGGGACCAGCCACCTCATAAATAGAATTTTGCATTTTAGCTTTCTCTTTAATCCAATGGTGAATGTTTTCAACCTCATAACTATTTTTTGGTTGAATAAATTATCTCAAGAGCTCATTAACACTATTATTTGCATATGTAAGGCTTTACAATCTAAATAAAATGATTTTGTTTCTATTTTTTGGAACTCCAAAAAGTACATACTATTTCTTCCCAATTTTCTTTTGGCATTTTTCAACGTCGAGTTTCACAACGGAGTTGGTGAGAGTTAGCTTTTAACTAGGCAATGAGAATTTTGGCTCTCCATGATATATTGCCCCTTGTGTACATTTTTTTATGATGATTGCAAGTGGGACTAAACACTTCAATATAATATTTTTCTTTCTCCTTATCCTTTTATCCCAAATATGCTTGTGGAACTTATAAATAACAAAAGTGTTTATCTCTTTACCATTCATCGAACACATGTTTAGGTAATATCCCATTTATTGAACCATTTGACATTTTGTGCATCCAAGTCTTCTTTCTTTTGCACAAAATGTCATTGAAGACAATTGTAGGCCATTTGTCCACTACCATTCTTCTCTACTCTTTTTAAATAACTTATGAGCCACACCATGTCAAGTGCTTCAATAGGGACAACCCCCATTTCACTCAACATGATATCATATGGAACTGAACTTTTAATTTTGAACTTGTTTGTCATCAAACATTTTTGGTGTTTCTCAATTTGCTTCCACTTTACGTCAAAAGTACTTTTAGACAATGACCTTTGTACAATGTTGGTAGTTTGAGTGTGTGGGAGTGTGATTTGCTTTTTTATCTGTTTGGATTCAATTCCAAAGGATATGCTTTGGCTCCTTGTGATAAGATTGAAAGAGTAGGCCCCACCCACATAATGTATCGACTCTTGCTAATTCATCATTTATTGGTATATTACCAATGACTCTGGTTAATTCATATTGGTATATTACCAATTCAACATATTACGCAAATTAATTCAACATAATTAAAAATAATAATAATAATAATTCATAAAAAGTACTTTTTGTATTACATGACCTTTAAGACATGTGCATGAGTGTTACTTGATCAAATTTAATTGGCACTTTATATAATTTAACCATTTAATTGAATTTTGGTGGGTCGATTTTTGACTTACTCATTTTTATCACATCTCATTTGGAATTGATTTTTTCTCTTTTGTAATTGTCGTTGATACATTAGCACCATATGTGATCTATTTCATGGGCAAGATAATTCTTAAAGTCTAACCATTGATCATAAGTACTATTGAAATACTGAGAGGGGGGTGAATCGATACTTCTTTTATAATTGTTATTTTATGCCATTTAAGATCACCTAGCAAGACCAGAACACAAAATGTACAAAAAAATTACTAACAAGAATAACAAGGACTCTAATCCTCTTTCACATCGATAATATGTACAACAACTCTTATAATTCCTTCAGGGCTCCAACCCTAGACGAAGACTCCAATCTTTGATTTTAAACCACGCTCCAACATATACTATACCAAGCTCCAACTTGGTCTACTTGAGGACTCTAATCCTCTCCAATAATTTAGACTTCAACCTTGTGTGAGGACTTTGATCCTATAGGGCTCCAACCCTCTGCTTCAATTCTTCAACATTGTTATAGTACAGCTTTAAGACTTCCAATATCTTCTTCAACAAGTCCTGAAAACAACTCCAAGATCTACTTCAACAAATCCTACAAAATGCTCAAGGGGATAGTCCATGAATCATCTTCAATGAGGCTTGTATGTGTCTCCAAAACTCTTCATGTCTTCGCAAACAATATTCTATAAATCTGCTCCACAAGAGTTTCAACAATGTTGCTTTAAAGAGGTATTCAATAGGTCTCCACACCATGTTCTCTACAAGGTCCTTCAACGATGCTATGGAAATACTTCAAATGCTCCAACAACTTCTTCCAAGATGGTCTTCTAAACTTCTTGGTGATGGCTTCAAGATTACTTTTAGAACTATTGTTTCAAAGTTTGTTACAAGGATATTATCATCATGTCTTCAACAAATCTCCAATAGGGCTTCCTTAAGATGTCAAGATTAGCTCAAGATGATGGCCTCAAGTTCTATCAAAAGCATGTTCCAAGTCTACTTCAATAAGTTACTCTAGCAAGTCCAAAAGGTGCTCCAACAAATATCTTATCTTCAAGGTTTTGCCACAAGGTTATCTTCATAATCTTATTCCAAATCTGCCACAAGATTGTCTTCACAGGCTTCTTCAAATTTTGCTACAAGATCATCTTCACGAGCCTTTTCAAAGTTTGCTACAAGATTAACTGCATAAGACTATTAAAATCTGCCCACGGGTATAAGCTCTTCAAAGGTGCACAGTCCTGAACCTAGACACAAGTTTGAGAGTTTTTGTTTACAGGTCTGAGGTTCCTTTAGATTCAAGGTTTGTCCACAAGGGACGAGGATATTGCCACAGGTCTGAGGAGATGTTTGCTACGGGTCTGAGGATAGTCACAAGATTGAAATTTTGTACAGGCTAGAGAATGCACAGGTCTGGAAATTCAATGTTACAGGTATGAGTTACAGAGTTCTTGTTCACACGTCTGAGCATTGTCACAACCATAGTTTCTTACTGGGTTCGAGCTCCTTAAGTAGGTCTTATCTCTAAACAAATTGCCACAGATCTATCTCTGGATATGTCATGGGTTCTTACCAGGTTTGAGCTCCTGAAGTAGGTATATGTATCACTTATATGTCTACAATTTGAAGTTGCTACAGATGTGAGATTGAGCCAAGCTTTAAGTTGAAAAAGGAGGTCACAAAAGGCTTCAAGACTTCTGTCTAGAGGTCTGAGCAGGAGAATATTTAGGTCCAAGTACAAATTGGTGATGTAGTTCTAAATCTAAACCAAGCAATAGCCTTTCAAATTTTCGACCTTCTTGGCTTCTACTTCCTTCAGATCTTAGTTCAATATTTTTCTTGATCGAATTGTTGATAAATTGGAGGAGTGCAAACTTGTATTTATACTTGTTTGAGTTTGTGAAGAGACGTGTTTGTTATAGTATTTAAGTTGACCTGTGCATTGAATTTGACCTATGCTTTGAATATTGAAGTTGGCCTCTATATTTATATTTTGAACGGATTTTTGTGATTCTTCTCTACATATGTATATTTATATGAGGCTCAATACTTTGCTATCTTTGTCTTCAGGGTAATCTATACATGAAACAACCTAGAACTAAGGCTTATAATTATGATGACTTTGAGCTAGTTCATAATTAGCTTCAAGGCTTGTTTTTGTGTGTTGTCTTTGTAATGCCAAAATTATTATTAGGTATATTTCTCCTTGAGTGTCACCATTGTCTAATCACAACACCTTCCATATCTTTGTATAGTTTGCTCTTCTATTTGTGCATAGCTCAACCATAGTTTTCTCTCCATGATAACACAATAGCTCTTGAATTTCTATTATCACCTGGGTACCAAAATGTGGCAAAGCCAATAGCAATGAATGTAGACTCAATTCCTTTTTTGTGTGCATATAATGCCTTTGCATAGTGATCACACCATTTTCACGATCAACCTTATCTTTACCATAAAATCGAATAGAGTGAATCCATTGATGTATACGGCGCTTCTCATGCACTAACCCTAATTGTCATTATGATCATGCCGCTAATTTATCATGCTTAGGGCTTCTTCCATGTAGACAGGGTTTCATCATTATCAACATATACTTTTTCATCTAGGGCATTTTCTTAAATAATTCTAGGGTTTCATCATATTTCAACAATGTTAGGGTCATGCTTTGGGCTTGGCTTCTTCAACAATGCTACGGTTTCATCATCTTCAACAATGTTAGGGTTTCATCACTAACATCAATGACAACTTTATCCAACAATATCCCCCTTTGTCATTGATGGCAACATACAAGTATAACCCTTATTGATGATGAAACTCCTTTCCCTTCTCTTCCCCTTTAACAACAATGAAAAATGGGGTGCTTTTCCTAATAGTACCTCTCCATCAAGTGGTCCACCTATCATTTACTCCACTTGTCATCATGTGATCCTAGGTCAAAAGACAAATATGTGGTGACTTCCAAGTGGCTCTACAAGATTCAACATGTAGCAGATAGAAGTATTAATAAATATAAAGTAAGGTTTGTGGCTAGGGGTTTCTACCAACAAGAATGCATCGATTATGAAGAGACATTTGCACCTACAACTAAATACATTATTATACGATCATTGGTCTCTTTGGCAGCATTGATGGGATGGAACATCCATCAAATGGATGTGAAGATAACAATTTTGAATAAGAAGTCTATATGGAACAACCCTTGGGATTTCAAATGAATGATAGAGAGACTCGCATTTGTAGGTTGAAGAAAGCAATTTATGGCCTTAAGCGAGCTCCAAGGGCTTTGTATGCAAGAATGGACACATACCTACAAAGATTGGGCTTCTTGAAGAGTTATGTTGGTGTGAATCTCTATATCAAGGTAGTGAAGGATGAAACTGTAATCATTCTTCTATATGTGGATGATCTTCTCATAACAAGTTTGGAAGGTTGTATTCGAGAGTGAAATCAATTAGTAGTAGAATTCAATATCAAGGATCTAGGGCTGATGCACTATTACTCAAGGTTGCAAGTTTGGCAAGGACATAGTGAGATATATCTAGGTCAAGGAAAATATGTGATTAAGATGTTGCAGAGGTTTGGCATGATGGACTGAAAACCTATGACAATCCCCATGATCACAAATTTGAAGAGGCTAGAGGTTCTGATTCAAGCCCTGTGGATCCTACAAAGTATAGACAATTGGTTGGCTCTTCGATGTATCTTGTGAACACTCGACCGGATTTATTTTTTTTTGCAGTGAATATTCTTAACTAGTTTTAGATATAGCCTAAATATGACCATTGGATAGCAGCCAAGCAAATATTGAGATATCTGCGAGGAACAATCCATTACCGCCTGAAGTATGATAGAGAGAATTATGTCTAATTGATTGGATATACAAATTCCGATTGGGGAGGCTGTGAGATAGATGGAAGAAGCACTACTGGAGAATGTTTTAGCTTTGAATCCTCTGTGATATTGTGGATGAGTAGAAAGCAAGAGTCAATTGCTTTTAGTAGTGTTAAAGTTGAATACATTGCAACATGTGAATTAGTAGAGAAGTTGTATGGTTAAGGAAGTTGTTCTTTGACCTGTTTGAAGGACTGTTGGACCCTATAGTCATGAATTGTGATAACATCAGTTGAATAAGGTTGTTTGAAGACCTAGTATTCCATGGAAAGACAAAGCACATAAATAACAATTATCATTACATACAAAAGTTGGTGCAAGATGGAGTGTTGCAGCTACAGTATATCTCCATTGATGAGAAGGTAGCTAACATTTTGAAAAAACATCTTCCTAACAAGAAGCCTGTGTATTTGAGAGACAAGCTTGGATTGGTTGATATCTCCTCCCTAGTTGAGAGGGAGAGATAGACACATCGTTATTGTCTTCACTTTGAATAAATAATGGAGGATTGGGTAACCATCTGGTTTCCGATACTCTTTGAGGATGAGGTAGGGCATCCAATAGGGAAGAGAAGTCGAAGAAATGTATTATTCTAAGATAGGAATTGTCCTAAAAGGACATACCTTGTGAAAACCCAGATTGGGTATGTGCCTTAAGAGACACTGATGGTGGTGTTTATTAGTCATTATCTCGCCAACATTGTGCTATGATCTCGTAGATAGATAGAGTTGTTAGTCAAGGCCTTGCTATGTGACAATGTTGGTTGGTATGTTGAGATGCAATGAGATAAGCTGAAATAATAGCTTATAAGATGGATTACTAATCTGACTCTTCTTATGAGATCTCTTCAATATGAGAATGTCCATGTACCATTATGAATAACTCTGTATTTAAGAGGGAGTGTTGAAATATGTAACTGTGTTTGGTCTTCATAATTATGAAATGTATTCTTTATTCTTGTATATTGTAAAAAGAAAGGAAAATTATTATTACTATTTTTTGTAGCATGGGTTTCATGCTCAAGGTCATTTTATTTAGAGGTCAAGCACCCATTTAGTGCTTCTAGGGTTTGTCATAGAGTCACGAAGGCAATAGAGTCATTGTCATATGAAGAAGACCCCGTTAGACATATTGTAACATGTCAAAAGAATTATTTTTGTATTTAAAGTGTCAAAATACCCCTCCAAGACCAAGTCGCCTTGGCACCTAAGAAGTTGACCTCATTAGGGCATGTTATCCTTCTTGGAAGCCTATATATAGGAGAGAACTCGACCTCCTATGGACACTCACTCACTCCTCAGCATTCAAGTGAATAAGAGGAAGAAGAAAGGCAAGTGAAGAAGTATAAAAGGACAAAGGACGAAGTTTGTGGGTTAATTCTCTCTCTCATTCTCTCTCTCTCTCTCTCATAGGTGCGAAGAAAAGACTAGGGTTTTGTAGCTACTAGGTCAAAGTTTTCAAGTTATATAAAGAAGGTTGAAGAAAGGATTTTTAGGTCATCTACTAGCCCTAGAAGGAGAAACAACCCAAACGAAGGAGTAAGGAAGCCTTGGAAGCCCTAATGTTTCTCACACATGTGGAAGCAGTAATTGTTACAGGGGCCGAAAATTTCATACTTGTAGTGGAGGCCGAAATTCTGTAGTTGGGGGATGAAATTGTGCAACTGGAAGAGATTTGGCTAGGTTTGACTTGGATGAAAGAAGCACATCATCAAGAAGGTTTGGCTTTGTCTTGGAAGAGTATTGGCCTTGGTCTAGAGGAACTAGAATTCATCATTTGAAGAATCTGTAATGAAACCAACTCACAAAAAAGATAGAAAAGATAGATCAATGCCTTAGAATTCAGCGTCTTCAAGGGGGCAACCTCCTTTACATTACACAAATGAACGATTCTTGGATGATTCAAATGACAAAACCTCATTTATATATATAGGAGTCTAAGGGGTCACAATATAACCAAATCTGACTTAACAATAATAATATAAAGGCACAAAAATTATATTAGTGGGATTCTATGGGGCACAATAATAAAAATATGGGGACAATAGGGGCACAACAATAACAATAAGGGATACAACGACAATAGTAATGGGGGAATCACTA
>APFE031618210.1:124477-179762 GCA_000404065.3 Pinus taeda | reverse complement strand
TTTTTACCTTGAAGTGTCTCCCATTAGGTAGGGTCGCCATTTCTTAAGTGCATGGAGTATTTCCAACATTTCCTTCTCATAAATAGCTTTGTGTAAAAACTTTCCCTTGATTGGACGACTTTCAAAAGCAATGGGTCTTTCATCTTGCATTAAACAACACCAATTCCATTTCCTGAAGCATCACATTCCATAATAAAGGTTTTTGTGAAGTTGGTGTAGCTAAGACAGGTGATTGGCACATTGCCTCTTTAAGATGTTCGAAGGCCTTTGTTGCTTCTGGAGTCCATGAAATGCATCTTTCTTCAATAGTGTTGTTAGAGGTGTTGCTATTCTCCCATAATTCTTAACAAACTTGCGATAATACCCTATCAACCCGAGAAATCCTCATAGATGCTTTATGGATGTGTGGATTTTCCATTCCTTAATGGTTTTAATTTTGCTAGGGTTTACCTTAACACCTTCATGAGATACAATATCACCCAAATATTCCACCTCTTACACTCCAAAGAAACATTTGGAGATTTTTGCATATAATTGTTTCTCCTCCAATAGTTTGAGCAACATGTCAACATGTTGGACATGATCCTTCCAAGATTTGTTGTAGATTAGTATATCATCAAAAAATACTAACACAAATTTTCTAAGGAAGGGTTTGAAAATGGAATTCATCAAACCTTGAAATGTACAAGGTGCATTAGTAAGGCTAAAATGCATGACCAAAAATTCATAATAACCCTCATGAGTTCTAAATGTTGTTTTTGGAATGTCTCCAGTCTTCATTCTAATTTGATGATATCCTGAACGAAGATCCAACTTGGAGAAGTAAATTGATACATGCAATTCATCCAATAATTCATCAATGACAGGAATGGGAAATTTATCTTTAATAGTGAGCTTGTTGAGCTCCCTATAATTTGGACACATGCACCATGATCCATCCTTCTTGTGAACCAATACTACTACAGCAGATAAAGAACTTTGACTAGGTTGAATTATACCAGCCTCTATCATTTCTACAACTATACATTCAATTTCACTCTTTTGGACATAGGGATATCTGTAAGGCCCGATGTTTTGAGGAACACTTCCTGGAATCAAATTAATATCATGATCACGATCTCGAATAGGTGGGAGACCTTTGGGAGTCTCAAATACCTTGGAATGATTGTCCAAGGCTTTATGGAGATTTGGAGAAATGGATGATTTCAATGTGGGAACCTCTAGTGAACATAATTGTGCAATTATTCCTCATTGTACTTTCTTTAGAAGCTTTGTCATTCTGTTAGAGCTTATTATCTTTCCTGATTTCCCTGCGATACCCCTTAATTCAGCTTCCTTTCCTTTTGAAGATAATTTCATGAAAAATTCTTTAAAATTAAAAGCTAGTGTACCTAGGGATTGTAGCCATTAGACTCCCAGTACAACGTCAACACCACCCATTAGAATGGAAAGCATTAGGCTATTCAATACATATTCTCCCATGAATAGCTTGATATTATGGCACTTTCTTGAGCAATTTATGGTTCCTCCACTTGCAACCATCACTTAACACTCTGGTGCTGGATATAGGAAGCAATTAAATTACTTGGCTATCTTACAATGAATAAAATTATGGGTACTTCCCGAATCAATCTACACTATTACCTTTTTCTTCTTGATGTGCCCCTCTATCTTGATAGTTTGAGGAGTGGTAATTCCAGCCAATGCATTACAAGATATGGTCAGATTCATTTCTTCTTTTTCTAGGGTTTGTTCTTGGTGTATATCCTCTTCTTTTGACGTTTCTCATTCCTTTTCTTCCTCCTCTTCACATTCTATGTAAAATAATTTATTCTGGGCACACTTATGACCTTTAGTGTATTTGCTATCACAACTGTAACAAAGCCCTTTTGCTCTTTTTTCTTCCAATTGTTGTGGTGTCAACCTTGTAGGTTGTGGATGGCTAGGGGTAGCAACACTTCCATCTTTATGATTGTGAGTGGTAGGATTCCTTGTTGCCATAATTTTGCTTTCCATTTTTCTTGCAAGCTTGAATGCCTTCTCCAATGAATCTGGTTCTCAAAGGTGAACCTCATGTTGGATGTTATCTTTTAAAGTCCTTATGAACACATCAATCATATGCTCCTCTGGAATATCTTTCACCCTTATATTCAATTTTTGGAAGTCCTTAATGTGCTTCATCATTAAACCCTTTTGTTTGAGATTTATAAATTGGCTAAAAAAAGTGTTGCTTTTTGTATCCTCATAATGTGCTATCATTTCTTCTGTAAAAATAGCCCAAGTGACAATTTGTTTACGAGAGCAAAGCCATCGATACCATACAAACTGATTTGGTTCCAAATATAAAGTTGCAATGCGTACCTTTTATGTGTTTTGCACATTATGGAGATCGAAAAATTGCTCCATCTGTAATATCCATGTTCCAAGACCCTTGCCATCAAACTTCCTCATATCAATCTTTGGAACATGGTGGTTCTTCCATCCAACATTAGGGTCTATGAAATTATGATTAACACTCATTTTGTTCTCATCATGAGTTTCTTTTACTACCCTTTCACCATTAGTAAGCATTTCTTGTAGAAACTTTGTCAAATATGTCTTCAAATCTTCAAAGTCTTTCTTTAAATCATCCATCTTAGCTTCCATGCCATCCATCTTAGCTTCCATGCCGTCCATCTTAGCTTCCACGTCATTCATCTTAGCTTCTACACCTTTCTTTAAACCATCCATCTTAGCTTCCACTACATACATCTTAGCTTCTATGTCTTTCTTTAAACCATCCATCTTAGCTTATGTTACTTTTTGTGCGAGTGAAATTCGTTGCACTTGGTCTCGTAATTTTGATATATCATGTTGCATTTCTTCATCTTCTTCATGAGTCATGCTAGAGATTTCAGGTTGCTTACTAGGTGTTTCCATTTTCTTTCTTTGGGGCATCAATTACCGATAGTAATGCTTCACTATGCCCTTTAAATTCCTTGAAACTAATTTTTCAAGCCAAGCTGATGCAAAAAAAGAACTACACACCTTTTTTCACTTTGTAGGAGCTCGATATTGAATCTGATGTATCTTTGTAATTTTAGATCTCCAAGGTCTAAAATTTCTTCCTTCAGTAACCCTCTTAGTAATCTTTCTATCCCTGCAAGTCTGATCAAGATTGGATTCTCCAATCAAGAGTTATGTCAAATCTCCCACAATGACCTGAGTATAGACTATTTCAGTAGAGCGAACTTGTACGACGTGCCGCAGGTCATTGTTTCAACCTCAGGTTCTGAAAATGACACCCAAAAAGCTACAGTTCGTCCTCTTTCTGTAACTTCTCACGAAAATTCAATCTGATGCTCAGAGCAAAAGTCATGACGATTTTTCCCAAGGTCACCTATTCGGAATGTAATTTGGGGGTCTATAAAACCCCAACTTCCTCAGATTATATCTCTGAAAATATAGTAAGACAAGATCTGAAATTCGGAGCCGAGGTTCATACTCATTTCTTCTCAAATGGGTCTTTTTTTTAGCTTCTAAAACTTCGTAGAGAAAGAGTTATAGCAAAAAATTCACGATGACCTATTTTAGATGAAATTTTGGAGCTTGCAAAAACCCTAACTTCCTCATATCATATCCCCGAAAATATAGTGAGACAATATATGAAATTCGGACCCGAGGTTCAGAGAGATTTCATTTCAAATGGGAGCCCACTATTGTTATTGTTGTGCCCTTATATTATTATTGTCATGTCGACTTTGATTATATTGTGACCCCTTAGACTTCTATATATAAAAAGGAGGTTTCGTCATTTGTATCATCCAATAATTGTTCATTTGTGTAATGTAAAGGAGGTTTCCCACTCGAAGAGGCTACATTTTAAGTCGTTGTTCTATCTCTTTCTTCTATTTTGTGAGTTGGTTGCATAACATTTGGTATCAGAGCTTTGGATTCTAGGGTTTTGCTGCTCCAAACATGTCATCATGGCATTTTCGCTATAAAAAAATTTTTGTGACGTTTCAAAAGCTAAAAAAAACCATTCAAGCCAAAATCTCGATGATCCTCAGGTCTAAATTTTAGATCTTGTCTCACTATATTTTCATAGATATGATATAAGGAACTTAGGGTTTTGCAGGCTCCTGAATTACATCCCAAACAGGTGACCTTGGGAAAATCGCCATAACTTTCTCTTTGAGTATCAAATTGAAATTCCGTAAGAAGTTAAAAAAAAAGTACGAATTGTAGTTTTTTGTGCATCTTTTTTAGGTCCGAAGTTTGAAACAGTGACACATGGCAGCTCGTACAAATTCGCTCTACTGAAAAAGTGTATAATCAGGTCATCTCGGGAGATTGGGCATAACTATTTCTTGGAGAATCCAATTTCGACCAGATTGGTGGCATTAGAAAGAGGACTCAAAGGGCTACCATAGTTCACAACTTCAGACCTAGGAGATCTGAAATTTCAGAGATACATCAAATTCAATATCGAGCTCCTACAAAGTGAAAAACGTGTATAGTTTTTTAAGAAATTTTGCATAATATGGTTTGAAAAAATAGTTTGAAGCAATTCAAAGAGCATAGTGAAGTATAGTTATCATCAATTGATGCATCGAAGAAAGAAAATGGAAACATCTAGTAAGCAACCTGAAAACTCTAGCATGACTCATGAAGAAGAGGAAGAAATGCAACATGATATATCAAAATTACGAGACCAAGTGCAACAAAATTCACTCTCACAAAAAGTAACATAAGCTACGATGAATGGTTTAAAGAAAGGCATGGAAGCTAAGATAAATGATGTGGAAGCTAAGATGAATGACATGGAAGCTAAGATGGATGGTTTAAAGAAAGGCGTGGAAGCTAAGATGTATGACGTGGAAGCTAAGATGGACGGAAAAATGGAAGATTTCAAGACAAAGTTGCTACAAGAAATGTTTACTAATGGTGAAGGGTAGTAAAGGAAACTCATGATGAGAACAAAATAAATTTTGATCATGATTTCATAGACTCTAACATTGGATTGAAGACCTCCCATGTTCCAAAGATCGATATGAGGAAGTTTGATGGCAAGGATCTTGTAACATGGATAATACAGATGGAGCAATATTTCGTTCTCCATAATGTGCAAAACACAAAAGCTACGCATTGCAACTTTATATTTGGAACCAAATTAGTTTGTATGGTATTGATGGCTTTTCTCTCGTAAACAAATTGTCACTTGGGCAATTTTTACGGAAGAAATGATAGCACATTATGAGGATACAAAAAGAAACACTTTTTTAGCCAATTGATAAATCTCAAACAAAAGGGTTCAATGATGGAGCACATTGAGGACTTCCAAAAATTGAATATAAGAGTAAAAGATATTCCATAGGAGCATAGGATTGATGTGTTCATAGGGACTTTAAAGGATAACATCCAACATGAGTTTCGCCTTTGGGAACCTAATTCATTGGAGAAGGCATTCAGGTTGGCAAGAAAAATGGAAGGAAAAATTATGGCAACCAGGAAGCCTACCACTCAAAACTACAAATATCGAAGTGTTTTTTCCACTAGCCTTCCACAACCTACAAGATTGACACCACAACAATTGGAAGAAAAAAGAGCAAAAGGTATTTGTTACATTTGTGACAGCAAATACACTAAAGGTCATAAGTGTACTAAGAAGAAATTATTTTACATAGATAGTGAAGAGGAGGAACAAAAGGAACAAGAAATGTCAAAAGAAGAGGATATATACCAAGAACAAACCCTAGAGAAAGAATAAATTAATCTGACTATATCTTATAATGCATTATCTAGAATTACCACTCCTCAAACTATCAAGATAGAAGGACATATCAAGAAGAAAAAGGTAATAGTGTTGATTGATTAGGGAATTACCCATAATTTTATTCATTGTAAGATAGCCAAGGAATTGAGTTGCTTCTTATATCCATCACCAGAGTGTCGAGTGATGGTTGCAAGTGGAGGAACCATAAATTTCTCTCGAAAGTGCCATAATATCAAGCTATCCATGGGAGAATATGTATTGAATATCCCAATGCTTTCCATTCCAATGGGTGGTGTTGATGTTATACTAGGAGTCCAATGGCTACAATCCTAGGCTACAATAGCTTTTAAATTTCAAGAACTTTCCATGAATTTTTCTTCGGAAGGAAAGGAAGTTGAATTAAGGGGCATCGCAGGGAAACCAAGAAAGATAATAAGCTCTAACAAAATGACAAAGGTTCTAAAGAAAGAACAACGAGGTGTAATTGCACAATTATGTTCGCTAGAGATTCCTATATCAAAATCATCTATTTCTCCAGATCTCGAAAAAGTCTTGGACAATCATTCAAAGGTATTTGAGACTCCCAAAGGCCTCCCACCTATTCGTGATCATGATCATTCTATTCATTTGATTCCAGGAAGTGTTCCTCCAAACATCAGGCCTTACAAATATCCCTATGTCGAAAATAGTGAAATTGAACATCTGGTTGCAAAAATGCTAGAGGCTAGTATAATTCCACCTAGTCAAAGTTCTCTCTCTACTTTAGTAGTATTGGTGCACAAGAAGGATGGATCATGGCACGTGTTTCCGGATTATAGGGAGCTCAACAAGCTCACTATTAAAGATAAATTTCCCATTCCTATCATTGATGAATTATTGGATGAATTGCATGTATCAATTTACTTCACCAAGTTGGATCTTCGTTCAGGATATCATCAAATCATAATGAAGGCTGAAGGCATTCTGAAAACAACATTTAGAACTCAAGAAGCTCATTATGAATTTTTGGTCATGCCTTTTGGCCTTACTAATGCACCTTTTACATTTCAAGGTTTGATGAATTCCATTTTCAAACCCTTCCTTAGAAAATTTGTGTTAATATTTTTGGATGATATAATTATCTACATCAAGTCTTGGAAGGATCATGTTCAACATGTTGAGAGGGTGCTCAAACTATTGGAGGAGAAACAATTATATGCAAAAATATCCAAATGTTTCTTTACAGTAAAAGAGGTGGAATATCCAGGTCATATTATATCTCGTTAAGGTGTTAAGGTAGACCCTAGCAAAATTAAAGCCATTAAGGAATGGAAAATCCCCACATCCATAAAGCATCTACGAGGATTTCTTGGGTTGATAGGGTATTATCGCAAGTTCGTTAATAATTATGGGAGAATATGAGCGCCTCTAACAACATTATTGAAGAAAGATGCATTTTCATGGATTCCAGAAGCAACAAAGGCCTTTGAACATCTTAAAGAGGAAATGTGCCAAGCACTGGTCTTAGCTCAGCCAGACTTCACAAAAATCCTTTTTGTGGACTGTGATGCCTCGGGAAATGGAATTGGTGTTGTTTTAATGCAAGAAGAAAGACCCATTGCTTTTGAAAGTCATCCAATCAAAGGAAAGTATTTACAAAAAGCTATTTACAAGAAGGAAATGTCGGCAATACAACATGCACTTAAGAAATGACGACCCTACCTAATGGGAAAACACTTCAAGGTAAAAACGGATCATGATAGTCTTAATTTTTAAAACAATGATTATCTTCAAAAGAGAAACAAAAATGGGTCACAAAGATGTTGGGTTATGACTTTGAAATCATCTACAAAAATGGGAAGCAAAATGGTGTGGCAGATGCACTCTCAAGAAAGGATGAGGATGTGGAAGCATTGCTTTGCGCCATTTCTATTATCCAACCAGATTGGATAAACGAAGTAAGGGATGAATGGAAGAATGACGAAGAAGTGTGGGCACTCGTTCGAAAGTTACAACAAGATCCTAGTACATCTGATACATTTACCTGGAAAAAATGATTCATTATGGTACAAAGATCGCTTATACCTATGTAACAATTCCCAACTCAAACAAAATATCCTTATGGAATTGCACACTTCTCCCTTAGGAGGCCACTCAGGATTTTTAAAAACTTACCACATGGTTAAGAAGTAATTTTTCTGGGATGGCTTTAAATTGAATATTCAAAAGTTTGTGGGAGAATGTTTGGCTTGCCAACAAAATAAAGTTGAAACAATCAAGACCCGAGGTCTATTACAACCTTTATCCATTCCAAGCCAACGTTGGGAGGAGGTTTCAATAGATTTTATCACAGGTTTACCCAAGTCTGAAGGAAAGAGTGTCATCATGGTGGTAGTTGACAGACTTACCAAGTATGCACACTTTTGTGCATTATCTCATCCATTTAAAGGCAGTACAGTTTCTACTGCATTTATGGAAACAACTAAAAGCTACATGGAAACCCAAAGATTATTGTAAGCAACAAAGATCCCATTTTCACTGGAAATTTTTGGACATAATTATTTTCTTGTCTCAGTACTCAGTTAGCTCATAGTTCATCTTATCATCCTCAATCTAATGGGAAAATTGAGATAGCAAACAAATGTTTGGAAGGATATCTTCTTTGCTTTCTCTTTGATAAATAAACACAATGGGTCAAATGGTTGCCTATGGCTGAATGGTGGTATAACACTTCCTTCCATAATGCAGCAAAAATGACCCCATTTATGGCACTCTATGTATATCATCCACTATCCATCACATCATATTTAAGAGAAAATTCTCAGGTTCAAGCAGTGGAAGATCACATCGAGAATCAACAACAAGTCCTCCAACTCTTAAAGGATAACCTCACTTTGGTGCATAATAGAATGAAACAACAGGAAGATCAACATCGCAACAAAAGAAGTTTTGATGTAGGTTACTGGGTATTCCTACAACTACAGCCATATAAACAAATGTCCCTCAAGCAAGCTAAGAAGGATAATAAATTATCACCAAAGTATTATGGTCCATATAATGTGTTGCAAAAGATTGGTACTATGGCATGCAAATTGGAACTTCATGCAACTTCCCAAGTGCACCTAGTTTTCCATGTTTCATGTTTCAAGCAGGTTATAGGTAACAAGCTCCCAGTTCAAACAATATTGCCAAAACTTAACTAGGAAGGAAAAATCATATTGGAACCTGAAGCAGTCACAGAAACAAGAACTCGACAACTACGAAATCGATCAATTTTGGAGTATCTCATCAATGGAAAAACTTACCCGCTAAATATTCCACACGGGAAGATGATAAATTTATACAGAAGCATCCAGAACTACTCAAGCGTTGAGGTCAACACTATTTTGAAGGAGATGGGCATGTTAGGTCCCTATAATACTAGTGATTCCCCCATTACTATTGTCATTGTAGCCCTCATTGTTATTATTGTACCCATATTGTCCCCGTATTTTTATTAGTGTGCCCCATAGAAGCCCACTATTGTTGTTGTTGTGCCCTTATATTATTATTGTTATGTCGACTTTGATTATATTGTGACCCCTTAGACTCCTATATATAGAAAGGAGGTTTACTCATGTGTATCATCCAAGAATTGTTCATTTGTGTAATGTAAAGGAGGTTTCCCCCTCGAAGAGCCTATGTTTTAAGTCGTTGATCTATCTCTTTCTTCTATTTTATGAGTTGGTTGCATAACAGATGGACGAAATAACTCCTTTCAAAAACTGCGATCACTGATCGGTAGCAGAACACATTGCAATCGGCGAAGAAATGGGCACACTTAATACGCCACACTTTTGAAACTGCGATGAGTGATTTGTGATGGTGGACTTAACGATTTATGTACCACGGTTCATAACAATTTCATGTCCGTTATGTATCAACTTGTCACAATCGGTGCGAGATCGAGGAATTCCTTAACAACTCGTCGTTTGCTGTTGTGAAGTACGAACTGCGATGAATTGTCAGACCCGCACATTCCATACATTGCAACTTATTCTCTTTTCGCATTCGGTTCCATCGGTGTTTCTCTATCACAGCGGGGAGGGTGATTCTTAACAAGACTTCTTGTTGCAATGCGATCCATGCGATATCGCATCTCGGCGGGATTGGGGGTCGACTTTTAATAGAAAACTTATGTCGATGTGATGTGATGGGCTGATTTGCGAGACTAGAAATAGAGTGACACTTGGTATCTCCCGATTGGCTGAAGAGACTTGAACTTGGTGATTGTGCACTTATTTTCCCTGTTTAGCAAACTGATTATAACTCATTTCTAGGAGCATCCGAACTCCGTTTTTTATGAAACGAGTTGTGTTGGGTTCAGATCACCAAGATTTGTCCCACCATACAGTTTCCATTCCATTCTATGAATTTTGTTTTTGGATCATAAACTTGAGCACCTGGTCAGATTAGGATCCACTATGGTAGGGATGAGAGCCATTATGGCAGGCCCATATCCTCACTATTTGGAAAGATACCTTCACGAGGCTTTTAGAATGGAAGTTTCATAACTTTTTTTTTTTACCCATGTAAAAAGACCATCACACTTGTAATGAAATCAAGTTGTGATGACAACGAAACACATTTGTTATGCAAAATGCAATGTCGCAAGTTCTAATACTGGCACCTGTGACAATCTCCAAAAATAAGGTTTTTAATGTATGTAATCTAGGATTCTTATACTTCATGGAGAGGTATTTCTTCCACCTATCTTGAGGATTGATGAGAACAATTATTCAGATGGTGAAATATCCAAATTTAACATTATTTGCAAGGTTGTAACAAATTGATGTGTAGTAATGTTGATTATGATGAACAAAGAGATGAAGATAAAGCCCGAAAATTCATATAGAAGATCTAGATGGTGCATGAAGTACTGCAAGAACATTTGGAGAACAGTCAAGCCCAATACAAGGTGAGGCATGATAAACACAAGTTGGATAATCATTTCCAAGTTGGTGATCGAGTTTGGTTACACATCAACAAGGATAGGTTAACAGGGGAAGGTAAGAAGCTGAAGCCAATACAGTATGGCCTAGTTACTATCTCGGAGAAGATTGGCACTATTGATTTTTAGTTAGATCTACCACCGTATATGCATATTTATTTAGTTGTGAATGTGGAGAATTTGAAGGGGGAGGTGAACAAGAGGCAGAGCAAAAAAACTAGGGTTTGACATAGGAAGTAACAGAAGTAAGTTGGTAGCCATGGAAGAACAAGGAGGAGGGAGCTGCATTCCCTCCTACAGTAATGTTGTTATAAACAAAGCCAGAGCAGTGAATAGAAACAAGTCTCAAAACTCCGCAGAGAATAAGACAAAAAATTCTGACACCCAGAAGGCAGAAGGCAGCAAACCCCATGAAAAGGAAGGGACCCACGAGGAAGTCCAACAGGAGGAGAAATCAAAAGACAATGGTCAGGGATCTGAGAATAAAGCTAAGATGGGGCCCTGCAAACCAAAGTCTAACATTAACTGCGGGTAATCCTAAATGATCGAGCTCTGCAAGAGCACAGAGATCATATGACAAACTATGCAATAATATGCAAGTTTATGGGTATCTGGTTGACGGAGAAAGCTTTGTACAGTTGGATAAAAAACACCTGGAAACCAAAAGGAGAGTTAAATATACATCTTGGATCCAAAGGTTTTTTTACTGTGGTATTCACAAACCTGGAGGACAAGGACAAATTTTTTGAAGGAGGACCATATCTCTATGCGGCTGCTGGTCTCTATATGCGACCATGGACGATGAACTTTGTTCCAAAGCAAGAAACGTTCACATCGGTCCCAATATGGATCAGACTATACTCCTTACCTTTAGATTATTGGATGCCAGAATCTTTAAAAGCTACAGGTAATAAATTAGGTCATTTCATAAAGATTTCAGAGGAGACTTTGCGAGGAAAATATACCTCCTTTCCTTGCATGTGTGTTGAGATGGACTTATCAGGAGCACTTCCAGATGAAGTCATCCTAGAAGTTTATGACAAGGAATGGGTTTAGGCAGTTGACTATGAACACATAGCATTCAGATGCCGCAAATGTCACGAACATGGACACCTATTCAGAGACTTCCCACTTAATAAAAGGGAGGAACACCAGACAACCAACAAAGGGAAAGACCTTATAGGTTTTACTAAAGTGAGAGGAAAAGGGAAAGGAAAAAGACCCAAAATAAACCTAGTGAAAGCAAAGCACTAAGTCACAACTGTTTTGAAATTTTAGAAGAAGAAGTAGAAGAGGAAGGAATATAAAAGAAACCAAAGGACCAACAAAGCACGAAAGGAAAAGAAACTAGCACGGGGATCACTCAGGACCATAATGAACACAAAATAGACCCACTAAGTACCATGGATCTAGAAAGGGGCCATGATATGACCCAGAGTGAAAGTGGCACGGAGGACCAAGACTTACAGGAGATCCTTGAGAGGGAGAACCTTGAACTAGAAAAGTTTCTAGAACAAGAAAGCAACAGAGGAATTAACTCTCTACCATAGGAAGAAGTTGATAGGGTGCAATAGTTATTCCTTAACAGGTCACATCAAAAAGCGCTAGGAGTCAAAAGAGGCCATGACAATCAGGAACACAGAGGGGTTACATCAATGGGATTAATAAAAGGAAAAGCCGCCAAAAACCTAGGTAAGAAAAGAGGAATGAAGAGACAGAAAGAATTGTTGTTAGAATGTGGAAAACTCATGATTGACTGAGGCAAGATGAAAGATCTCTCCAGTTACTCCTTCACAAACCCCCCTCAATGAAGCTCACAACCTAGAACATTAGAGGACTAGGGAGTAGAAGAAAACAAAGAAATCTAGGTAACAAAATCAAAGAGGAAAAACCAGACATAGTGTTCATACATGAAACCAAATGCTCAGTAGAGAAGATCAGAGAAAAGCATAGCAAATGGTTAAGTATGAGTATCTTGAAGTCAAAGCAACAAAATCATCCGGAGGAATTCTCACTTTATGGAATCCTTAGCAATTTGGGATTCTTGATGCGAAGGCATCCAGGCACCACCTTTCATTGATCATTCAACCTGTGGGGGAAGGGAGTGTTACATGATCGCTAATGTCTATGGCCATCAACTTCTGGAAGATAAATTTAGGCTCCTCACCTCTCTGGAGGAAATGAAAAAAAGACACCCAGCAATACCCTGGATTTTGGGGGGAGACTTCAATATGATTAAATCTCTCACAGAAAAAAAGAAGGGGGAACCAGATCACTTGGTAGAGATTCAGTTGCCTTCCAGGACTTCCTCACCAATATGAGACCGATGATTGTGGACACAAGCAATGGGATTTTCAACTGGAATAACAAAATAGGGGGCACTACCCAAGTAGCCTCAAGATTAGACAGATTCATAATCTGAGAAGAGCTTCTGCTCGTTGGACGAAGCTTGACAGCGTTCATCCTCCATTTTGGAGGCTCAAACCACTGACCCATCCAACTGGAAGCTTCCTTAATTGGTAAACCAAGAAACAGACCCTTCAAGTTTGTAAATGTCTGGCTCACTCACTCTAATTTCCTCACAAACATTGAGAAGTGGTGGAAAGAAGAGTTACACTTTCAAGGCACAAAAATGTTCCTTCTACATCTTAGGTTCAAACACATCAAGAGTAAACTCAAAGAATGGAATAAAATGAGTTTGGAAATATCTTCAAAGCCAAAGGTGAAGTGGGAAACAAATTACAGGAAATTAACCAAATTCTCATCACAGAAGGCTTCACAAAGGAAAGAAAAGAGCTAGCAAACTCACTTCAACGAGAATGGGACAACATATGTCTACAAGAGGAAATCTTCTAGAGAAAGAAATCCATATTACAATGGATTAAGGAAGGGGGGAGAAACACCAAATTCTTTCACAAATCCACTATAGCACACATAACTAACAACAGAATTTCGAAACTCATAGATCCTCAAGGAACAACGAAAAATACTCATGAAGAAATGGAAGATCTACTAATCCAACATTTTCAAAGCATTGCTGAGGAAACCACAGCAGACAGATCCCACTTCACAAAGAGATTTACTCAGCACATTCCTAAGTTGGTTTCTATGGAAGACAAGCGTAATCTCAATAGACCAGTAACAGAGGAAGAGGTCAATGAAGTTATCAAAGAAATGCATAATGGAAAAGCTCCAGGCCCAGATGCTTTCAATGTGGACTTCTTCAAAATATGTTGGAAGATTGTCAAACAAGGCATTCTGGAGGTAGTGGAGGACTCGAGAAACTCTAAATCAGTTTTGAGGGCGCTCAATGAATCCTTCATTGCCTTAATCCCCAAACAGGAAAAAGCCACCTCTCCTGACAAATTCAAACCCATAGCATTATGCAATGTGGTGTACAAAATCATTTCCAAAGTCATTGCCAATAGACTAAAACCCCTCCTCCCAACTCTGGTGTCAGAGGAGCAAACGGGCTATGTGGAAGGGAGACAAATTCTCAGTAACATCATTCAAGCTCATGAAGTGGTACATTCCCTCAAAACCAATAAGCAAGCGGGAATGATAATACAGTTGGACATAGCGAAAGCTTATGATAAACTAAGATGGGCTCACATAAGGGATGTTCTAAAAGCATATGGCTTTGACCATAAATGGATAAGGTGGGTCATGGCTCTTGTTACCACTGCCAGTTGTTCAATTCTTCTCAATGGCTCTCCATCCAGAACCTTCAAGCCTATGAGAGGTCTCAGACAAGGAGATCCTCTTTCCCCATTTCTCTTCATTCTCATGATGGAAGGATTGGGCAGAGCGACCATTGCTGCCAAGGAAGAAGGAAGAATATAGTGACTGAGACTCACTTGGAACGGAGACACTGGTGACACATCAACAATTTGTGGACGATACTATGTTGCAGGGCATACCTATAGTCAATGAAACCAAAGCTTTCAAGCAAACTCTAAATGAGCTTGCAATGGTAGCTGGCATTGAGGTAAGCCTCTCAAAATCAAAGATCTTCTTTTTCAATACTGATATTTCTATTCAGAGAAATCTCTCCAGAATGTTAGGCTTTCAAAGAGACTCATTGCCCTCAAAGTATCTGGGGGTTCCCCTCACCGACAAACCGCTGAATAAGGACATTTGGGAGTCTGTAATAAACAAATTGAAAGACAAGGTTAGCAAGTGGACATACAAAGCCCTGAACCTAGCAGGGAGGCCAGTCCTCACTAAGGCGATACTCCAAACTATCCTAATCTACATGCTATCAGCCCTTCCGACACCAACAAGAGTCCTTTAGCAAATTAGAAATATTCAAGGAGACTTTCTTTGGGGGAAAGGGGAAGAGAAAAAGAAATGGTCCTTGGTAGCTTGGGACAAGATTTGTAACCCAAATCCCATGGTGGTTTGGGTCTACATGACCCACAAATTCTAAATAAAGTTATGGGAGCAACACTGTGGTGGAGATGGCTAAACGAAATACGAAATCCCTCGGCAAAACTCTGGAAAGAAAAATATGTAATGAGCTGGCAAGAAACCAACCTCATAAGAATGACAGGACACATAAAAGGTTCCCAAATTTGGAATAAATCCTGGGAGAACAGAGCTTTAGTTCAAAATTATAGTTTATGGGAGATCAGAAATAGAAATCTTGCCTGGTTCTAGGAGGACAACTGGCAGCAGGAAGGTAACCTCAGCAGAGAGGAATTAGCAAGCATCCAAACTGATACCATTAACAAAGGATTAAAGAAGGTAAGTGACTATTGGGATCAGTCAAAGGATAATGGAAAATGGAGAATTTGGAAACTACCAGACTACAGTGAGTTGACCCCGCTGAAAACTCAAGTTAAGGCCCTAGAAGATATTTTGGAAAAGAGACAAATTTTGACCTCAACTTCAGATGACCAATTAAGATGGGGAAGAAATAACGAGGGTGTTTTCAACCTCAATGAAGCCAAAAGAATAGCCACGGGTCTTAGCTTTCAAAACACTGACAAGACATGGAAAGACCCATGGAACAACCCACATTGGATGAAGATCAAACTGTTCAGGTGGCTGGTTCAACAAGACAAGATTCTAACTTGAGAGAATCTCAGAAAGAGAGGTTTTGCTGGCCCCTCAAGATGTCACATATGTGGCCAGCAGGAAGGAACCACAAATCATCTTCTCAATCTCTGCTCCTTCACCTCAACCCTATAGTGTTGGGTAGCAGATGTCTTTAAGCAGACAGACAGGAATGAAAATAATATCACTGATACGTTGAAAAATTGGAGAAGAGATTTCTTGGACAATGAAACAGTAAATATAGCTTGCGCTCTGATTCTAGGGTTCTTGATCTGGAATGTATGGAAAGAATGCAACAATAAGATCTTCAAAGACAAAAATGGCCCAGCTAGTAGCATCTTAGCGCTAATTCTTAAACAACTCAAGGAGACGGTCAACACCCTTAGGGGATTTTCTACAGGAAAGCACACGAGACACAGAGAGGTGCACATTTTGGAAAGGTTGAAACTTCAGACACATATCCCTCAAAGTCTAAATAATACCGCAATGCATACTTTAGAGGGAAAGGCTTTCTCGCAACCCCCTTCACAGGGGTTTTTAAAATTCAACATAGATGGAGCCTCAAAAGGTAACCCTGGAGACGCTGGTTATGGAGGAGTCACGAGAGATGAGGAGGGCAACATAAAAGTAATCTTTCACGGTCATCTGGGAAAAGCCACCAACAATATGGTTGAACTCATGGCTATGGAGCAATGCTTGGAGATACTAATAGAGCACAACACTCATAATGTTATCATTAAGGCTGACTCAGAATTAGTCATCAAATCGGTCAAGCGGATAGGCACAGGATCAACACCAGGTAAAATCTCAAGCCACTAGAGACTTCTACAGGTCTATCATAGAATTCAATCGCACCTAAGCATTCTAAGAACTCTTAGTTTTTTGCATGTTCACAGGGAAGCCAACAAAGTAGCGAACTGGCTAGCCAATGAAGGGGTAAGGTGCACACGAGACAACATGTGTTGCAGGTGGGTGGAGGTACCAGACAACCAAATGCATGAAGGTTGTTCATCTCGGGCCCTCATAGACATGGACCAATACCAGAATAGTCAAGGCAACTAAATATCACCTTTAGTCAATGAAGAATAGGAGTATTTTAGGAAGATACACAGAGTTTGGGAACTTGAGGGTCGCGCAGGAGATCACCACAGTTTGCCTTTGCATTGGTGCTATTGGAAGCTTGGCTAGAGAAATTCCTCGAGCTTCTACTTCGTGAGACATGGCCATTGGCCGTTTGATCTTGAGGAAGCAAATCGACAGCTATAGGCTATCGAGCAAGCTTGTGGGTCCGGGAGAAAGTCAGCGAGAGAAATCAACTTTTGGTATACCACCCTTATCGAACGCCCCCAAATCCAAAAGTGGTTTATTTGAATTGCATGTGATGCCACTCAGATGTCTACACATGGCTTAAGAAGGAGAGTGAATACCGCCCGCATCGGGCGGGTATTCCTCGGGCTACTACACTGCGCGATATGAACATTGGTCGTTTGATCATAAGGGAGTAGACCGACGGCTATAGGCTGTCGAGCAGGTTTGTGGGTCCGGAAGAAAGGCAGTGGGAGTCAAAACAGCTTCTAATATACCACCCTTATCGGATGCCCTCAAATCCAAAAGTGGTATATATGAATTGCAAGCAATGCCACTCAACTGTCTACATGTGGCTTTGGGAGGAGAGAGAATACCGCCCTCATCGGGCTAGTATTTCTCGGGCTTCTGCCCCGCACGATATGCACATTGACCGTTTGATCATGAGGGAACAGATCGACGGCTACAGGCTGTCAAGCAGGTTAGTGGGTCCAAGAGAAAGTCAGCATAGGTTGTTAATACAGCGAGCGGGTATCCCATCTACTACTTCTCCACCCAATATGGTTCTCAACTGCTGGATCAGGAAGCATCAGATCTACGGTTTAGGTTCAACGAGCATGTCAGTGGGTCCGCATTAACCTCAGCGAACCAGATTTCTTTGTTTTGTAATCTCTATTCCCATCTTTAAGTCTGCCAAATTTTTAGTCGGGGTTGAAATTTTTGTACGGGCACTAAGTGCTAATTAAATTGTTCCCTTTGTTAGAGGAATTATGTCCTCTTAACGCATGTTGTAACTTATGTAACATATTTTTAGTCACAAGTTAATAGAAGGTCCGACTCTTGCTTTAGCAAAAAAGGAATGTGGAGAATTTGAAATTGTATGAGCCATTGATGATCATAGATTATGATGAATATTCAAGTTCCTTCCATTGATGTTTTTGCTCTTGAGTAGCTAGATAAGTTGTAGGAAGATTTTATTCTAGACAGGAAGACAAGAACTTCACGTCAAGGAAATGTGGAATATCTTCAAGTGGGTCTTAAGGGAATGAATCCAAGAAAGGCACGGTGTTTTGAGATAGGGGCAGTCCAAAAGCTTCCCAGTGGGAAGGATAGATCTAGGAGGATCTAGCATGGTGTAAAATTCAAAGTCCTCAATGTTAGATGGAAATAATGCCATGTCAAATACCTCAACGATATGATTCCAACACAATTTGAATCACATTGAGCAAAGTTTGTATGAGAAAGTTATCGCATTTTTAAATTTCTTGACAACATGTAAAAAGGGAGGCAAAGTGACACGTGGCAACCTCCTAGGGTGACATGTGGCAGGCCATACAGATAACACTTGGCATAGCAAGAGATGACCAATGGTAATGTAACAATGGTTGAGTTAGGAGATGACGTGGCAACGTATTGTTGACTGGGTGCTAATTAGGTGATTGAAATGGAAGGCAGGTGGACCAATTTGGTGGTGACACATGGCCCAATCAAAGGGCACCACATGGTACCCCCAAAAGCCAAAATTTGGAGAGGTTTTACAAACCAACACTAATGGGATTCGAACTCATAACCATTGGTGCACTAGTCAAACCCTCTGCCAATAGGTTATGCGCTTTAGTTGAAATAACATATATATTATATCTTATTTAATATGTTTTTATAACGTATTGGCCATAAAGAGGGAAGGTTTCGAGCTTGGCCCTGTGACCTCCCAAGTTGACTGAAGTCTCTACATAAGTGTTGATGCCTCGAAAATCGCTGCAACAACATCGGGGAAAACCACCCGGTTGGGACCTTAATGCAGCTCCTTTTCCGTTTGGTGTGGTGGCTCTGACTGGAAATAATGGGACCAGTTTCCCAATGATGAATAAAAAGGGGATGGATAAGTGAATGGTTTTCTAATAAATTGATAATGGATGAATGATTTAATCTAAAAAAGTAAAAATATAAATAACTATCCTATCCCGGGAAATTACTATTTCTAAGTGCAACGTTTGATAATCTCTATTCACAAATAAGCATATAGATGACTCTATTTGATAAACAAAGACATTCATTCATATAACAATTACTTTGTTCAAATAGTTGAACAAAGTAATTAATAAAACATTGTTACACTTATCCTTTATATATCACTGATACATATATGACTAAAAGAATAACATCCATTAAACATCCAATAGTGAAAAATATAAGGAATGTTGTTGAAAACACATACATATATTCAATGATAGCAAGAGTAATCAAATAACGATTCACATAAAAGAATGAAACTAGATCATAGATAGTAGTACCATATGTGCTATAAATCATTCCCGATATCAATCGCAATTCGAATTCCTTTTTCCAACTCAGAGATATTTTCATATCAAGGCAATAGTGCACATCCCATAAAAGCTTCTTCGTTAGAATTTGGAATAATGGCCTAGTCTTTATAAAAAAAATATACCGGAAGTACAATAGTGCAACTTCCAGGTTTGTGTCTTATACAAAAACTGAGGACCCTTTCTAAATGCATGAAAGGGTCTATAAATACTCATTAAACTAATTAACTACAAAAATAAAATGTTATTTAATTGGTACAACTAGATCTTGAATATCTTTTCCATAGCAGATTTGTTGGTAGTCGGCAGCATGATTCATCATTTCAGTTGTTCTCCCTTTGATCTGGTTGGCAGATTGCAAGCATCGGTTCCAATTCTGGAGGGCGGTTGAGACAAGAATGGAGTTGAGCTGAGTATGTGGCATCATGTATCTCGGGAATGATACAACCGATCGCATCGGTTAGACACTTGAGGGCGGCTCTCTGGCTGTATGGTTTTACTAAGAACAACCAATAGGTGTCCCAAGTTAAACTTTGGATGCTTGCGATTAACCTTCCATTCTTCTCCAACTCCTGATTGCATGCTTGCTCCAATGTCTTAGCTAATAGCAATTTACCTGGGGTACATTGCGAAATCATATTAGACAGATAGAGAGTGTTATTGATTAACTCAATCAAGTTACTTGTAGATAATCTACATCTAGAAACTTCTCTCTCTGCCTTCATCAGCTGTGACAGCCATTCTAAGAATAGGATTTCCTTGTGTGATTCTAGGATTTTGTGTAGATTTGTTGTCTGTCCCTCATTGGTGTCTTGCCAAGAAAGAAAATTTGTCAGGGTCTCGTCGGCCTAATCCAAATGCTGTCTAGCATCAACTGATTTGTCAATTATTGATGTCGTTATATCACAAAGGGGCTCAATCTGAGAAATATTATGACATAACAGTATTAACTATGTCACCAATGCCTTGTTAATTTGTAGCGCTTCAGCTCTGAAATCGACAAGTTGTGGAAGATTCTCGAACTTCTCTATTTGAAGTGATAGCTGAGCGATTTGCTCATCTTTCATTTTCGCCATCACTTCATTCATCGTGTTTAACCTTGCCAATGCTTCTGATAATTCTTTCTGCTTTTGAATTGCGCTTGAGTCTATTCTATGTTTTTCTTCAAGCAACTGCTTATTCAATTGATTATTTAATTGCTGCTGTGTTGATAATTGCTGTTCCAACTGTTCAACTTTCTGTTTTGCTTCAGACATCTGTGTTTGCAACAAAATAATTGTTTGGTCTTTTTCTTTAAGTAGATTACTCACTTCTGATGCCTTGTCCATAGTGGCTGCCGAATAAGCTCTGGCATACTGGGAAAGCTTCGTTAGGTCATCAAAAGGATCAAACTCTTCTTTCCAAACTACATTAGCTGTCTCTGTTTGCTCTGGAAACAGGGAAGGTTGATCAAGTCTTCTCCTTTTCCGCTGTCTTTTCACTCAACCTTGTGTTTTGGACTGTAAAAGACATCTAATGGAGGTATGTCCTCCACCTGCAAAATGATTTGATCAGAGGGATCTTTTGGAATTATTTCAAAATTCGTGCTAGGGGGTAGGCCGCTGGTTCCTTCATTCGGAACCTTTGTTGACGCTGTATCCTGTGTATCTGTTGCTTTGGGTGCATCGATACCTACTGGACCTTCCAGATTGCTTATGATGGAGTCAAATTGTTGCCATTATTGGAGTAGTTTTGGATCAATCTGTGTATCCACATTGATATTTTCGATGCCCTTACCTTGCTACTTTTTCTGCTCTTCCTCCTGTACTTTCTCTTTATTTGTCTCGAGAATCTTTGATGCCGTAGAGGTTTGTCGATGATTTGTTGTTCAGGCTCGCTTGATTGTGTTGTCGGGGCAGTAGCTAATAAATCCAGAGGCAGAGTTTGCAACCTCTGTTCTCTGAGTTTATTGAATTCTACTAGCCCTTCGTCGTTATATCTCATTTTAGCCAGTGCTTGAACCTAGAATAATGACTCTGCCGAAGAAAATAAGTCATCAAAATCATCCTCCTTATGATCAAACCTTGTGAGTTTGGCCTGTTCAAGCACATTGTAGACGACTTTCCTTGGGTCAAATCGCCTATTAGGAATGGTGGCAAGATTTAGCATGTTTATTTTCTCTGCATGCTTATATTCGTGCAAAGTATAAACACCGCATCTTAGAGGAAAAGTGGGACGAACTTGCTTTTTTGAAGTCCTCAGAGTCTTGGATGCTCCTACGGACGTAATTTGATAGGCTAATTCTCGGAGCAACAGCTTGTCGGGTATGTACAGAGGAAGGACATGAGGCCTGGCAAGGCTACCAAAAACCCTTATGTATGTGAATTTATCCTCCCCAAACCAGTTTCCTAGAGCGGTTAGGTCGATCTCTGCTTGTGAAGAAATCTTCGATGCAGGCTTGTCAAAAATGGCACGGTAAATGGGCAATATAAAACCATTACAAATTTGATACAGGTGGTCCTTATAGTGTGCTTTCCACAACTTTTGGTGATAAATGTGAATCAGCATGGGGTCTTGTGGAGTCCATCTCCACCACAATACAGGAAATTCAGAGTTGAAACAAAGAGTATCTAAAATATAAGCACTAAAATAAAACGGAGGAATAGACCTATCGGTGACGCGAGTTTTATTTCTAAACTCAAGAATGGCAGTGGCTAACTTATCTAACAATATATTTCCCCGATCCATTATCTCACTATTAACTGTCGCTTCCATTAAAGGAACCATTTCAATCGTGAATTTTGCAGAATCATGTAATCCCCAAATCCTACACATCATTACCCCGGCATAACAGTAAGGAGAACATAATGATCTACAGAATACTTACCTGAATATTCATGTTTGTCCCTTGCGGGGTTCTGTCTCCATTCCCAAATTGGGGCCGATTTAGTTTCATTCTCACTTATGAACTTCTCCATAAATGCTTTATTTTATTTCTTTTGTGGTTCAGGCAAGTGATACATTTTTCTTAAATCATCAGGTTGAAACGAGCTGAAGGCTCTTCCGTCGACTGTGCAAAATGTTCTATTCATAACAGGGATTTCCTCTACTGCCCATTGCACTACATCTGTATACGGAAGAATTTTTTTTCGAGCTGCTATTCGGTGTAGATATGAGTTGGCTAAGTCCTTCGCGGAAGCCTCTGACTTTCTAGTTGAATCTGCAGTAGCTTGCACCGATACCGTTTCAGGCTCTTCAACTTCAATTAGATTATATATGCTTTGCCAACTTGTGTTTCTGAGGCCAAGACAGGTAGTGTCTGAAATCAATCCCTTCTTGCTTGGTCCTGGATCAGTGGTAGATTGCCCTATTACTGCGGGAGCTGATGCTGCCACAAATCTCTTGGATTTCTTCCCCATTTGACTTGAATTTGTTGCTTTGGCGGAGCTCTGCGCAGGAAATAAATTGAACGTAATACAGAGAATAGGTGGTGCGAGCCAATATGAAAGAGTTATATTAATTAACGAATAATGAAGGATTAAAATAATATTGTCGCGGATACAATCTCAGTGGAGATCTCGGCATAATTGCTTCATTAATTGGCCACTTTAACCTGTCAATCATTTTAAATACCCATCATATCGTTTATACGTTGAATGATTCATTCAAGCGTGGCTTGAGTTTTTGGTGGATAATCAAAAGTGAGTCGCTATGGGAACGGGAAGGCTTTTAATAATAATCTAAAATAATATATGCAAGCCTTTTCAATCTATTTTGATATTTGCGCCTAGCTTTATCGGATCGTAATCAGAGAAATGCGTGGGTAGTAATATTTGTGTCATTGCAAAATCCCCGATCCTCGATGGCGATACACCTTATCGCATCGGGAGTTTTTTAAAGGTGTCTTTAACGTGTGTGCGCTACATTCCCCGATTGCCGATAGCGATATCGCATCGGAGAAAAGTGGGAGGGCCTTTTGTTATACTTGCTTGCCTTTCCCGATAACCGATAGTTATTCACTTTACGGATCGGGGTAAACCAATGGGTCTTTGCGTTATGTATCCCTTGTTGTTGCGATATGCAACCTTGTGATCGCTTTATCGCAATAATAAAGAATTATATATTTATTTCATAAGACCGATTTATATTTGTTCAAAAGGTTTATAATATATTGTTTCTTTTGGACCTTTTGATGAAGGATGAGTTGATAGCAATTTTATTCACACATCTATAAAAGGGACCCATTTCATATTATAGTTTCAAAATATATATATATTATATATATGAAAATGGGGGGTTGTTGTACAACACAACAATAAGACAAAGTGATGGATTATTATATTGCATAGTAGTTGTTTGGTAATTTAATTGAGCTTAAATTCCTACATAAATTATCAACTAGGGCTTGTAAACTAAAGTGTATGTACACCAGTTGTGCTAGAATTCTTTATTGGGTGAGTAAATTTTCATATTAAATTAGCATGTTTTTTTATCTAAGAAATTGTCACTCTTACAAGAAAGGAAAATAACACACTTACAAAAATAAAGCTAAATTGAAAATGCAGAAGTAGATAGAAAAATCAAATCCAAATTCTCTTTACACTTGCAAAAAAGAAAAAATAATCTAACATTGCAGAAATAAATATCACACCAGCAAAATTAGATCTACTTCTCATTGACAAAAATGAAACTAATCTTAAGTACACAAATAAAATATCACAATGGCAAATCTGAATCACACTAATAAAGCCTTGAAAGAAATTATACCTCTAATTGACCAAAATTTACATGTGCATAATAGGTCTTTTTTTATTTATTTTCTTCATCCTTCACATAATGAAATGATTAAATCTATGAAAGAAATCTTCAGCAAACTCTATTACAAATTATGTTCCAACTGTCATAAGCATTCACTGAAAATCAAAACTGAAAGATTAGCTGAGATAATCTAATGCTACAGAACTAAAATATAAAACTGAAATATTAACTAAAAATAAAATTAGACCTTACAGCTACCAGGGGGGCTTCCTGTGAGTTATAGTTATACAACGATCGACAGAGATTAAACACGCATTAATACACGACGCACAGAGGAATAACTAGCTTGCTTTAATAAATGCAAAGAGTATTTCAAAATAATAATCTGTTTGTCATCGTCATGCCGAGACGTAGGTTTTATAACCTACTTCAATAAATTGTTTGGAGATTTCTAAGCCTATCCTACTCAACAAGAATTCTAAAAATCACATAGGATAGTGTGAAATAGCGATTCTTCATGATTTTCTACGGAGAAGAAAATCATGAGGCAAAATACCAGCTTCATCCTTATCTGGTTCAAAACGTCGACCAAATCCTATCAATGTGATTAATCTGAAAGACTTTCTTCTACATTATGGATCACAAAAGTCTTAGATGTAACATTATTACCCTGCATGGGAGGGAAATGGCTGATAAAGCTCAACAATTTGAATGAGCCTGACTAGAGGTTTCCAAGAAGAAATTTGATCTTACGTTTCTCGATGGATTTATCACATAGTCATGAGGATGAACCACATTAGCTGGTTCGAAACATCCACCAAATCCTATCAATGTGATTAATCCGAAAGACTTTCTTCTACATTATGGATCACAAAAGTCTTAGACCTAACATTATTACCTTACACGAGAGGGAAATGGCTGATAAAGCTCGACAATTTGAACAAGCCCGACTACAGGTTGCCAAGAAGAAATCTGATCTTACGTTTCTCGATGGATTTCTCACCTAGTCGTGAGGATGAACCACATTAGCTGGTTCAAAACGTCGACTAAATCCTATCAATGTGATTAATCTGAAAGACTTTCTTCTACATTATGGATCACTAAAGTCTTAGATGTAACATTATTACCCTACATGGGAGGGAAATGGTTGATAAAGCTTGACAATTTGAACGAGCCCGACTACAGGTTGCCAAGAAGAAATCTGATCTTACATTTCTCGATGGATTTCTCACCTAGTCATAAGGATGAACCACATTAGCTGGTTCAAAACGTCGACCAAATCCTATCAATGTGATTAATCCGAAAGACTTTCTTCTACATTATAAATCACAAAAGACTTAGATCTAACATTATTACCCTACACGAAAGGGAAATGGCTGATAAAGCTTGACAATTTGAACGAGCCCAACTACATGTTGCCAAGAAGAAACTTGATCTTACGTTTCTCGATGGATTTCTCACCTAGTCTTGAGGATGAACCACATTAGCTGGTTCGAAACGTCAACCAAATCCTATCAATGTGATTAATCTGAAAGACTTTCTTCTACATTATGGCTCAAAAAAGTCTTAGATATAACATTATTACCCTACACGAGAGGGAAATGGTTGATGAAGCTCGACAATTTGAACGAGCTCGACTACAAGTTGCCAAGAAGAAATGTGACCTTACATTTCTCGATGGATTTCTCACCTAGTCCTAAGGATGAACCACATTCACTAGTTCAAAACGTCGACCAAATCCTATCAATGTGATTAATCCGAAAGACTTTCTTTTACATTATGGATCACAAAATTCTTAGATATAACATTATTACCCTACATGGGAGGGAAATGGTTGATAAAGCTCGACAATTTGAACAAGCCCGACTACAGGTTGCCAAGAAGAAATTTGATCTTACGTTTCTTGATGGATTTCTCACCTGGTCCTAAGAATGAACCATATTAGCTAGTCGAAACGTCGACCAAATCCTATCAATGTGATTAATCTGAAAGACTTTATTCTACATTATGGATCACTAAAGTCTTAGTTCTAATATCATTACACTACACGGGAGGGAAATGGTTAACAAAGCTCGACAATTTGAACGAGCCCGACTATAGGTTGCCAAGAAGAAATCTGATCTTACGTTTCTCGATGGATTTCTCACCTAGTCCTGAGGATGAACCACATTAGTTGGTTCGAAACGTCGACCAAATCCTATCAATGTGATTAATCCGAAAGACTTTCTTCTACATTATGGATCACAAAAGTCTTAGAGCTAACATTATTACCCTGCACGGGAGGGAAATGGCTGATAAAGCTCAACAATTTGAATGAGCCCGACTACAGGTTGCCATGAAGAAATTTGATCTTACGTTTCTTGATGGATTTATCACATAGTCGTGAGGATGAACCACATTAGCTGGTTCGAAACATCCACCAAATCCTATCAATGTGATTAATCCGAAAGACTTTCTTCTAAATTATGGATCACAAAAGTCTTAGACCTAACATTATTACCTTACACGAGAGGGAAATGGTTGATAAAGCTCGACAATTTGAACGAGACCGACTACAGGTTGCCAAGAAGAAATCTGATCTTACGTTTCTCGATGGATTTCTCACCTAGTCGTGAGGATGAATCACATTAGCTGGTTCAAAACGTCGACTAAATCCTATCAATGTGATTAATCTGAAAGACTTTCTTCTACATTATGGATCACTAAAGTCTTATATGTAACATTATTACCCTACATGGGAGGGAAATGGTTGATAAAGCTTGAAAATTTGAACGAGCCCAACTACAGGTTGCCAAGAAGAAATCTGATCTTACATTTCTCGATGGATTTCTCACCTAGTCGTAAGGATGAACCACATTAGCTGGTTCAAAACGTCGACCAAATCCTATCAATGTGATTAATCCGAAAGACTTTCTTCTACATTATGAATCACAAAAGTCTTAGATCTAACATTATTACCCTACACGAAAGGGAAATGGTTGATAAAGCTTGACAATTTGAACGAGCCCAACTACACGTTTCCAAGAAGAAACTTGATCTTACGTTTCTCGATGGATTTCTCACCTAGTCTTGAGGATGAACCACATTAGCTGGTTCGAAACGTCAACCAAATCCTATCAATGTGATTAATCTGAAAGACTTTCTTCTACATTATGGCTCACAAAAGTCATAGATATAACATTATTACCCTACACGAGAGGGAACTGGTTGATAAAGCTCGACAATTTGAACGAGCTCGACTACAGGTTGCCAAGAAGAAATATGATCTTACATTTCTCGATGGATTTCTCACATAGTCCTGAGGATGAACCACATTAGCTGGTTCAAAACGTCGACCAAATCCTATCATTGTGATTAATCTGAAAGACTTTCTTTTACATTATGGATCACAAAATTCTTAGATATAACATTATTACCCTACATGGGAGGGAAATGGTTGATAAAGCTCGACAATTTGAACAAGCCCGACTACAGGTTGCCAAGAAGAAATTTGATCTTACGTTTCTTTATGGATTTCTCACCTGGTCCTAAGAATGAACCACATTAGCTAGTCGAAACGTCGACCAAATCCTATCAATGTGATTAATCTGAAAGACTTTATTCTACATTATGGATCACTAAAGTCTTAGTTATAACATTATTACACTACACGGGAGGGAAATGGTTAACAAAGCTCGACAATTTGAACGAGCCCGACTATAGGTTGCCAAGAAGAAATCTGATCTTACGTTTCTCGATGGATTTCTCACCTAGTCCTGAGGATGAACCACATTAGTTGGTTCGAAACGTCGACCAAATCCTATCAATGTGATTAATCCGAAAGACTTTCTTCTACATTATGGATCACAAAAGTCTTATATATAACATTATTACCCTACACGGGAGGGAAATGCCTGATAAAGCTCGACAATTTTAACGAGACCGACTACAGGTTTCCAAGAAGAAATCTGATCTTATGTTTCTCGATGGATTTCTCACCTAGTCCTGAGGATGAACCACATTAGCTGGTTTGAAACGTCGACCAAATCCTATCAATGTGATTAATCCGAAAGACTTTCTTCTACATTATGGATCACAAAAGTCTTAGATCTAACATTATTACCCTAAACGAGAGGGAAATGGCTGATAAAGCTCGGCAATTTGAACGAGCCCGACTACAGGTTTCCAAGAAGAATCTGATCTTATGTTTCTCGATGGATTTCTCACATGGTCCTGAGGATGAACCACATTAGCTGGTTTGAAACGTCGACCAAATCCTATCAATGTGATTAATCCGAAAGACGTTCTTCTACATTATGGATCACAAAAGTCTTAGATCTAACATTATTACCCTACACGAGAGGGAAATGGCTGATAAAGCTCGACAATTTGAACGAGCCCGACTACAGGTTGCCAAGAATAAATCTGATCTTACGTTTCTCGATGGATTTCTCACCTAGTCCTAAGGATGAACCACATTAGCTGGTTCAAAACGTCAACCAAATCCTATCAATGTGATTAATCCGAAAGACTTTATTCTACATTATGGATCACAAAAGTATTAGATCTAACATTCTTACCCTACATGGGAGGGAAATGGCTGATAAAGATCGACAATTTGAACGAGCCCGACTACAGGTTACCAAGAAGAAATCTGATCTTACGTTTCTCGATGGATTTCTCATCTAGTCTTGAGGATGATCCACATTAGCTGGTTCGAAACGTAGACCAAATCCTATCAATGTGATTAATCTGAAAGAATTTCTTCTACATTATGGATCACAAATGTCTTATATCTAACTTTATTACCCTACATGGGAGGGAAGTGGATGATAAAGCTCGACAATTTGAACGAGGCCGACTAAAGGTTGCTAAGAAGAAATTTGATCTTACGTTTCTCGATGGATTTCTCACCTAGTCCTAAGGATGAACCACATTAGCTGGTTCAAAACGTCAACCAAATACTATCAATGTGATTAATCCGAAAGACTTTCTTCTACATTATGGATCACAAAAGTCTTAGATCTAACATTATTACCCTGCACGGGCGGGAAATGGCTGATAAAGCTCAACAATTTGAACAAGACCGACTAAAGGTTGCCAAAAAGAAATCTTATCTTATGTTTCTTGATGAATTTCTCACCTAGTCCTGAGGATGAACCACATTAGCTGGTTCGAAATGTCGACCAAATCCTATCAATGTGATTAATCCGAAAGACTTTCTTCTACATTATGGGTCACAAAAGTCTTAGATCTAACTTCATCCTTATCATTAATCTTCTCGCTCGCCTGATTCATCTTTCGCTCCTTTTCCGCTGGGTTGAATTCCACATTGACCTGCTCATACGACATCCTTATCATCTTGCTGAATCATGAATATATGTGGATATCATTTTGTCGGTTGTCAGCTACCTGTCCATACATTTCGTTCCTCAATTGGTGTTTCAGGACCTACCAGTTCTTCAAGTAAGCTGCAAGATTGATCATTAGCTGCATAATTGATGCAATTCGATAGCTTATGCAAATATTAAATCAAATAACAAGGAAACAATGAAATTATGAATAAAAGATGATTAAGTACTCGTTTTTTCCAATAACCTTGCAACCTGACACCAATCCTACATTGCAAACCCATGATTTTACTTTTGAGAAATTTATTTTTAACCTTAACTTCTTATTTTTCTTGTACCAGTGGTAAAGATGTAAGAGAATATTATCATTTTGAGTCCTTCAAATGTCATTCCGTACCTTCATTGCTTCATGTTCTTGCTTCATAAATTGTTTAAAACTTCTAGTTCATAAATTTCTTATTTAGTAATATTTTCAATTCTGGATTCTTCTGGAGGGCTGAAATGAACTTTTGCACTCAGAATTTCTTCTTGATTCAAGGATAAATCAACATTTTTTCCTTATGCTTTCTATTAAAGTGATTCTACATAATCTTAGATTTCTTGTTGACAGGGTTGATTTATGGGGTATTTCTTGTTGGACTTGCAATTGGTGATGGTATTTTTTTATGCTTCTTCTTCTTCTTCTAGATCAACAAATCCTAGAGACTATTTAATGGCTAATTTTATATAGTCGTGCACTTCTTGTTGATGGTTTTTCAGCAGTGAGAGCTTGCTTTCTCTTGCTACTTTTGTTTTGCTTTGTTCCTTCCTTTGATGGACCTTCATGTGTACTAATAGATTTCTTCTTTCTAAGACTCTCTCAAATATTTGCAAGAGGGGTTTCATCATCAAAATCTTTCTGTGTGTGTGCATATTGTGGAATTCCTTACGCAGGTATTTCGTTTTAAAGCTTATGGTTTGAGGTAAGTTTCCGACAGCTTCTTCTTATCTTAGAACTGGACTCAACTTCCCTAAAATGATTTCGAAGTAGAAAATCCTCCTAGTTATCCCCTTTACTCCTCAAATTGGTTTAAATTAAAAAATTTACTAACCCATTATGATACAGAGCATTGCCAATAGACTGTATTTTTCTTTGGATATTAGTGGCCGTTTTTCTTAAACTACAAAGCAAAAATATGGAAAATTGATTTCGTTGCCATCAATAAAATGCATCATCAACCGAGCATGATAAAAGAACATATTTCCAAACCTACCCTCACAAGTTGTGAACTTCTGAATGATTAACAATAAATTTCTCCATTTACTTTTTAAAGTTGTTACTAGAATTCCCTTCTTAAAAATGGGGATGTCTATAATTGGGTTTTAAGGACTATTTCCCAATCTTTCTTTTTGATCTTCCGGTTTTTAAACCAACTTTCCCCATTTCTTGGCAATCACGTAGCTTCTGCCATGAACGACTCTGTCAAGACCAACTTGATATCTCCAATTTCTGCTTGTATCCCATCATAGGTCCGACCAAACGACTTTGTAACCTTCTTATCGTGGCCATCAAAATTTTCAAAGAACTATAAGCATCGTGCCTGCTACAATTGTTGTTTCACCTATGGATAGGCTTCAAGAAACTTGGTTCCATTCGCTAAAAATGCACAATAACTCCCATGGTGACGAAGGTTCAGTCCCTAATTTCACTTTTTGAAAAAATTATGGAGTGTAGCAAGGATGGGAATGCAATTTAGGTAGCAATTAAGGCTTTTCGGCAAAGAAGAATGAAACAGAGCCGAAGGAAGTGGGATATAATGCAAAGGAAATGGATAGTGTACGAGAGAAATGGGGTGATATATGGATAAAGTTGAATGAATTTAAACAATAACAAGGTTTTAAGGTCATTCACATTTCATGATGATTACCAAAAATTCATGCATTGAATGACGAAAACTAATATTATGTCATGAAAAAGGTAATAATTACATAATATGGTGGAGGAAATAGTTATAATCATCTATTTATATAATAACTCAATGTTTTTCCTTTATTATTTAATTAATATTTACATACCTTTCATTTTGCCTTACTAATTTGCTCTTTTCGTAGGTTGCTTAGGGTGTTTTAGCTATGATATCCATTTAGGTTGTTTTGGCCATGATCTTCATTTTCTTTGTGATCCAAATTGGGTCATTATATTTGTTTCCATCTACCTTGATGCATTTGGAGTGGAAAAAGTGGAGGAATCATCTCACGGGACCGTTTTTACCAGCAAGACCGAGTTTGGCGAAATGGGGTCTAAAACCTTGTCGGAGTGTTTTGAGGCATCCAACACGTTATTTGGGGGTCAAAATTATTGTTAAAGCGCAACAATTTTTCATGTTATTCTACACATAGAAATATTTCCAACAACGCAAGAATCGCGTCAATCAGAGTCTGTATGGAAAAGTTATGCCACTCAGAAGTTGACCTTCCTGTTTTTACACCTATAGTTCGGGAGGATGTCGCGTCAGCCCCCATTATTCATGGAAAAGGGGCTACCCACATGTTTGTGATGTAAAAGACTCTAGAAGATTCTTTTTAAGATTTGATGTAGTCAAACTTAACCACTAGTAGGCTATTAGGTTGTGTTATAACCGGGCCACTAGGAGGAAGAGGCATTCCATGCTTTCGAGAGAATTTTGTTCCGTGGTTGAGAAAAGATAGGCAAGAGAGATAGGAGGTAGAGCACACAAAGAGGATCTGTGAACTGTAGCCACCCTCGAGCCACAAACAATACTTGTTTGTATCTACAACCATATTTCCCGACAGAGAATGACAGCAAAGCGGCCTCACCTTCCAGCTGGGTTTTCTCCCGAAAGGGTTTCCCAGAGAGCATATCTTGTGTATTATGTGTGTGCGTGATTATTTTGTCATTCTCTACTTTTTTGCTCGATTTACTTACATGCACGCACTAATTACAGTTAATTTACAGATCTATAAATTAAATAAAACTATAATAATGTAGAATCTTATATTTTTAATATAATATTATCAGATTTGTTGTGACGAACTCTCCAATGGAATATCCATGACAATTTAGAGAACATTTGGTATCAGAGCAAGTTTCTCTAGGTATTTTGTGGAGACGGATCTAGATCGGCAAGGCTGAAAATCATAAAACCCTAATCATGGGTGACAAATCTGTAAACGAACCTCGTGATCCTATAGAGGTGAGGTTTTCGTGGCTCGAAGAACAAGACGCGGATATAAACCACAATGCAAACCTCCTCATGGCAACCCTAAGCAATAAGATGGGGATATTTGGAGAAGAAGGGGCTTTGAATGCAGAGGACAAATCTAAAGGGGGATCGGGAGACCGAGAAGACACAAATAGTTAGCCGAAGAAAGAACCAATAAAAGATCAACCCAATTCGAGTGTCGTGAACCAATACATGTTTAAAGTGGAAGCAAAAGTTGATATCAAGCCATACCATGATGAGATCGATGCTATGATGTTGAACCACTAGTTGCAACAGCTGGAAGTTTATTTTAGTGTCCATCAAATTGAGGAAGGGCAAAAGATCTCATTCGCGTGGCTGAAATTGGAGGGTCATGCACTGACTTGGTGGGAGAGCCACAAAGAAACTCTAAGGTTGGAGGGAGAACCTAGAGTGACTAAGTGGGAGGATTTCAAAACCCTCATTAAGTCATAGTTTTATCCCATTAAGTATGTGGAAGAATAGTGGGTCTGATGGCATTACTTTAGGCAAAAGTTGGGCCAAAGCGTGTAGGCGTACACCACAAAATTCAGAAAGATAGCTATAATGTTGGATATCTCTCCAAAGAACCCAGATGTACTCCTCTAGTATTTGGGGGGTCTGCACTGCCATCTGTGTGAACAAGTGATGTTGTTCAAGCCCAAAACTGTGGATGAGGCTTGTATAGGCACAATACTTGGACAACATAGGCCTGAAAAGAGCGCAATCAAGTTGATTGAAGAAAAAGGAGCAACAAGACGCTTCTAAGGAGGGTAAGAAGAAGCAAAAAGATGGAAAAGATAAAAGGATGACAACCACAACACACCAATGCAAATATCCTAGCAACCACTGCAACATTGATGGCCATATAGAGGAGAAGTGTTGGAAGTTGCATCGAGAGCTAAACCCGAAGAACAAGAAGAAAGAAAATAAGAAGAAGAATCTCATGGCCACTTATTCGAGCAACTAAGTTGAAAATAGCTTAGACGTGGATGAGAAGATCATTTGTACATCAGTGTAGAAGGAGGTGAATCTGAATAGCCTTCAATAACACGAAGAGAAAGAAATGACCAAACTCTTCCATGTAAAGATACAGGTCAAGAAGACGAAGATTGATGCTCTGTTTGACTTAGGATCGCAGGCAAATATCATTGCAGCAGATTTAGTCAAGAAGTTGGGGTTGAAACTTCATGATCATCTAAACCCATATCCAGTGGGATGGGTACATAAGGATGCAAAGCTGAAGGTAACAAAACAATGTAAAATTACATTTGCTATTAGTGTTTATTTTATTGATGACGTAGATCTGGATGTGGTTCCCCTTGATGTATGTGGAGTCGTGTTTGGGAGTCCATACATGTACGTACATGATGAAATATTCACAAGGAGAGCTAACCAGTACCCACTCATCAAGGATGGAATATCATTCATCATCAACACGCACAAAGGCAAGTCAAAAATTTCGCTAGTAAGTGCCAACTAAGCCAAGAAATTGATGAGTTCTAGCAAGAAGTATGTTTTATTGTTTTTAAGAGAAAATTAGTCTGTAGATGATCACATAATAGGCAAGGCATCCCTAGAAGGGCGTACTAAGAAACAAAATCAATAATTGGAGGATTGTTACAAGCATACAAGGATGTTTTCCGAGAGCCTAAAGGGTTACCCTCTAAGAGAGAAGTGAAGCACGAGATCCAGTTACTGCAAGACTCCCCATTGCAAATACTGGGTTGTACAGATAATTTGTTATAGAAGCAAGTGAGGTGAAGAAACAGTTGCAGCAGCTGCTGGAACAAGGTTTCATTCAACTGAGTACATCACCATGTGGTCACCCATCATCGTTGTGCCAAAGAAGGATGGGACTTGGCATATGTGTATAGGTTACATGGTGTTGTATAAAATCACGCTTAAGAACAGATACCCCCTACCCAGGATAGATGATCTACTAGGTCAGTTCTAGCAAGCAAAGTATTTCACCAAGTTGGACTCGAAGTTTGGATATCACCAGGTTCGAATCAAAGAAGAAGATACCTAGAAGACCACCTTCAAAACCAAACAAGGTTCGTATGAGTGGTTAGTTATGCCATTTGGCTTATGTAATGCATGAGCTACATTTATGAGATTCATGAATGATGTACTGGGCCCTTTTATAGATTCATTTGTTGTTGTCTATTTGGATGATATATTGGTATATAGTGCTACCTAGGAGGAGTATATATTCACATATGACCCAGGTGTTGGAAACATTAAAGAAGCACCAACTGCTAGTAAATCTCAAGAAGTGCGAGTTTGCATAAAAATCCTTGATGTATTTGGGATATGTGATTGGTGGAGAGAATTGAAGATAGATCCTTCCAAGATGGAGGCCATCATGAAATAATCAGTGCCTACTAATGTTACTAAGGTTAGGATTTTCATTGGGGCAACACATTACCTAAGGAAATTCATAGCCTCGTTTTCAGCGGTAGCAGCACCGCTCCACGCCATAACAACAAGTGGCAAGAACTTACATTGTGGAAAGGGAAGCAGAAGGCTTTCGATGAGTTAGAGAAGAAGATCAGTGAAGCACCTGTTCTGGCATTACCAAACTTGCAACGACATATGCGAGTGGGTATGTTATGGTAGTTGTCTTGATGCAAGGAGGAAGGCCCGTTTCCTAACATTCTAAAGTATTTCATGGGGCAATTCTTAAGTACCCTACCTATGATAAGGAGTTCTATGTCATGGTGCAAGTTGTGAAGAAGTGGAAACATTATCTGATGGGAAAGGAGACAATAATCCACACGGATCACCAGTCGTTACAATACCTGCAAGCCCAGATAAGCTACAACAGATCAGGCACTACGGGATCAACACTTCATCGTCAACCCAATCAGCTTCCTGATCATCAGCTCTGATACCACTTGTCACGCCCCTACATTGGCAGTAATCTTCCAACCACACTATAGCGAGGTGCAACACCACCGAACACTTTATTTTCACCAATACTTATGTTCATGGACTACGCCTAACATTCGTACTTACTTTATTTTTCGTTACCAAGTATTATCTTTATCCTTTATGCACAATGAAATCATGAACATTCATCAAAACAGCATAAACACATGTAAATGCACAACAATATAAAGGGAGGGGCAACTCCCTGTAATATGAGTCTGCCCGAATCAATATATACAATCTTCTTTTATAAGTACAAGTTAAATCTTGGGAAACCTCAAATTTGCACTTAGCCAAATTTCCAACTTGCGCAAACTTGGTTTCCCAGCTCATTGGTGCCTCCCCATGGTCGTTGCACGACTCACAAACCCTTCATTCACCTCATCACACTTCTTCACCCGACTCTCTCTCCGTTTGTTCAACAAATGCCCAAATCGTGTTACCCTGCCCAACCTTCATTCGGTGGGCCGCACGCAGTCCCGCTTCCCAACTCTCAACAAATGCCAAAATCATGTTACCCCGCCCGACCATCGTTCGGTGGGCCGCACGCAATCCCGCCTGCCTGACTCTTGTTCATCATCGTCAACCCAATCAGCTTCCTGATCATCAGCTCTGATACCACTTGTCACGCCCCTACACTGTGGTAATCTTCCAACTGCACTATAGCGAGGTGCGGCACCACTGAACACTTTCTTTTCACCAATATTTACACCAATATTTATGTTCATGGACTACGCCTAACATTCATACTTAGTTTATTTTTCATTAGGCGTAGTGCATGAACATAAGTATTGGTGAAAAGAAAGTGTTCGGTAGTGTCGCACCTCGCTATAGTGCGGTTGGAAGATTACCGCTAGTGTAGGGGCGTGATCGGGTTGACGATGAAGTGTTGATCCCACTGCACTATTGTGACAAGAGCATTGAGGGGGCGGTCCCACGAGTTGGGCAGGCCGACCCTCCTCCTGGGCGAGACATCGCAACATGAACGAGTCAGTTGGGCATTCGGCGTGGGTCAGCCGGGTGACACAACCCTCCACCCACCCATATATATTGGCGTGCATTTGTGGGGGAAAAGGCATTATTCGATCATCACAAGTTCGATCAAAGGAGTTCTGTGGTGTTTGGATGAGCCCACGCGATGGGCAAAACTCGGGTGAGAAACTCGTGCAGAAAATTCGGGTGAAAAACTCGTGCAGAAAACTCGGGCGAGGTCGTCGGGCAGAGAACTCGGGTGAGAAACCCGTGCAGAAAAGTCGGGTGAGAAACTCGTGCAGAAAACTCGAGTGAGGCCGTCAGGCAGGAAACTCGGGTGAGGTCGCTGGGCAAACAACTCGGGTGAGGTCGTTCAGGCAACCCCGGTGAGGTCGTTCGGGCGGACTCGGGTGAAGTCGTCGGGTGACCTGGGTGAAGTCGTTTGGGCGGACTCGGGCGACCTGGGTGAGGTCGTTTGGGTGAACCGGGTTAAGTCGTGTGGCGACCCAGGTGAAGTCATGTGGCGACTTGGGTGAAGTCGTTCAGGTGAAGGCGTTCGGGCGAACTTGGGTGAGTCGTGCGAAGGCATGGGTGGATGTGCGGACGGGCGAGGGCGCGCCATGCATGCCGAAACGAAGGTTGGAGCCGGAGGTCGTGAACAAGAGTCAGGCAGGCGGGACTGCGTGCGGCCCACTAAATGAAGGTCGGGTGGGGTAACACAATTTGGGCATTTTCTAAGAGTCAGGCAAGCGGGACTGTGTGTGTCCAACCGAATGAAGGTCGGGCAACGTAACACGATTTGGGCATTTGCTGAACAAATAGAGAGCGAGTCAGGTGAAGACGTGTGACGAGGTGAACGAAGGGTTGGTGAGTCGTGCGGCGACCATGGGAAGGCGCCGACGAGTTGGGCAACCAAGTTTGCCGCAAGTTGGATATTTGGCTAAGTGTAAATTTGGGGTTTCCCAATATTTAACTTGTACTTATAAAAGAAGATTGTATATATTGATTCGGTTAGACTTATATTGCAGGAAGTTGTCCCTCCCTTTATACTGTTGTGCATTTATATGTGTTTATGCTATTTTGATGAGTGTTCATGATTTCATCATGTATAAAGGATAAAGATAATACTTGGTAATGAAAAATAAACTAAGTACGAATGTTAGGCGTAGTCCATAAACATAAATATTGGTGAAAAGAAAGTGTTTGGTGGTGCCGCACCTCGCTATAGTGCGGTTGGAAGATTACCGCTAGTGTAGGGGCGTGATAAAGGGCAACACAAACAAGTTGGCTGATATGCTTTCAAGGCCACCCACATCAAATATTACAACGTTGGGGACTCTTATGCACATGGAGCCATTCACCCATGATGTGTACAGAGAGGCATATTTAGAAGATGAGGACTTCAAGGAGGTGTATTAGCAGTTGCAGATTCAAAGTCATGTGCATGATGGCGACAACACCACTGACTACCATCTCCAGGATGGGTTACTCTACAAGATGGATAAGCTAATTGTTCCTAAAGGTGAGCTTTTGTAGCTGATTAGAGTGGCTCACACCTCCAAGGTTGCAGGGCACTTTGGTGTGGGGAAGATCCTAGCTAACTTGCACAGGTATGTGTATTGGCCTAAGATGCAATAATAAGTAGCTAGGTTAATAAGAGGATGCATGCTTTGTTGTAAGAAAAAACCTAGGAACATGAAACATGGTTTGTATCATCCCTTATGTGTACCTATTCGTCCTTGGGAAAGCATTTCCATGGACTTTGTGGGAGTTTTACTGACAACCAGGAAGGGACATGACTCCCTGTTCGTGGTAGTTGACAGGTTCGACAAGATGTGTGTTTTGATGCCCTGTAAAAATACCATCAGTGAACAAGAAGAAACAAACTTGTTCTTGGACAGGTTTGGGTACACTTTGGGATACAAAGGAGCATCGATTCAGACAGGGATACAAGCTTTCTTTATGCAAGAAGGAGTGAAGAAAGACATTACAGGAGATGCTTTGAGGGCTGAAAATTTTATAGAGAAGATCAGGCAGATCCATTTACACGTACATGAAACACTGCAGAAGTCATAGGTGAAGTATAAGGCCATGCATGATCAACACAAAACAAAGAAATCATTCAAGTTGGGAGACAAAGTATGGCTATAATTGAACAAGGAGAGGTTGCAGGGGCTTGGTAAGAAAATCAAGGCTCTAAGGTATGGTCCCTTTGAGATACTAGAAAAGGTGGGTGATAATGCCTATCGACTCATTTTACCACTATATATGTGCATTTACTCAGTGGTAAATGTGGAGAATTTTAAGCTCTATGAGCCTTCCATGCTAAATCGGGAAGAGGAACATGTCGTACCTTCTATGGAGGATTTAGCACGAGATGTTAAAGTATAGTTGACAAAAGATATAGTTTTGTAGAAGAGGTCCAGAAATACAAGACAAGGGCAACAATACCTTTGGTAGATTAGGTTGAAGGGACAACTTCCAGGCAAAGGTAAATGGTACACGAGAGAGAAGGTGGAGGAAAAATTTCCTCACCTCATTCAGTAAAAACTTTTGGGGACCAAAATCCTACCAAAATGGGGAGGTATGATCTAAATTGGATCATTATATTGTTTTTCATCCATCTCGATGCATTTGGAGTTGAAAAAGTGGAGGAAGCAGCTCACGAGACCATTTTTTATCGACGGGACCCAGTTTGGCGAAACAGGGTCTGAAACCTTATGGAAGTGTTTTGAGGCATTAAACGATGTCTTTTGGGGGTAAAACATTGCCTCTTAAGTGAGCACCTTTTCATGCTATTTTACACACATAAAACTTTCCAACGACGCAAGAATCACGTCAATCGGAGATCATACGCAAAAGTTATGCCACTCAAAAGTTGACTTTCCTGTTTTTACACCTATAGTTTGGGAGGATGCTGCGACTAGCCCCATTATTCCTGGAGAAGGAGCTAGACACATGTTTGTGATGTAAAAGACTCTAGAAGAGTCTATTTTTTTAACTCTAGTTAAGAGTTGATGTAGTCAAACTTAACCACTAGTAGACTATGAGGTTATGTTATAACCGGGTCAATGGGAGGAAGAGGCATTCCATTCTTTCGAGGGTATTTTGTTCCATAGTTGAGCAAAGATAGTCGGGAGAGATAGGAGGTAGAACACAGAGAGTGGATTTGTGCACTGTAGCAACCCATGGGCCACAAACATTACTTCTTTGTTTCTACAACCATATTTCCAGACAAAGAAAGAGAGAAAAGTAGCCTCACCTTCCAGATGGGTTTTCTCCCGAAAGGGTTTCCCAGAGAGCATATCTTGTGTATTATGTGTGTGTGAGCTTATTTTGTCATTCTACACTTTTTTGCTTGATTTACTTTTACATGCATGCACTAATTACAGTTAATTTTGCAGATCTAGAAAATAAATAAAATTATAATAATGTAGAATCTCATATTTTAAATATAATATTATCATATTTGTTGTGAACAAACTATCCAATGGAATATCCACGACATTTTACAGATCACTTTGGTTGTAATTTGTTAACTCAGCTGCGGAATTTCATGAGAGCTGCAAAATTTTGACAATTTTGTAGTTGTCTTATTTCTGCAAAGAGGAATAAAAGAAATGAGACAAGAATAGGGAAATTAAAAAATAAAAATAAAAAATAAATAAAAATAAAATAAAATAAAATAAAATCTAGGCTTCTAAGAATTATTGGTTTTCAACTTATATTTATGTATAAACATGCCAACAATGTTGGTTTTAATGTTTAAACAATTACTTTTTTGTTACTTGTATATATATATATATATATATATATATATATATATATATATATATATATATATATATATATATCTTTTTCTTTTTTTTTGAAAAAGAAAGTAGAAGGCTAAGTTGGATAGGAAGAAGAATCTTCCTTAACCAACTTCAAATCAAGATTATCTTGTAGATTTCTTATGAACTCTTCATTTGTTAATGGTTATGATATATTCAGAATCTATGACCATTTACAAGGAAAGTAACTTTTTCTTCATCAATGGTTTTAATTCTCACTGCTCCATTATCAAAGACAATTTCAATCTCATAAGGACCAAGCCAATGAGTTTGAAATTTTCCTTGAAAATATTTAAATTTAGAATAAAAAAGCAATGCTAAATTTATCATGCCATCTCGATCTTTGTTGTTGAGCTATTTTGGTTCTGTGAATAGCATCTTGTCGTATCTCATCAAGTTCATTCAATTGCTCCATTTTTTTTTTGTGTTTCTAATAGATCAAGACCCAATTTGACCATTGCTTTGAAGGTCTTTATTTGGAACACAATAGGAAACACAACTTGCTTCCCATAAACAAGTTCATAAGGAGCATGTCCCGTTGTGTTTCTCTATGTGGTACGATATGGCCATAAAGCTTCTAGGAGCTTTTTGCCCAATCCCTTTTATGCAGATGTACAATCTTAGTAAGAATTGCTTCAAATACTTTATTAGTAGCTTCAACTTGTCCGTTTTCTTGTGGATGACATGGAGTGGACTTTCGATGTTTGATTTTGTATTCCTCCATTATCTTTTGCACCAACTTGGATGTAAATTGATTACCTTGATTTGTCAAAATTTCGCTTGGGACACCAAAATGAGTGAAAATGTCATTAAAAAGAAATGAAACTACAACATTTTCAGTAGGAAAAGTAAGTGCTTTAGTTTCTACCCATTTTGTGACATAATATGTACACAAGAATGTACCTTTTTGCCTTGATTGTGGATTGATTGGACCAACAAAATCCAGAGCCCAATTTTCAAAGAGTACCTGAGGTTGTAGAGGCATCTCATTTGAAGGAACAAGCTTTCCCATTCTATGGCAACTATCACATCTCTTAACTTATTCTTTGGTATCTTTAAAAAGAGAAGACAAATAATATCCTAAGAGAAGGATTTATAGGCAGTCATTTTATCAACAAAGTGTCCTCCACAAGGTTCATTATGACAAGCCTTTAATATTTTTGGTACTTCATCTTCTCTTACACATCTTCGAATGATTAAATCAAGCCTTGTTTTGTGCAATTCTCCATTTATCCATGAATAAGATGCACTGGTTTCAATAACTTTCCTTTTCTCCAGAGGAGACAAATGTGATGGTAACTTTCTTGTGGCCAAATAGTTAGAAATATTTGCAAACCAAGGCGATTTAATAGATACTGCAAAAATATATTCATCATGGAAATTATCTTTTACAGGAACATCCTTATTATCATTTTGGGTTATAGATAGAAAACCAACAATGGTATTCTCCTTTCAAGACCTACCCGTAATATTGAATTCTTGTAATAACAATAACCATCTTGTAACTCTCGCATTAGTACTTGATTTATTGATTAAATATCTAATTGTAGAGTGATTTGTGTGAACAAAAGTTTCATAACTAGTGTTATAGTGTCGAAATTTATTAATGGCATGTACAACAGCTAAAAATTCCTTTTTTCTTATAGTATAATTTAACTCTGCAAGAGTCAAATTTTTACTCATGTAATAAATGGAATAAGGAGTCAAATCTTTTTGTCCAAATACAACTCCTAAAGTTGTATCTAAAGCATCAGTTGAAATATGAAAAGGAAGACTCCAATTTGGTCCTCTTAAGATAGGTGCTTCAGAAATCTTTTCTTTCAATATTTCAGAAGCTTTTTGGCAATCATAATTCCAAATGGATTCACAATCTTTTGTAAGTAATTTTAAAAGTGGAGAGGCTATCTTTGTGAATTTATTTTTGAATCTTCTATAATAACGAGTGAATCCAAGAAAACCTCTAAAATATCTTTGAAAAACAACAACTAATAATTTGGAAATAACTTCTACTTTAGATGAATCCACTTTAATTCCATTTCCTGAAATGTGGTAGCCTAAAACAATTCCCTCTATGAACATCATAAAACATTTTTCATGGCTTAGTGAGAGATTTGTTTCTTTACATCTAATGAGAATTTTTTTCTAAATTTTCAAGAGCTTCCTCAAAAGAATTACCATAGATAGTAAAATCATTGATGTGAACTTCCACATAATCATGAATTAGATAATAGAAAAAGCCTAGAACTACCCTTTGGAATGTTGATAATCCAAAAGGAAGTACCCAGTAAGCATAGGTTCCCCCTGAACAGGTAAAAGTTGTTGTGTCTTGATCTTCTGAAGCTACTTGGATTTGGTTATATCCACTAAAACCATCCAAGAATGAAAACTACTTTTCCCTTCCAATGTATCAAGGACTTGATCTATAAAGGGAAGCGGAAAATGATCTTTCAAGGTAACTTTATTCAATTCCCTATAATCGATGCATACCCTCCATTTTCCATTTTTCTTTTGAACAATCACTAATGGTGAGACCCACTGACTATCTCATATTGGGTAAATGAAATTCACATTCAACAGTTTTTGTAACTCCTCTTTAACAATTTCCCTTAAATTTGGATTCATCCTCCTTTGGGGTTGTCGAATTGGTCTCACATTTTCTTCAATATAGATATGATGCATACAAGTGTTGGGATCAATTACTTTCATATCAATGTATTCCCATGCATAAGCAGAGGAATGTTCTTGTAACATCTTTATCAATTCATTCTTTTGGGATTCTTCCAAAATATCATTATTGTTCAAAGTTTTATGTCGAAAGATTTCTATTAAAGAATTGCCAAATTTTTCCAAAGAATGTAAAGCAAGTTGATGTGATTATAGATATTCAACATTGTATTATTCTTGAATTTTTTTTGCCTTGTTCATGATATGAGGAAGAATCATTATTATTCAGTAGATTTAAAATTTGATCTTCTTCATCTATTTACAAAGTAGCAAATATTGGTTGTATATCAAAATCTTCATTATCATCATTTATCGAAACTTCACTTTCTACTTCTATTGTTGTTTTTGCAGGAGGATATAGTGTGAATTTTTTAGTAAAGCTTCTATTAGAGGTAAACATATCACGAGATCTACAACTTATAAAAGCATCAGCTATAGCTAACCATGGTCTGCCTAGAATCAATGGATGCCCTCCTAAATTATTCTTAAGAGCTAAAATCAGGAAATCAACGGGATATTCCCAAGAATCAAAGCAGACAGATACATCTTCTAACACACCATCTAGTTTGATAACAAATCTATTTGCTAACTGTAGTAATGTTGGTGTGTATTGAAGATTATAAAGTTTTAATTTATCCATAGTTTGTTTACTCATGATATTGATAGTTACTCCAAAATCAATCAATGTGTTTGGAATCTCGACACCATTAATGTGTGTTTTTACAAGGAGACTACCTGGATATAGATATCTTTGAACTATTGGTTTTCCCAGCATATTATCTGCAAATTTTCCACATAAATGGATTTTTTTAACTTCTTTTCTTTTTCTTCCTGTTTTTTTAATGCTTAACTCCCTGATTGCCTTTGCAAATATTGGTATTTCCCTTATAGCTTGTAACAAAGGAATTTTAATGCAAACATTCTTTAATTCATCTAACATATCATATTCACGGAACACAATTTGTTTTTCTATTCCTTTGTCAATTTTTAGCCTTTCAAGAAACGGTGGATTTTGAATAGAAACAAAAGGTTGTTTTGCAATGGGAGTTGAGTTTATTGAGGTATCATGTTTAGGGGTTCTCTCTTTTTGAGGAATTTCTTCTTGATTAAGAGATGTTTCTTTTTCAAGTTGTTCATCCTTTCTAGATTCCTGAATAACAACAGATGGTAACTTATTTTCCAAAACTCTACTAGATCTAAGTGGACTTTGTTTAGATCTAATGGAGTTATCGTGCAAGTTTGAAAATTCCGACCTTCTATATTGTAAATAGATTGTGAATTTTTATTATTCGGATTTGGAGGTGGCTCAGCAGGTAGTTGATTAGTTTTTTGGGGGTATGATGTGGATGGTGATTGAAGTGGTTGATTAGAAGGCTGAGTTTGATTTGAAATTGTGGAAAAGTGTTTGATTAAGGAGGATTGTATGGAGGCTGATATGGAATAAATGGCTGTTGAAATTGATTATTTTAAGGATTATTAGGAGGATACTTCCAACCGTGTGTCCATAAAGGATTTTGAGGTGGCCAACTTTGCTAAGGAATTAGAGTATTCCAATTGTTCTAAGGTCGTACAAATGTTTGGTATTGAGGATTAAGACTTTGTACCATATTTGGCTATTGTGGTGGCCATGGTCTTTTACCAATAAAACGAAGTGACTCAGCTTGGATTGCTTCAACTTCATTTTGCAAGACTGCTTTAAGTCCAGGAATTGAAGGGCATTCCTTTGTGATATGACTTTCTTCACAGATAGCACATATTTCTACACTATCAAGAGGACATTCTCTTAGAGCATGTTTATTTTTCCATTTAGGACAAAAAAATGATAATGCAACATTTTTAGCTCTTTGCTTGTTTTGAACCTTAAGAGTATCTATTTTTTCACTAATACTCCCTAAGATATATGTTTTGAAGTTGCAAGCAAACTGCCTATTTCTGCTCTACTTACTATCCCAGTTGCAGATTTATTAATCCTAGACATAACAAGGTCTCTTGGATTTTCCCAGTTCTATCCTTTCCTCTTGAAATGTGTACACACAATTCACAAATTTCTCTAAATGATAACTCAGAAACATATCCTTTGCCCATTAAATTCAAAAGATCTACCCACTCATCTCTAATGGATTTTAGCAAAATAGCTTTAGGAGTTTCTCCATCTAGATTATGGATTTTAGCCCTTTTAACATTATAAGCAAATCTTTCAATGAAATATTCAAGATTTTCATCATCTTTTTGCATCATTTTAAAGACTTCATCTTCAAGGTTATGAGCCATACAATAGTCTTTGTATTTATATAAGAACACATTTTCCATTTCTTCCCATGTTCTTATGGTATGTGTTCCTAATCCCAAACACCATTTAAGTGCTATGTCTTTAAGAGTGGCTAGAAACAATTTAAATTTTTGAGAATCAAGTAAGTAGTCATAAGATCTACACAAGACTTCAAACTCAAAAATAAATGTTTCAGGCTCCTCATGTCTTACTCCATGGAAATTAGGGAGGATGGAGGGTGAGATATTCTTCATTATAATTGTGGTATCTTCATCTAAGATGGGAAACCCAAAAAGTTCTAGTTATCCTCTACCTCCTCCTTTATTACCTCTTCCACCTCCAATCCTAAATTCACCATTCAGATTATGTACCTATCCTTTTCCTTCCCCCGCAATTGTAGATTCTTCATAGCTAATGTAAGGTCTTCAATTAGATTTTCTAGCTCCTCTTATGGTTCTTCTATCAATGGAATAATAAAAGTTTGTTCTTCTTCTTCAATAGGGACTTACAATTCTTGTCCTAGAATTGGTTCTCCCATTGAAGATAAAATGATTACTCCTTCTATTGGGGATGTAGGTTCGTCTACTACAACTTCAATAGAAGAAGTTGGTGAATCTTTCGGTTGGATTTCAGATATTTGTACCTCAAGAAGCCTAAGTCCACTTGCAAATGATGGAATATGAGTTTTGGTGGATGGTGTGACACTATGAGGTCGTGATGGGGTGAGTGGTGACGTTTGAATGGCACTCCTACCTCTACTTATAAGCCTGCCCCTAGAATCTCTTTCCCCATGCGTAAATATGTTTTTTATCATTTTTTTTAATGAAAAGACTCCTAAAAAAATTTGAATCGTATATACACATACTTGGCAACAACGCCAAAATGTTTAGTAATTTAATTGATCTTAAATTACTACATAAATTATCAATCAGGAATTGTAAACTGATGACGTGTATGTGCACCAGTTGCACTAGAATTTTTTATTAGGTGAGTAAATTTTCAAATTAAATTAGGATGTTTTCATGCACATGTTTTATCTAAGAAATTGTCACTCTTGCAAGAAAGGAAAATAACACAATGGCAAAAGTAAATCTAAATTGAAATGTAGAAGTAAATAGTGAAATCAAATCCAAATTGTCTTTACGCTTAAAGAAAAGAAAACTAATCTAACATTGCATAAATAAATATCTGATGACAGCTAAGCTGCTTTGACGCAACAAAGCTACATCTTTACAAAATTAGTGTGTGCGTGGACCTGTGGATTATGGGCCCACGTATATATCGGAAGCATTCTTATTAGCGGAATCACAACAGAAACTGACCAATCACCATCGGTCCTTCTTTGACGTTTATGACCGGAACCCAAATAAATTAAAATCCTATTTGATAACATATCGGGTTCGCCATAAATGTTAACCTGTGCGCACTTCCACGCGCGATTACCGTTTGATCAATCAACCGACGAACGGTCTGGATGGCAACTTAACGAGGTTTTAACCCTGTTATATAAAACCTTATCGCATCCGATTTTGGAATTAACTCTCGTGCATTTTCTGATGCGATTATCGTTGTATCTGACTCCCTTAAGCGGACGATCACGATGAACTGAGCTATTAACTCAATTTTATAAATTCTCGTGTTCGTTTTTAGAATTAAACTTGAGCGCTTGTTACCACGTGATGATTGTTAAATATGTTGGATATGGTGGGTCTGTCTGATCAGACGACTATGATGGTTCCTCCAGGTTGTCACGCTTTTTGTCAGGGTTCTCTCATTCCGCCAATATTATCTGTCGATCTAGACGATCTGACGGTTTCCATATTTTGTCATTTTAACAGATCTCTCATTATGGTGGAATTACATTACAAAACATTTATCTTTGCCATACTCTTTTAAGGCGAATTTCATAGGAACTTTGTCTTACACTCGCACACGCAAATTATCAACTTACAATAAAGAATGTATATGTAAACAATACATAGACACATGAAATTGACATAACAAACATATTTCATTTATATACGGAACTAAATTACATGCTAAGGCCTCACGGCCCGAATCACAAATTGCCTCGCGACTACATTGTATCCTCTCTCCCTCTCTCTCACAACACAGACTCTCTTTATATTGGAGATTACCAAAGCTTGGATCATCAAAGATCCACGATTTCCTCCCACAAATCGCTCAATCAAATCCCTAAATCTCTCTATACGCATACATGGCAGATAATTACATTTAATCATGCCTTATCAATTCCATCAATTTAGATTTGTTTAAAAAGAATTTGCCCCGGTTTACAATGATTGTCCATGTTTCCTCTTTCACAGCTTTGAATTCCGATTTTAATGAAGGGTGCTCGGATGCTTCTGCATCAAACTCCCAAGGCACAACAATTTATGACCTCCTGGTCATATGCTTATGGTCTTCCTAACAACTTTAACTTGTGAGCTGCAATCAGCCTCTGCAGTAAATAGTCTCCTTCTTGCTACACATGACTCACTAAGCTTCTCTCCTCTGAGCTCAATCTTTCAACATCTCTCTGGTTCTCTCCTCTGGAAGCATATGAGCACTCTATGCTCTAGGCTGCTGCAATTAGTCTCACCTTCCTCTGCTGCTACCTGCACAAAAATATAAAGGCCATACGCTGACCAATCCTCAACATATTTGCACCTCTTTCAATTGCACGCAGAATCTGATTCTGCTTTGATACAAAAAATGATGACAACTAAGCTGCTTTGACATAACAAAGCTACATCTTTACAAAATTAGCGTGTGTGTGGACCTGTGGGTTATGGCCCACGTATATATCGGAGGCATTCTAATTAGTGGAATCATAACAAAAACCGACCAATCACCGTCGGTCCTTCTTTGACGTTTATGACCATAACCCAAATACCTGTGGGTTATGGGCCCATGTATATATCAGAGGTATTCTAATTAGCGGAATCACAACAAAAACCGACCAATCACCATCGGTCCTTCTTTGACGTTTATGACCAGAACCCAAATAAATTAAAATCCTCTTTGATAACATATTGGGTCCGCCAGAAATGTTAACTTGTGCGCACTTTCACGCGCGATTACCGTCCGATCAATCAACCGACGAATGGTCTGGATGGTCGGAACTCAACGAGGTTTTAACCCCGTTGTATAAAACCTTATCGCATCCGATTTTGGAATTAAGTCCCGTGCATTTTCCGACGTGATTATCGTCGGATCTGACTACTTCAAGCGGACGGTCACGATTAACTGAGCTATTAACTCAGTTTAATAAATTCTCGTGTCCGTTTTTAGAATTAAACTTCAGTGCTTGTTACCACGCGATGACCGTTAGATCTATTGCGTTTGTCTGATCGGATGACTATGATGGTTCCTCAAGGTTCTCACAGTTTTTTTCAGGGTTCTGCCAATATTATCCGTTGATCTAGATGATTCGACGGTTTCCATTCTTTGCCATTTTAACGGATCTCTCATTCGCTTATTGGTGGAATTACGTTACAACACATTTATCTCTACCATACTCGTTTAAGGCGAAGTTCATAGGAACTTTGTCTTACACTCGCACACGTAAATTATCAACTTATGATAAAGAACGTATATGTAAACAATACATGGACACACGAAATCCACATCACAAACATATTTCAATTATATACAAAACTAGATTACAGGCTAAGGCCTCACGACCTGAATCACAAGTCGCCTTGCGACTACATTGTATCCTCTCTCCCTCTCTCTCACAACACAGACTGTCTTTATATAGGAAATTACAAAAGCGTGGATCATCTAAGATCCACGATTTCCTCCAACAAATAGCTCAATCAAATCCCCTAAATCTCTCTATACGCATACATGGCAGATAATTACATTTAATCATGCCTTATCAATTACATCAATTTAGCTCTGTTTAAACAGAATTTGCCCCGATTTACAATGATTGTCCACGTTTCCTCTTTCATAGCTTTGAATTCTGATTTTAATGAAGGGTGCTCGGATGCTCCTGCATCAATATCACACTAGCAAAATTAGATCTAATTCTCACTGACATAAATGAAACTAATCTTGAGTACAAAAATAAAATATCGCACTTGTAAATCCGAATCACACTAATAAAACCTTGAAAGAAATTATACTTCTAATTGATCAAAATTTACATGTGCATAATATATCCCTTTTTATTTATTTTCTTCATCCTTCACATAATGAAATGATTAAATCTATGAAAGAAATATTCAGAAAATTGTGTTACAAATTATGTTCTCGCTGTTATAAGCATTCACTGAATTTCAAAACTAAGAGATTTGCTAAGACAATCCAATGCTACATAACTAAAATACAAATCTGAAACATTAACTAAAAATAAGATGAGACCTTACAACTCCCCGGGGGCCTTCCTATGAGTTGTAGGTATCTAGCGATCAACAAAGATTAAACACACATTAATACGCAACGCACAGAGGAATAATAAGCTTGCTTTAATAACTGCAAAGATTATTTCAAAATAATAATGAGTTTGTCATCGTCATGCCGAGAGACAGGTTTTATAACCTCCTTTAATAATATGTTTAGAGATTTCTAAGCCTATCCTACTCGACATAAAATCTAAAAATAACATAGGATAATATGAAATAGCAATTCTTCATGATTTTCTATCAGAGAAGCAAATCATGAGGTAAAATATCAACTTTATCCTTATCATCGATCTTCTTGCTCGCCTGATTCGCCTTTGGCTCCTTTTCTGATGGGTTGATTTCCACGTTGACGTGCTCATACAAAATCCTTATCATCTTTTTGGATCATGAAGATAGGTGGATATTGTTATGCTCGTTGTGAGCTACCTGTCCATACATTTCGTTCCTCAACTGGTTTGTCAACACCTACATATTCTTCAAGTAAGTTGTAGAATCAACCATTTGCTGCAGATTTGAGGCAATTTGGTAGCTCATTCAAATATTAAATCAAATAACAAGGAAACAATGAAACTATGAATACAAGATGATTAGGTACCTAATTTTTCCATTAACCTTGCAAGCTGACACCTTATTAAGATTATTATGGTGAAAAACGAAGAGAATGGAGTGAATGGAGTTTAGGGAAGGTGTAAAAAAGGAACAATTTTCATTTTCAATAGTCATCGAGACATTGTAGAGCCAAGGGTTTCAAATATATACCATATATAATGTGTCGTTGGTTTCATATGATTGGTGGTTATGCACCCAAGTGCAAATATAGCATATGTTTAATACGTTGGATAACAACGTGAGCACATGGACCTAGGTGTATTGGACCACACGTCAATATGGTTTGGTGGTTATAACATGCCAACACCATTTTATTTACACCACAAGTTCAATAATATAACTATAACAAAGTTTTAAAATACGGTTAATTGGTTGGAACAAAAACACTATTAATACATGTAGTTATAACAATGATCTACAACCTCCGTGGGTTTGACCCTGGGGCTACGGTCACCAAACACTATATATTAAAAAGAAATCATTTTTCCATTTGACCACAAATGTGTGGTTTGTATTTAAGGTCGAACTCTTGTTATTTGAATGCCTGTTATGTATTGTGCAAAATAGTAGCTAGCCCTTTCAAAGTGTAGCAAAGGGAGAGATTGATTTGCAAGGGTTATGGTGTTGAAATAAGGTTGAGCTCCTTTAATTTTGTAGCATGATGATAATTGTTATCGTTATAAATCATAGAATTAATGCCCTTTTGGAGATTTTTGAAAGGAGAGTTTTTATGAGGAGTTCTTAGAGGCTTTTTGTGAAGATATAGGGTAAAGAGTATGCTTTAGAGATTGGGGAATTAATGTAATTAGAGTTATTTTGCATCATAATTAAAGAGGCTACTCCATTGGAAGTGGACTCGGAGACATAGGCCGCATTGGGTGAACTCCATTATCAATCTAGTTTGTGTTTCTTTATCGTTATCTGTAGTTGTTTATTTTGATCAAAGTTTTTTTTTTTTTTTTATATATTTTGTCAAGATTGGTATTTCACATTTTGTTTTAAGCTCGATAAATCATAGGCTAGTGATCAAAGATATTGATCATGTATATAGCCAAACCTTCAATTCAATTGACTTCATATATGATACTTCTTTATCTGATGGCCCAATATATATGCTTTAATCTAGAGAATGGGGAAATAAAATAGTAAATTCATGAGCTCATCCAAAAGGATCACATTCGCCCAATCTCCTCACATTGTAGGAGCCCAATTGTGTTGATACAAAAGAATATTGGGGCATAGTGACTCCGCAGTAATTATAGAGCCTTGAATAAAATAATTGTCAATAATTAATACCTAATCTATCAAATTTATGATGTTCTTGATCAAATTTATGGTGTAAAAGTTTCAGTAAGATTGATCTAGAGTTTGGCTACCACCAAGTACCAATTGAACAAATCAATGTATGGATTGGTTGGTCATGCCTTTTGGATTAACTAATGCTTTATAAACATTCACGAGGACAATAGATGATATTTTGTGGCCATTCATATAATGCCCATGTTTGGATCTTATCATCTTACATCATGTTATTAACCTACCAGTTTAGTGATTGACTTACGTGCTTGCTTCTAATAAGTATTATTATTATACATATGAGGTATGCAGGTGCTAGCTACATACTCACACGAATACACTAGTATTTTTCAACCTATTATGCTAGCCGATAAATAAATGGTTAAGCTTTATCACTGAATAAGTTATGATTAACCTTATGCTTGATTAATGATCAAACTTATGGTTAGCCTTGAGGTTGCTTAATAGTTATTATTTAACATTCATATTTAGCATTCATATGCCTTGACATGATTGCCCCCCTCAATTTAATTTTAGATAAGCAGATGGGTGGGGGATGGAAGTGACATCATGGGGATTGGTGGCATTGACTTTGGGAGGGAGTGAAGTGCATAAATGGGAGGAAGGCAGCTAGGGGGTGCGGGGTCTTAAGCAATCATCCATTGCTTAATTTGATTTTTTTAGTGTCACTTTAAATCCCAATTAATTTCTATAATGTGAAACATTTGATTTACAACATCCTTGAATTTCCTTAACCTATGAATAACATTATATAACCATCATATAACATATATAGAGATGCCACAACCCACCTCTCTGATTGGCATGTCTACGTGCCTCTAGAGCAAAAACCAACATGTAGAATTTCCTCCCAGACCCCTTGAAATGCTTTAGTGTTCATTAGAGTAATTCTAGGTTGAATGAGGCAAGTAATATTTGTTGGTCAAACCCACATTCAATGATTCCAATTATGGTTCATTCAACAGGGAAAATTGAGCTACGAAAGCAACCTTGATTAATCTTGTACCATTCCACTAAATAGAGGTCTCAAATCATTGTATTTTTTATTTTAAACTTATTGAGGCATCCACTATATTACCCACCTTTGATTTATTATGATATGTATCATTGTTTCCAATAATCAAACATGGGATTCACAAGGTTCAACTATTCATCGTATTATACAATGTAAAAATATATATTTTTTTCCAAACAACAGTGTTCAGTGAGATTTGATAGTTAAAACATTATTTTTGTTAAGTTGTAGTTTGTTCTTAGTTACCAAATCCATCCTATCATTAGGGTAGCATTGGTTGCAAATGATGCATATCTTAATACAAACTATTATGCTCATGCTTTTGAGAATCATTTTGTAACACCCTCCTACCACATCTACCCAAGAAATCGACCAACTGGGGTAAAAATGCGACGAGAGGCCACTATGATAAAACTTAACCTCCTAAGTAACATAAGGAAATGGAGTCGACAAAATAAGACCTTAGAAAACTCCCTCAAGTGCTTCAAGACCCCCAGGAGCTAATCCACCACTCTAGGTGCAAAACCCCTGAGTTAACCTAGCATTTCAATGAATTAAACCCAAAGTCGCTCCCATGACAAGGCATGCATGGGACTGGAATCCAATAGTCGCTCCCACAATGCCTGCAAGGGAGAGACTGTGGTCTCTTTCAGCTAGTTCTATGCCAATGCCTAGTCTCTAAACCAATGCCTATAACTGGATGAGACTTTCCAATACATTAAATGATACCAATGAAAAGCCTATAACACAAAACTTGATCAAGGGCTTGACCTAACCAAGCCTAACCATGACAGATATTTTGTTAAACACTTAGTAAATATGCAACCTATAGGTGTAAATAACATATCTGAGCATAGGGGTCTCATACTTATCTGATATTCACCATGAAGCATTGCTTCCTTATCACTTTATTTGCCATTCCATCCATTAGGTCATAAAATACATTGTTCATTCATTTACAAGTAAAACCATGGTGAGAGATATACATAGTTGTTGTCACAAAACATACATACAACAAGCATGGTAACAACATAAATACCATAAATATATTAGTCGTAAAATCCACATATAAATCAATACATTTACATATGAAAACCAAGGTATTGAATGTCTCATCAATGAATGCAATAAACCAACTGGAGATGTGACTACCACATTCCAATCGACCATAAATTGGCTGAGCCAAGTCTCTCTTCAGCCAATCACCCCCGTTCCATATTCCAAGTGTTAGTGTCGGTCTTGAGCCCTCCATCGGTGATCAAATAGCTCTTTGCATATGCATATATAGGTGTCTCATCAGCATCAGTTTTGCATCCCGTTAGGCATTCCATAACACTGATGGAGGAGCTGGTCTTGTTCCCTTCTTGGCTTTGCTGGAATCAGGTCATACCATTTGAAAAAACTTGTGTCACACTTGTTTCATTTTTGTCTTGAAATTCCAAGTCTAGGTCTAGGGTTTCAGTCAAAATCATTGCCAGGTCATGAGTCAAAAGTCTGATGGTCTTCAGCAAGCCAGAAGGAGGTTTGTAATTATGTTTTATTGATAGTTTTCATCTGCTACAGCTTATTTTTACCTTGGTTTTTAAACCCAAGGTCATGTGAAAATGGCAACAATAAAGAAAATTTTCAAAAATCTTCAGAATGCCGGCAACAACCGTGGTTTCTTCCTCATAATCCATCAGAGAATCAACCTGCAAAAGAACCAAGTGAAAACACTCAAAAAATCAATTTCATGCAAAGTGCAACTTAAAAAACAGTGTTAAATTAAATGCCAAAACATGCAACATTTGAAAGTGGGTTTGATGTTTTAATTTTTTTTTTAAATGTGGACCTATAAAGACCAAAAAGCCCTCTTCATGGCCTCATTATGCATTGACAAACTTGCAAGACACAAAGAGAAGCAAAGAAAGGCGATTTTGCAGCGTTTTTGGTCATTTCTGGAGGTGCGACTAGTTGGGCAGGTGCGACTAGTTAGAGCTGCTCCCACAGTGTAATTTTGAACTGGAGCGACGAGTCAGAGGGGTGCGACTAGTTGAGTGGGAGGTGCGACTAGTCGAGCTGGGTTTGCCAGAAACGTGCCAAATCACCCAAATCGCCCTCCCAAATTGCTAAATCGACCAGGTAAGCTCCAAATTCATCCATGATGGCAAGTGATGATTGCATAATGACATGTCTGATGGTTTTCTTCTTCAAAAATTTGCAAGAGAAATGGTGAATTTAAATGTTGTCAATGTAGGCAAATCTGCTAGGGTTTTGTTTGTTTTTCAAGGTAAAATCCTTCTTATCCCATCCTTGTTCCCTTGGCAATTAAATTCACAAATGCTGCTACATATTTATCTTATTGTTTCATTTATTTCATTTCCAAGAAATACAAGGTTTCCATCCCATATTCCTTCAAAATCTTTCCCTTCCCAAATTTCTTTGCTAAACCCTAATATCCTTCATGTTCCCACAAACCCTAAAATGCCCTTCTCCTTCCCACAACAAGCAAATTACATGGA
>APFE031618210.1:84496-124034 GCA_000404065.3 Pinus taeda | reverse complement strand
GCAATTTTCTAGGTTGGGCCTGTGTTTTGTCCTTTTGGATCTCTTCCCCTCACTAAATCTCTGAGATTCCGCTTTCCCCTGCTTCCTAACATCCCTCCCCACTCCCACAAATTTCCCCAAGAATTTAGAAGCCCCTATCCCCTTCATCTCGCTTCATTTCGACAGAATTCCTTGTTTCACACATCGGGACAAGTCGCACTCAAATGATGCTTCAGAGCAATAAAAGATGAATTTTGGGAAACTGAGAGAGGTTTTTGTCCAAAACATGCTAAATAAGAAAAATATCCTTCACTTTTTACACAGGTGTCATGGTTTCAGAGAAATGTCAAGAATATGGTTGCCTCAGGAGAATCAAAGGCACTCCTGAAGTGACCCTGGGAAAATCAAGTTTTCTCCTAGCTTGGTTGGCCAAATGATTTGATTGATGGGTAAAATGATAACTATACAAAGAGATCTTTCCAATGAGCTATCATGATCTGAATTTGGGGTTGAGGAAGGCATTCAAAAGTTGACTGCAACAACACTCTTCTTTCAGGCAGCCTCATTTGGCACTTTTTGACCAGTCTTTGGAGATTTGATTTTTGATAGGTCAAATCAACTCAAAATTGAAAAATGCCACTTGGGTTGGAAGGTAGACTCAAAACCCTTTCCAACAAGCTATCCTACGCCTGATTCTGACACTGGGAATGCCTCCAAAAGCCTCCAGAAAAAGGGGTGCGACCACTCAGAGCAGGGGTGCGACCACTCAGCGCCACTCCCACAGTGTGTTTTCAGAAGGGGTGCAACCACTCAGAGGGGGTGTGACCACTCGAGCCTGGGGTGCGACCACTCAGCCTGTTTTTTCCAGAAACCCTCCAAATCGATCAAATCGCCCTCCTAAGTGCCAAATCGATCGAGTTGAGTCAGCAGGACATTCCATGGGCAGACTTCATTTCTCATGAGGTCTTTATAGCGCCACCACAGCCACAGCTAGAGCCAGAGGCCATTCATGAGGAGGGAGGTCCATCACGCTAGCCCGAGATTATTGTGCTGACACATGTTGTTTCTCCACTGCAGTGTACATATCAGAAGGGTCATAGGACCTTGTTTGCAGCAGCTCGACGAGTATTTTCTCCACAGCAGGTGGAAGGGGTCTCGTCATCATCATCAGATCAGTGAGTGTTATCTCCACACCAGGTGGAAGGGGCCTCATTGTCGACAGCAACACAGGTGGAAGCAGCCCAAGATTGAGGAGAGAGTGTCTGGTGCTCCGGTTATTGATCTCGACGCTGATTCTCCTAGCACAGAGCTCAATGATATTATCCAAGAGCAAAGCACCGAGATTCATTCGCTACAAACGCAATTATTGATGGCAAAATGGATAATCAAATATTTGGAGCAGCGAAACAAACAGCTTGAGGACGAGAAAGAGATGGATGAGCTATGGAGGATTCGAAGTGATCGAGTCATCAAACGTAGGAGGCCCAGTGACTTGTTGCCCAAAGAGAGAGAATCCATACTTATCCGGGTAAACACACATCTAGAGAGTCTGTTGGCGAAGGCCAATAGAAACAACAAATTGCTAAGGAACTTGAAAAACCATTATTGGCCAAGAATGCATGTTTGCAAGGCGAAGATGAAAGTCTTCAAAGAAGGTTGACCAAGGTCCCAAAGGAAGAAGAAGACCAACCCGCTCAGTATCTTGGCCGAGGCCTCTGTCACTCACCACGGTACTCATTATCTTCCTCCCGGCAGCAAACCCAAGAGATTTTGAGAATTTTGAGGCATTTTTGGCATTTTTGGGAATTTTACAGGTTTTGGCCACTCGAGTGGTCTCACCCCGTACGAGATCAGTCATCGATACAGCTCGGAACGGGGAAAACTCTACATGCTTGGATTTTTCATGCAAAAGTACACTTGCCTATGGAAGGGTTTCAAATTTTGTGAAGATTTGGGCAGCCAAAAGCTCAAAATACAGCCAAATTTTGACTTTCTGCCCCTTTTTTGAGTTGCAGAAAGCAGTCTTGGGAGATTTGATTTTTGAGGGGTCAAATGAATGTCAAATTCAGAAATTCCGGTTGGGTTGGAAAGTAGACTTCCAGAATTTTCCAACGAGCTATCCTGCACCTGATTTGGACTCCGGGAAGGCCCTCAAACAGCGCTGCCAAAAGGTGCGACCAGTCAAGCCAGAGGTGCGACCAGTCAAGCAAAATTTGCTAGTTTTTGACCAGTTCGGCCAGCTAAGCACAATTTTCACTTGGGTTGATTATTTAGGCATGTAATTGATGGATTCTTGTGTAAATTTCATGGCATTAGATACTTTTACTCTTCTTTACCTATTCTAGAAGCTTCTTTGATGTAAATAGTAAATATTTAATCCATGGATAGGCTTCCTAACTTTTAGAGGCAAGTTGTTGAGCTGGCCTATTATTTAGTGATTGATTTAGAATTAGTTGCAACAGCTCCTAGGAAGCTGAGCTCGACCCCTAGAGGTGGGGAAAGAAGTTAGACCTTCTATATTATGCCTTCTCTTTCTCATTTTCATGGTTGGACTCTAGAGGGAGAAGCTCTATTGTATTTTTTGACTTGTATCTCTGCAATTTGAGGAAAAGGAAGGCCAGGGTTTTGCAGACTTCATTGTGGATTCTTGTGGATTATTATGTTGATGGTGTGTTTCCTACTTGTCATTGTAAGTGTGTTTATGTGTTCCATTTCTTAATCTCTTGCTGCTATTTAAACAAAAGAAGTGATAAAGTTTTGAATTCATGCATGCCATGCTCAGCTTTCAATTTTGTTTAAAATTTATGTTTTCCACTGTCTAGAGAGGATTCGAATTCATTGTTTGCCCTCTTTAGCTTCTCTTCCTTCCTCCTTGATCATCTCTTTCAGCTAAAGGCATCAGCATAAACTCCTACCTTGCCCCAAAGACCCACCTGCAAAAACTGAGCTCAATCCCCGCACCCTGAATTGCACTCCCTCCAATTGCCACCAAAAAAACCCAAAAACTTCAACTCAATCCCCCTTATCAGTTTACTAGCCTAAAATCCTTGTTCCTAATTGTTCAAATCATCCTATTGACAAAAGCCATCAAGTTTTGACCAGAGAGAGCCTTCTCATACCTCGTAGGGCTAGCTACGAGGTGAAATGGTTTGATGTAGCTTTGAGGTTTGTCTATCTCAGCCTAGGTGAAATCTCAAACGCTAACACCAAGCATGAATGTGTTACTCATAGAACACACCAAAAAGAACCAAACAAGCATGAATGCCACCGGAGTTCTCCGCCTACACCGTGAGGAATTTGAGTGCCTCCTAGTCTCTCAAGATTTACCGTAATCCATAGTCTAATCCAGGGATCACTAGACCCTGCACCAAGATACACTCTCTAGGCTTTACCATACACCCCATCCTCGGACTACTAGGCCCAACGGAGATAAATCCACCACTTGGCTTTACTGTATGTCCTGCTATTCACTAGCAAAGATTCCTAGGCCCATCGAGGCACACAATCTTGGCTTTACCACAACCCAAAGTCTGTCTCAGGGGCTACTTGGCCAGTGGATTTATCATGATCAACAGTTCGGTTTAGGAACCCCTAGGTCATGTGTTTGTCATTTCGAAGATCCACCCCACTTAACTTTGAATCCATCCAACCATCCCACATCAACCTAAGTATGAGAACACGTCTCATCAAGGCTATTAGGAAATGGAAAGGCTGGTCTCAAGAAAAATGTCACACCTGGAGAAACGCATGACATGATAGGAAAGAACCACATGCATTACCATGCATGCCAAATCTAGCAAGGAAAATACACATGCAAATCGATACCTGCAATGACTCCTACTGTAGCTGCTTGATTCTACCTTTCCCTCCTTAATCCTTGCTTCCTCTTGCCTTCTCTGCCTTTCTTACTCCAATACAAAAGTGCTCCAAGAAAAATCTAAGTGTCCAAGAGTAAGAGAGAGAGCGAGAGAGAATAGAAGAGAGCTCCAGAGCTTAACTGATCAAACATTCCAATTAATCCTTAGAAGCCTTTTTATCAATGAGTCCTCTATTTTCTTCATTTTCCATCATTTTCCTTCAGTTTCCTCCTCACATGCAACCTGTGAACTTTCACCTTCCTTTTCTCCCAATTTCCATTATTTTCATAAATAAATGTGTCAAAAATGTCATTTTCCCTTTCCAAAGCTTTATCCATTGCCTTTGAAAATTTCCTTAGCCATAAACAACCAAATGAACACCCACACTAGGATATTCTACCCAACATTCAACTTGGAATACGTGTCCCATCAACCGTGGTCTTATATATTTTTACATGGAATTTTCACTAGGGTTGTTACAGAACCCTCCTGCTTGGGGGAACACCGTCCTTGGTGTTCAATGACACCTATGTTGAATTTCCATGACCTCGGGTCTAGGTTAGAGTCTTAGAATCACTGACGCTATCAAACAAGAATCTCAACGGAAATATAAAGCAATAAATCACATATGCACAATATACGTAGATTTAAACAAATTGTAAAATAATGTAAAAAGACCAATCTTCATTATATCAAATCAAATCTGAATAATACAACAATCTATGGTATACAAGATACAATGACAAACGTCACTGCAACTTCCATGTCATATCTTGTCTTGCCGATCCTTTGCTTTCATACTACTCACTAGTAATGTCTTAGTCCATCAAGGCATCTACACATAGAGACTCCAAAAGGGTTGTGTCCTATCACTATTGCAAGTCACGTCTGCTACAATGAACACAGGCTCATCAACTGCTCTTTGGGTAGGCCTAATTCCCAAGCTCCAATCTGCCAATCTAGCAGTCACTTTTGTCCATCAAAGTGTTGCTCAATAGACTACAATCCTTCACCCAATCACACACCAACAATGCCCTTTTGTATGTTGCTCTAAGGTTACTTTGGGTAGCGAACGCACTGCCCTCCAATCAAAACTATGGCGCCCAATCCAATCACTATCAATTCTTCTCCTATGAAGGATCTTCACCTCCTCAGAAAATCCTCCACATGGCACTAACAGGATGCGAGTCAATATGATCCAAACTGGTCACTTCTTGACCCAACACTACTCCACAAAACAATGTTGTCCTTCACTTTTAGTTGTTGCTCCTACAATACTCGTTAGGGGACAATATGTCGCCCTTAAACTCCACGTTTTCAGGAACCTATACCCTTCTAGGGTTGTGTTCCATCTAGCAAAGACCCTCTGAGTACCACGTTGTCCCTTTTTTTCCTTATCCACCTCAAGGCTACATTGGAATAACCTCAAGTTGTTGGATATGGCCTGCAGCCCAGCTCAACAACTTGTTGTAACTTTCGGTCTCCTCAATAGGCCCAAATAACACCCTAATCAGTAGCGTTATCCGCCTATCCTCCTCGGCCTAGCTACCTACTCCTTCCAACACCAAACTTCACTCAAGATCAACCCTACATGGATCTATCTTTAGTCCAAAAATAATCCCAATCATACGTTGTACCTCTAGGTCCTCTCTACATTGTTTAGGACAAACTCTTCCACGCGGGAACTTCTCCCTTTTGTTGCGACTTAGCTCCTCTTCTTCACCGAGCTTACTTAGAGGATGTGTTAGACACTTGGATGCTCTAAAGATCTCAAATCATCCTTAATTTATAGACTTTAAGTCTCAACGAATTTGCTTGAAGTGACAAATCTATTGCCTCTCTTTTACACCAAGCCTACATGACGTGGTAACCAATAATTACCTTGTCAACTTCAAAATTCATTTCTCTCTAACGACAACTCGGATTTGGACAATTCTCGATGTTGGAATTGTATCACCGAGTGTTATCATCCCCATCCATCGCTTCTTGTACCTTCATCACATTTTTGCCCCAAATCATGACGGGTTTAAAACCTCACACTTGGGTTCCAAGCCCACAAGCTGCCCTTATGGTGCTTTGCCCTCCAAACCTTGAACCCTAGGGCTTGGAGTACCTCCCAAGCTACACAAATCAACACTCCCTCTTAGCGAGAGAGGTACTTCCAAGACTAGGAACTATCTCGTCATCATCATCATTGCTCACAACACTTGCCCAACTCCCGGTGCCCACAATCACAACAATCCCTAAATGGTGAACTACGACCTTCTCGGAAATGCCGTTGTCACTACTCGAAGCAACCTACTTCTTCTTATTATCCTGTAACGTCTTCCACTCTTTCCATGATTCCTTCTTAGCAGTTATAGGAGCACCCTTGCTCACCCATAACCACACACTCTTCTTAGCTTACAGAGTCTCCCTTTGAATCTGGAAGCTCCCTCTTGAACTAGATTCCCTATGAGTATCTGGAACCTGGAACTTCTTAGGAAAGTGTACCTTCTTCTCAGGAACATGTACTTGCTCCTTTGAATCCTGCTTCTGCTTCTTTAGAACTTGCATCTGCTCCACCTGCTTCTTTCCATGATCCACAGGCTTTCCCATCAACCTGTAGAGACCATGCTCTCTAATTCCAAGTACAATCCTATCAGATTTAGAGCCTCTAGACATGAGTCTTGCGTTCCCATCCTAAAACAAGATCTCAAACCATTTCCTCTCAATCATCGAGACGAAAATCATGTTAAATATGAGTCCTGGTACAAATAGAACATCATGGACCCGCATCACACGTTCTCTCTCCATCTTGAATGGCAAACCCAATCCTCAAATCTCCAACTGACTCTTGTCGCCCAACACCATGTGCAACTTTGAGTCCCATCTAACTAGAGTCTTAAAAACCTCCCGTGACCCTGTCATATGCGTCATCGCACCACTGTCCACATACCATCCATCCTCAGTGATAATATTATGCAAGAAATGAGAAATCATAGCAAAGTCCTCCTCTTCCAATCTCCCAGAGATATCATCTATCTTTTCTGAAGTGGCAACACCAACACCCTCCTTTCCTTTCTTCTTTTCATCATTTACCTTCTTCTTCATCAGACATCTTGACGAAAAATGACCCATCTCGCCATAGTTGAAACGCTTGACTTTACTGAAGTCCTTCTTTTGCTTATGCTTCATTCGTGATGCAAGAGCCATGTCATCATCTGGAGCCTTATGCTTTGGATGAAGATCCTTGTCTCGCAACTCTTCCTGAATGAAGTCATCACACAGCCTATCCAATTCTGGCAGCTTCTCCCTAGCAACGATCCATTTGATGAAGGGATTCCATTTCTCGGTTAACCCTTTCAAGGTAATCCTTACCATATCTCCATATGAGGTAGACACATTTATGGCAGCAAGCTCATCCTTGACCTGAGACAATCTCTTCAGATACGAGGTCACACTTTCACCCTTTATCATTTTCGTGGATTTCAACTTATCCTCTGATACCAGTACCTGGTTCTCGTTCTTATTCTGGAACAAATTTTGAAGAGTTATCCACATCTTATGTGCCTTGTTCTTCCAGCATAAATAAGGTATTAGGGCATCCCTCGCACCATCTAGGATGATCAATGTCATCCTCGCATCCAAATCTTCATATATTTCCAGCTCCTTAGGGTTGTTTGGCTTCTTTATCTCTTTCTCAACGAATTCTCAGAGCCTGTTGACCTATAAGACTAACTTTATCCTTTCATTTCAACGACTATAGTTGGACAACCCCTCCAACCTGTCCTCATACTGGAAACCTGCGTGCAACTTCGACATTGTAGTGAACCCTTCACTCGCAATGTGATCAACTCCCTCTCACGTTGTACTTCGTTGTGCACAACTCTTATTTACTTAGTTCCAAATAGCTAAGACACACTCTGATACCATGTTGAATTTCCAAGACTTTGGGTCTAGGTTAGAGTCTTAAAATCACTGACACTACCAAACCAAGAATCTCAACCATAAACTACTTTGCACAACGGAAATATAAAGCAGTAAATCACATATGCACAATATACACAGTTTTAAACAAAATTGTATAATAGTGTACAATCACCAATCCTCGTTATACTAAACCAAATTTGAATAATACAATAGCCTATGGTATACAAGATACAATGACAAACGTCGTTGCAACTTCTATGTCGTATCTTGTCCTGTCGGTCCTTCACTTCCGTATTGCTCACTAGTAGTGCCTTAGTCCATCAAGGCATCTACACATAGAGACTCCAAGAGGGCTGCCTCCTATCACTGCTGCAAGTCACGTCTGCTACAATGAACACGGGCTCATCAACTGCTCTCTGGGTAGGCCTAATTCCCGAGCTCTAATTTTCCAATCTCGCAGTCACTTTTATCCATCAAAGTGCTGCTTATTAGCTTTAGGGCTACTTTGGGTAGCCAACACACTGCCCTCTAATTAGATCTATGGTTCCTAATCCAAACACTATCGATTCTGCTCCTAAGAAGACTCTTTACCTCCTCAGAAAGTCCTCAGCATGGCTCTAATAAGCTGCAAGTCAATCTGATCCAAACTGGCCACTTCTTGACCCAACGCTCCTCCACAAAACACTATTGTCCTTCATTCTTAGTTGCTTCTCCTGCAATATTTTTTAGGGCACAATATTCAACCCTTAACCTCCACGCTATCATCAACCTACACCTTTCTAGGGTTGTGGTCCACCTAGAAAAGACCCTCCAACTACCACGTTGTCCCTTTTCTGCCTTGTCCACCTCAAGGTTGCCTTAGAACAACCTCAAGTTTTTGGCTATGGCCTACAGACAAGATAAGTAACTTTATATAACTTTAGGTCTCCTCAACAGGCCCAAACAACACCTTAATCAACAATGTTATCCTCCTCAACCTAGTTGCCTGCTCCTTCCAGCACCAGACCACACTCAAGATCAGCCCTACATGGATCTATCTTTAGCCCAAAAATAATCCCAAGTATACTATATACCTCTAGCTCCTCTCCACGTTGTTTAAGATAGACTCTTCCACACTGAAACTTCTCCCTTTTGTTACGACTTAGCTCCTCTTCTTCACCAGGTTGACTTAGAGGATGTGTTGCACACTTGGATGCTCTAAAGCTCTCAAATCATCCTTAATCTATATACTTTAAGGCTCAATGAATTTTCTTGAAGTGACACATATATTGGCTCTTTTGCACCAAGCTTACATAACTTCATAACCAATAATTACTTTTCAACTTCAAAAATTCATTTCTCTATAACGACAACTTGGATTCAGACGATTCTCGATGAGTTGGAATCGTATTGCTGAGAACTATCATCCTCATCCATCACATGTTGTACTTTCATCACGGTTTTGGCCCAAATCACAATGGGTGCAAAACCCCACACTTGGTTTCCAAGCCCACAAGTTGCCCTTATGGTGCTTTTCCCTCCAAACCCTGAACCCTAGGGCTTGGAGTACTTTCGAAGCTACACAAATCAACAACCTATAACCAACAAGACTGTTGAAAATAAAATATATTGTCCATGGAGCTTTATAACATAGCTCGTTGCAGTATTTACAATGACCATTGTTGAAACATGACAAACATACTATTTACTGGAGCTTTATAACACAACTCACTATGGTATTTACAATAACCATATATACACATACACATTTGCTTCAACCATCAAATAACCATATTGTGTATGGAGCTTTATAAAATCCAGCTTGATACAATATTTACAATAATACACACATATGTACATTTGCTCAACCAACAAATAAGAATGATACGATGCCCGCATCCGCAACAAGGGAATCCAGAGGCGCACACCTCCACCCTCGGAGTAATACCAGGATTCACCTCCTTTCCACAAAATCCATAATCCACAGCAAAATCAAATCTACATCCAATGTCCAGCGCTATAATCCCCCGCCACCTATCCTCTTAGTGAACAATTATCAACTCATTGTTCTAGGGTGCATTCCCAATGTGTATCTGATTCCATCTGACAGTGTTAATGACCAAAACAAATCCATCCTCGGTCTTCCCTTTTCTGCTACACAGTCCCTCGGGCAATCTCGTCATCCCCTTCCGTGCAGTCACACACCTTCCAAGTTCCACTGGCACCCCCGTCCCGGGCAGTCCATCCCTTGGGAAGGCTTCCTCGCATCGGAAGGTACAAAAACCAAGGCATATCCCTACCTTAAAATCATCATACCGGTCATAACATGCTCATGGCAATCAATGCACATTATTGGGTACCAGTGTCCCACAGTGGTCCTGCTCCTGAAGTGCTTTACCAACATACTGTTGCGTGTTCCAATTTATTTTGTTGTTGTTGCTAATATTGTAGTCAATTTCAACCATCCAACTAAGCATTTTTGTGCTTCCTGTACCAAGCACATAACTTCCATTATATTCAGAATAAATTGAAATAGATTCACATCATACGTCATTGGTAGCTCAACAATAAGGTGCACTCGCAATTATGTCTGCCTCCTGCCACAACAAGTCAAACTAATTGTTTGATCAAAATATCATACATAAACATATCACATATGGTTAGCTCAAAACACAACCATTATAGATCAACATCATAAATCACATGTAGCCATCATAAATCAAAATCATAGATCACATATAATCATCATATACCATAATCATAAATCACATGCATGATAAAACTAAAATAAAATGTTGATAATTATCCTTTCGTCAATCCTTAGCTTCTACCTTCTTCTTTATTCTGTACACACTCTGGATCGGTTGCCACACTAGACAAACACACAGTGCCTTCTCCTAAACTATGTGCATGTACACATAGTATGCATCACGCACATACAATCACACACTACATACAACACCATGCATTATATGCACCTAGACCTGACATACAACACATACACCTACACCTAGTGTACAATACAACACAAACACGTATATAGAGTGCAACAAAATGAATGCATATGTCATGATACCATGGCTATACAATGCACATACATAGTACCACATGCCCGCAACACAACATGTATGATATGTACTCAATCCCACATGTATGAAAGCACCACATGCACAACATGACATGTACGCGACATCACCTGCATAATGCTTCATGTACACTGCAACACTGTACAACGTGTACACAATATACAATACTACGTGCACGACAGGTACATGACCCTAGTTGTACATAATGCCACATGTACACAACACCACCTGTACACAGCGCCACTTGTACAACATGTACACCACACCACATGTACACAACACCACATGCACACAACACCACTTATACAATCATTCACACAACACCATATGTACATCGTGCCACATGCACAACATGCACTCAACACCACCTGTACATAGCACTGCATATCCAACATGTACATAACATCATTTATACACAACACTGCCTATCTAATCATGTGCACAACACCATATGCAATATTCGCACACCACTATATGTATCATCCTATACATAACACTGCATAAACAACATGTACACACTATATATATACACAACACCGCATGTGCACACATCATAGATGTGACATGTACAACATATACAACATATGCACAACAATAGTACCACACATCCAAAAGCACAATGTCCTTACCAAGAACGATTGCTTTCAGTGTCTTATGCATGCTTATCCTAGCATGTCGCAGACCACACTGCTTTCATTTTGTTGATGTATCACTCGGTATAACCCTCTCCATAAAATGAGAATAGGCATAATACAATCATATAATATAAATCCATATTCACATGATATTGACCTCATATATTTGTCATGACTACTCTTCCCACTTGATTCCTCAAAGCTAGGAACTTCATGCCATTGGCCTGTAGAAGCAATCATTCCACCACAAGAACAATTCTTGATGATTTGTCGAACAGTGACATAGATACACAGATACATACATACATATACGTAAACATTAGCATAAACAATCATGATCCGATCAGAAAATGATATGCATACATACACATAAATATTAGCATTAATAATCATGATCCACGACGACCGTGTCAAACATGACATACATACACTAATATATCACAACCATAACCATTTGCATAGGTCAAACTAGGTTAACACAATACATATAACATAAATATCTTCAATGCAATGAACATAACCATCACACATATGACCAATCCAAATTACAACATCAAGATCTCAATGAAATAACCCTAAACAATAAGTTCATAGCATATAAAAACAATAAACTATATATCATGCTCATCAACAATGTATAACCTAATCATCAAGTTATCTAACATAAAACAATAATAACGATGCATACAACCACATGTTACTATCATTCATGACTATCCGACACATGTGCATATGACTACACTAATCAACTATCATCTATCATGTATGTAACCATAATATCAAAAGACATGTACATAAACCTAATGTATATAACAATCCTTAACTTACTTACTTGCATGCCCAACATGCAAACATGTATGACGATCTCCTCTTATCCCAAAGTCTAATGCTGCAACCTCATTATGATTATTTGCATCTCCTACTCTATCTCAACCAACACATTAGCATCATAACAACCAATATAATCGTGATGACCTAAATTGCATACAATGACTTCACAAGGCATGTTTGACCTATATTTCATGCATAACTATAACCAAGACCATGCATGCATAACAACTGCATATAGACATATAACACATGAGTACGAAACAATATACACATCATTCTAGCTAGAGTCCAGTCATCAATGCATGATAGTATTAACTACACAAACCATGACCTCATGTATGACAACAACCATTACTCGATTGTACGCATTGCCACATGCAACCATCAACATGCATAAGTAATGCCTAATCAACTACACATACACATGAACGCATGTAGTCGAGCATAAGCGATTAATTCTTGTAACCAACCTACAAGACTGATAGATGTAATCAAATATACAAGAATGAAACCTACCATACAAGGATGTAATCAAGCAACATATAAGAACATGTAAGCGACATATAATAATATGTAACTAGCCATATACTCATGACGATGCATTTCGCAAAATCAACATCAAGTTCCTCATGACAACTTTACTACAACCATGATCGATCATTATGCAATGCAACAAGCACATGGAATGCAATTGTAAGAGACACACATGCAACGAACATGCATGCAAGACCAACACACATCGCCCATCGAGTTCAAGGGGTGAAGCATGCTATGTTGCCACTCTGTAACACCCTCCTCCCACATCTACCCAAGCAATCAGCCAACCGAGGTAAAAATGCGACAAGAGGCCACTATGATAAGACTCAACCTCCTAAATAACCTTAAGGAATGGATTCGACAAAACAAGACCTTACAGACCTCCCTCAGCTGCTTCAGGACCCCCAGGAGCTAACCCACCACTCCAGGTGTCAAACCCCTGAGTTAACCTAACATTTCAATGAATTAAACCCAAAGTCGCTCCCATGACAAGGCATGCGTGTGACTAGAATCCTATAGTCACTCCCAAAATGCTTGCAAGGGAGAGACTGCAATCTTTTTCAACCAGTTCTATGCCAGAGATTGTGATATTTAAGCCACTTTTTTAGGGCTAGTCTCCAAACCAATTCCTAGAACTTGATGAGACTTTCCAAGACTTTAAATGACACAAAGGCAAATCCTCTAACACAAAACTTTTACAAGGGCTTGACCTAACCATGACATAGATTTTGTCAAACACTTAGTAAATATACAACCTACAGGTGTGAATAACATATCTAACCATAACGGTCTCATACTTATCTGAGATTCGCCATGAAGCATTGTTTCCTTATCACTTTAATTGCAATTCCATCCATTAGGTCATAAATACATTGTTCATTCATTTAAAAGTAAAAACATGGTGAGAGACATACATAACCGTTGTCATAAAACATAGATACAACCAACATAGTAACAACAGAAATACCATAAATATATCATTCATAAAATCCACACATAAATTAATACATTTACAAATGAAAACCAAGGAACTAAATGTCTCATTAATGAATGCAATAAACAACCCAGAGATAGGACTACCACATTCCACCCGAACATAGATTGGCTAAGCCAGCTTCAGCCAATCACCCACATGCCATATTCCAAGCATGAATGTGAGACTCATATAACACACCAAAAAGAACCAAACAAGCCTGAGTCCCACCAGAGTTCTCCACCTACACTATGAGGAATTTGAGTGCCTCCTAGTCTCTCGGGATTTATCGTAATCCACATTCTGATCCAGGGATCACTAGGCACCACATCGATACACAATCTTTAGGATTTAATTTAATCTACATTCTCATCCAGAGATCACTAGGCCCTACACCAAGTCACACTCTCTAGGCTTTACCGCATATCCCGTCCCGGGACTAATGTTGATTTGGGGTGGCATCGGATGTGCTCTAAGCCTCAAATTTTGCAGGGAGGCTTGGGCACAGGTATTCCAAAGAGCCTATAAATAGTTTTGGGAGATTCCACCGAGAAGTTATTTTATTAAAATAATTAATATTTTTAATGGGGTTCCTAAAATTAAAATATTAATGGGTATTAATCTAACAAGGGATGAAACTTCTATAAAAAGCCATGGATTAAATCAAAACGATATGAGCCTTTGATTATGTTTTAATATACATTGTTGGTTGCCCAACAGGAAGATATAACAAAGGACTTTAGGGTCATTTGGAAAACACATAGAGAGATTGAGAAAATCGATTTTATGAGGTGAAAAGTTCTTAGGAGGAAAATCGATTGAGGAGATCTTGCAGCAAAGGGGCAATGAGAATTTGGGAGAAGGAATTTTCAGAGAGTGCAAGGCAGAGAGAGGACAGAAAGACATCTAGAAGAAGGTTGATGGTGGCGTACGCAGTGCTGACGCAAAGGCAGCACAGTGAGAGAAGGGAAGTCGAGCTTTTGTAGAGGGAATTCGAAGTTCAGTTGTCGGAAGCCATGGTGTGAGTTTGGGAGGCAGGAAAGTCGATTTCTCAGCCAACAGAGAATCAAGAGAATAAAGGCAGCGTAATACCCAGGAGGGCTGATGCAGTTCTGCGTAGAAGCCATGTAGAGGGTGACACAAAGCCTCCAAAGTTGAAGGATAAATCATTGATTCTCTAATGACAGGGTGAGATCACTTCACCAATATTTTGTCCAGTATTTTCTCTGTAAAGGATTGCTAGTTGAGCATCCTAGATTTGCACTCAAAATTTCTCCTGCATAATAATAAACCCTCGGTGTTGTTGCACCAATTTTCCCGCATTAGGTTTTTCCGGGGACTATTTTTCCAAAAATAAGTGTGTCCTACGTGTTGCATTGTACTTTCTTTCTTTGTATTTTGTTTATGCAAATATATTAACTAAATGAAGGTTGCACATGTATTTACCTCGAAATTTACCATAGAAGACAGTAAATAACTTGTATGATTTAATCAAGTAGGAGAAGTAACATCAGTTTGTTGCAGTTGGGATTCCAACGTAGGAATTTTCACAACTACAAGGCCCAACGAAGAGAAATCCACCTCTTGGCTTTACTATATATCCCACCATTCATTGGCAAGGATTACTAGGCCCACCGAGGCACACAATCTTGGCTTTAACGCAACTCATAGTCTGGTTTAGGGGTTACTAGGCCAGTGGCTCTATTGTGATCCGTAGTACGGTTTAGGGACCACTAGGCCATGTGTTTGTCATTTCGGAGATCCACCCCACTCATCTTCGAATCCATTCGACCATCCCACATCAACGAAAGTATGAGACCCCATCTCATCAAGGCTATTAGGAAATGGCAAGGCTAGGCTCAAGAACACTGTCACACTTGGCAAAACCCATGCCATGATAGGAAATAACCACATGCAATACCATGCATACCAAATCTAGAAAGGAAAATACACACACAAATCGATACCTGCAATGAATCCTATTGTAGTTGGTTGTTCCTGCCTTTCCCTACTTGATCTTTGCTTCCTCTTGCCTTCTCTGCCTTTCTTGCTCCAATGCCAAAGTGCTCGAAGAAAACTCTAAGTGTCCAAGAGTGTGAGAGAGAGAGAATAGAAGAGAGCTCCAAAACTGAACTAATCAAGCTTGCCAACTAATCCTCATAACCCTTTTTATCAATGAGGCCTCTATTTTCTCCATTTTCCATCATTTTCCTTCAATTTCCTCCTCACATGCAACCTATGACCTTTCACCTTATTTTCTCCTAATTTCCATTATTTTCATAAATAAATGTGCAAAAAATACCATTTTGCCTTTCAAATCCTTAGCCATTGCCTTTGCTAATTTCCTTAGCCATAAACAACCAAATGAACACCCACACTAGGATGTCGTGCCCAACATTCAGCTTTGAATACATGTCCCATCGACCGTGTTCTTATATATTTTTACATGGAATTTTCACTAGGGTTGTTACACATTTGTGGTTCGGATTATTCGTAATTATGTGGACTTTTAGACAACGTGACTTCGATTGGGAGGGCCCACCAACTCGTCTAACGTTGCCCTGTTTTTTTCTTACTTTGTAGCATAGTCAAGGATAATGATTAGACTCTGGTTTGATTCCTCTGAATTCATAGACAACATATTCATCACTCCTTTCATTACTTGTTTTATTGCTTATGGTTAGTTGTTGGATGAAAACTTTGTTAAATCATAGTGAAAGAACTATGATATGTGCATGTGAAGAGGCATTGTGTTGAAAACCCAATGATTACACATTGCATAGATTTAACTTATTCTTTACATTTACATGTCTGCCCTTCCTTTACTAGCATCTCCAACACGCTAAGTTCCATTGAAGATTGGGCTCAAGGCTCATTTTGCAATTGAGATAAGAACATTTAGGATTATGGGTGAGTAAATTTTATCTCTTGTGCCTAAAGAAACCTTTCTTTGAGTTTGTCATCTAGTGAATAAGACCTCTGTAGCATTATTTTTTAGTTATTTCGTTATTTAAGTGTTGTTTCCATTCTATAGCATAGGGTAGAAAGCCCATTAATGCTGTGAAATTTCCAAATATAGTATTAGTATCTTGTAAGTCCATACTCTCAAGTTAATGATTTAACGTCCAGGATTTAATCCAATTAAATTGCTTAACGTGTAGATGATTTGTATGGCCTACCTTTCTCTCGATATATCTGTGAAATTTGAGCTCTTGTGAATTTGAAATTTTTGCATATAGTAATATGGTATCTCTTCCCTGCATTTCCACAAGTCAAACCAAAATTTGATGTGTCAAGCGAAAGTTATGGTAACTTTCCCAAAAATACTACTTTTTGGCCTCTTCCCAAGAATGAATTGTGTTCTATGACATGTGTCCAATTTTTTTATTGTTGTTATAAATTTGTTATGTGTAGTACCCTAGTATGTCTCTTTATATCCCTAAAATTTTTGGACTCTGAATCTTCTATGGGAGAAAGTTATAGGGAAAATTCCAAGATTACTCCTTTGAAAATGATTTTAGGATTGTTCACAAGACCTAACTTCCTTTGGGTGTATCTCCAAACCTGTCACCGAACCAAAGTCTAATTTTTTTTGCCAAATATACATAGATATATCTCCTTAGTCTATTATAAATTTCACATTCTGAAGTGTCCATGAAAATGGTTATAGAGAAAATTCCAAAATCCCTTCTTTCAAACTAATTTTAGGACCATTTACAAAACTTAACTTGCACAGGGAATATCTAATAAATTATAGTGAACTAGAATCTAATTTTTTATTGGATTTACGTCTAGATTCCTCCTTGATGAACATAAAATCTCATGGTCTCAATCTTCCTAAACAAATAGATGTAATGAAAATTCCAAGGTCACTCGTTTGAGATTGATTTCAAGACCAATCACAAACTCTAACTTCCATCGGGTATATCTCTGAAATTATAGTGGACCATATTCTAAAATTATTATCAGATGTACTTCTAGATCTCTACTCATTATGCTCAAAATTTCATGTTCTAAAGCTTCCTAGAAAAAGAGTTACAATGAAAATGTCGTAATGACCCGATCAAGGTAGCAAAACCCTAGGATTGTGGATCCGATACAGATTATTTTGAACCATGCACCTTATAAATGATAAGAAACCAATAATTACAATCCATTTATAGGGGGAAACCTCCTTTTACAATGAATATGATGTATAAGACAATATTTGATGATTATAAGTCTAGGTCCCCTCAGTATATCTATTGGAGACAAATGATATAATTGAAGGTTCTTGCCGACATAAAAATATAACAATATAAATATAATAACATGATATCTAGGGTTTGACAAGGGGTTTTAGTGTTAACATGGGGCTCGTTTATGGCTTAACATCTCACGAAAGAAAATGGAAACTTAATTAAGGAATTTTGATGAAAATTGCCTTAGGCACCTTGGTAATAGTAGTCCAATATATTGGGATGCTATCCAACATTTATTTCAAAAGTACTAAATGATGACCTACATAAAGCCATCTATTAACTTGAAATAAAATGTGAGCTTCTATTTAATTCAAAAATTAGATCCAATCTTCAAAATGTTGTGAATTTGGCTATAATATGAAACCAAAATACTTCACCCTTTCTTCGATGTTTTGTTGAGGAAAGAGGAGTGAAGAATCAAGCTAGATTCCCAAATCCTCCCCAGGAAAATGAAAATTACAAAGAAGAATGGATTTGGCCAAATCTCCATTACTATAACTAAACAACATAGGTCCGAGATTGTCTTTAAAGTGGAAAATTCTAAAGGAACTCCGACATCAAATAGGAGTGTAGTGTCAGTAAATAGAATATGAGAAATAATTTCATAAGTGGGGACCTTAACCCCTTTTATTTACCCCTTTGATATAGCCTTAAACTTCAATTTTCTCAACCCATCTACAACTAGAAGGAATAGGAAAGGGAACAAGAAATATCCTTGTCTCAGACCTCTAAAGGACCGAAAAGAATTGGAAAAAGAGCCATTGACAAGAACAACAAAGAATATTTGGACATACACTTGACAATAAAATTTATTATCGAAATGTGCGTACCCATTTGAATGAGGACCAATCACATGAAGACCCATCTAACCTTGTTGTAGGCCTTTGAGAAGTCCAATTTGAGAACCGTCGAAGGAATATTGTTTTGTTTGATTAAATGAATTGCATCACGGGCCATGACAACAATGTTGTGAATTTTCATATGGAATGGGAAACCAAGTTGTTCTTCATTCACCAAACATAGTCTCGAGTCTATTTGCAGTGAGTTTTGAGAAGAGCTTGTAAATCATATTGCAACAATAGCCATAAATCTTCAAAGGAGGATGTTCTTTGCTTTTGGCAATGAGGGTAAGTGGGTAGAATTAAAAGCTCCCAGAGTTTTGTTGGAATGCTGAGATTCTGTAACTATCTTCAAAATTTCATCCTTGATGAGATCATGAAAACCTTGGAAGAATTCAATAGAGAGTCCATTTGGCCTTAGGCCTTTTCCTTTTTGTTGCCCAACCTCTTCTGAAGCCAGGAAGGAATATCAGTGGGGAGGGGATGACATAGATTCTCATTCCTTACCTTGTTTCCAACTCACCCACCTGCAAGAAAGAACTAGACTTGGAGCCATTCATAATGCACTTAGTTAGTTGGTACTATTACCTTCTCTTAGAAACACTGGATGGAGGATAGATGGGGTCGATTAGCCAATAGGGACGGTTTCCCTTTATCTTCTATCTTAAACTGCAGGCCAGATGGCTTGCATGCAATTACGGTCCATTAGAGAACCTCGTTGGATTGATAATAAGCTTATTACTGATAGGAGATGCCTAGACAGCCAACATTGCCAGGCAAAGTATTTGACTACACTTGATTAAGAAATCTTCCTTTGAGACTTCTTTTGGCAACTTCTCATTCATTTTGTTTGAAAACACTCTTGGGAAGAGATTTATAATATTTAAAATGTCTCCAATATGACGACCAAGAGGTTATGATAATAAGAAATAGAAGAAAGCTCTACCAACTTTTGCATTTTTTGCCAAAGATGGGACCATGGTTCCATCCCCAAACTTGATTCCCCAAATAATATTCAAGCTTCGTCTATGGGTTGCACACCTATGGAAAAAATTTGCATTGTTGTCCCCTTTTGAAATCCAAAGGGATCTACTTTTTAAATGCCATATAGTTTCTTCCTTAGCTAAAAGATCACTCGTTTTCAATAATAGGGATTTCAATGAGATCATTTGCTTCAGAGAACAGGGTTGGACAATTTTCCACCATTATGGACTCCTTCTTTTGTTTAGTTTCCAATAGGAGAGTGAGTGATTTTTTTCTATAAGTATTGGCACAAGGAATTGATACCTCCCTGATCCTCTCAAGATTGTCCTTGAATTGTTTCATGGCAAAATTCTCTAAAGAGTCACTAATATGAATCCAGGAAGAGGAAACTAAAACTCGATAATCTTCCTCCATTAAACAAAGAAGGTTAAGATTCAATGGAGAAGGAGGCTTCTTCTCTATTTTTTGCAATTTAAAGAAGATAGGAATGTGGTTTGAGATGTCGCCACCTCCATCTAATACTTTGTAGTCTAGTGGCCATAAAAAATATTAGTAACCACTCTAACAATTTGGAGATATAGTCAGTCCCTTGACAACCATTTCTTTAGGTTGGAACTATTTTAGAAGGAATTGTGCACACAAAATGCTTAACTTCTAAAAGAATATTGAAAAATCCTTCAATGTGATCTCTTATAGGGTGACTTCCCCACACTTCTTCACAAGTCAATATTAGATTTAGATCACTTCATAGCACCACATGAGGGGTTGTTACAACCCTGGTGAAAATTACATGTAATAAAAGTTAATAAAGGAAAAATAAGACCACAGGTAAGGGACACATATTCCAAGTTGAATGTTGGGCAAAGATATCCTAGTGGGCATCACTAGATGTGTGTTTTGGCTAAGGAAAATTGGTAGAGGCTAAGGTAAATGCATTAAAAAACAAAAAGGCATTTTTGACACATTTATTTATGAAAATAAAGGAAATTAGGATAAAAGTAAGGTGAAATGTCACAGGTTGCATGTGAGGAGGACATTGAAGGAAAATAATGGAAAATGAAGGAAATAGAGTCCTCATTGATAAGAAGGCTTATGAGGATCAATTGGAAAGCTCTTGCTGAGTGTAAGCTCTTGGCTCAAGCATGTTCAATGTAACTGATTGCTCAGTTCAAGTTTGGATCTCTCTCATTATTCTCTCTCTTTCACATAGTCTTGGTCTCTTAGAGTTTTCTTGGAGCACTCTAGCTTTGGAAGAAGGAAGGAAAAACAAGTAAGGGGAAAGGAAGCAAAGAAAGGATCAAGGAAGGAAAATCAAGATCAAACAACTTTAGTAAGAATACTTGTAGGTAACCTTTTTTCATGTGTGATTTCTTAGCTAGTTTGGACATGCATGGCTTTGCATGTTGGTGTATGGTTCTCTTATTGTCGGTGGCATGGTTTTGTTGGGTTATGATAGTGGTTTTCAACCTAGCCTTGACTTTTTCAGGATGCCATGGTGTTGGGATGTTCATTTCAGTTTTTGAGATTTTGTTTGGCGGATGGATTTCTGAATCTGGTGTGGAGGTGGTCTCGAGTTTCATTCTCAAAGGCCTAGGAATCCCTTGACTGGTTTTAGCAGGATACACGGTAAAGCTTGAGGGAGAAGTCTCTGTTTAGGGCCTATTGATCTTGGTTTGGGTTGTAGTAAAGCCTGAGAAACAAGTCTCGGTTTAGGGCCTAGTGATCCTGGTTTGGATTGCAGTAAGGCCTAAGAAACTGGTCTCGGTTTAGTGCCTAGTGATCCGAGATTGGATTGCAGTAAAGCCTGAGAGACAAGGATACGGAAAATTCCTCAAGGATAGTGATGGATTCTCGATGGCATTCCAAGTTCGGTTTGGTTGTGATCGGAACCCCAATTTTGGTGTGATCATGGTTTGATGAGGGTGGAGGTGGTTTAACCTTTGGATTCCATTGATTTTTCTTGGATTGTTTGTTCTATGAGACCCCACATTCATGCTTGGAATATGGCATGGGGGTGACTGGGTGAAAGAGAGATGTGGTTCATCCATGTCTATGGTCGAATGGTACGTGGAAGTCTCGAACGTGGTCAGATTTTCCTATGATTAATAAAAGCTAAGTTCTCTTACTTTTTCGCTTGTTTATATGTGGATTTTATTACTACCATATTTGTGATATTTATATGGTTTTATACTGGTTGTAGGCATGGTTATATGATTGGTTCATGTCATGGTTATTTCATTTATTTACTCATAATTGTTAAAATGATGGATGCAAGACCTAATTGATGTTACAACAGTTCAATGGAGAAGGTGGTGATTCTTCTGGTCATGTTTCATAAGTTATTTCAGTCATTCATGTTGTGTCTTGTATCCTAGACCTATAGGTTGCATTGATGCCAAGTGTTTGATAGAATGTCAATATCGGTTGGGGATGATTAGGCCTAGTTCTGAGGTTGAATTTTGATTTGTTTATATTGTTATCATGTCTTTGATGGATTCTAGAGGTTGTAACAAGTTCTGGGTAGAGGTCGGGATTCTAGGCTAGAAAAGTGGCTCAAATGTCGAGGACGCTGGCATAAGTCTGCTAAAAAGAGTCCAGGGACAATGGAACATAGGCCTGTGAGAGTGACTTTGGCTTCTGGACATTGTCATTCCTGTAGCATGGGAGCGACTAGGGGTTAAAAAGATTAAAACATTAGTGGGACTCAGGTACATGATGCATGAGTGGTTGAGATGTCTCCTGAGGGTGTTGTTATTGATGTGGATGGGTTTTTTGATATGTTTTGTCGATTCCATTTCCTTAAGGTCACCAAGGAGGTTGAATCCCTTATAGTGACCTCTCTCGTCGCATGTTTACCCCGACTGGTCGATTGCTTGGGTGGACCTAAGAGGAGGGGGTGTTACAGAGTGGTATGAGAACGTGGTTGTGCTCTCCTTGGGTGAAGGTGCTTGGTCATGCATGCATGTCAGTTGCATGTGTGTGTCTTAGACTTGCATTAAATGTGCTTTTTGCATTGCATGATGTTGATCATGGTTGCAGTAAGGTTATCATGAGGAGCTTGATGTTGATTTTGTGGAATGTATCGCCAGAAGTATATGATTGGTTATATGATTATATGCAACTTGATTACATGCATCAATCTTGTAGGTTAGTTACAAGAATTGATTGCTTATGCTCAGCTACATGTGTTCATACACATATGTAGTTGATTAGGCTTTGCTTATGCATGTTGATGGTTGCATGTGGCAATGTGTACAATGGAGTAATGGTTGTTGTCATGCATGAGGTCATGGTTTGTGAAGTTGATATGGTCATGCATTGATGACTGGACTCTAACTAGAATGATGTGTATACAGTTTGTACTCATGTGTTATATGCAGTTGTTATGCGTGAATGGTCTTGGTTATGGTTATTCATGAATAGTAAGTCAAACATGCCTTGTGATGTCACGGTATTCAATTTAGATCATTAGGGTGATATTAGTATGTTAGGATGCTAATGTGTTGGCTGAGATATAACAGGAGATGCAGATCATCATGATGAGGTTGCAACATTAGGCTTTGGGTTAAGAGTAGATCGTCATGCAGGTATTGTATGTTGACATGCATGTACGTAAGTTAAGAATTTTTATATGCATTAGGGTTATATACATTAGGTTTATGTACATGTCTTTTGATGTTACAATTACATTCATGATATATGTTAGTTGATTAGTGTAGTTATATGCACATGTGTCAGATAGTTAAGAATGATAGTAACCTATAGTTGTAGGCATTGCTATTGTTGTTTTATAGTAGATAACGTGATGATTATGTTATATGTTGTTGATGAGAATGTTAGATTAACTTGTTGTTATTATATGTTAGTAACTTGATGATTAGGGTTATTACATGAAGATCTTGATGTTATATGTATCATGCTAAATTGGATTGGCCTATGCAGATGGTTAGGGTTACGACATTCAAGTATGAGCCAACATATTTGTGATATGGTGTTGTAGTAATATAGATTGACTTTGCATATGTGTGAATGATAATTGTGTATGCGTTACGATGTAAACATGCTAGATAATCACTATTTGGATATCAAGATCTTATTTATGTTTGGGTTAATATATTGTGAAGATATATCATGCTAATATTGATTGATTGTGTAGACAAGATTGCCTCCCCTGAGATACATTAAGGTATGATGTTGCTTACGTCATATACTTGGTGCTTGACTGTTTGATTATGTCATCTATTGGGTGTTCAAGTGTTTGGTGTTTATTACGTCATCTAAGTGATTTATATAACATGGTATGGTTGCAAGTTGGTTGAATGTTTTATGAATTGCATAATATGAGCATGTGTTCAAATGGTCTTGTTTTAAGATGATTGTACTAACACATATGTGTTGAGACAGTTGGTATGTACTTGAATGTAGGTGACAATTATAGCATGATGTCTTATGATTATGAATTGATTATGGGTATGACATGATTATTAGTCTTTTTAAAGGTTGATTTCGAATTGATACATATGATTGTCTCGATGTTTGGAACATGTGGTTGACATGTGTGAACAGTTGCAAGAAACATGCTTCATATTAGTGTGACAAGGTAATAAGTGATTTTCCTATGTAACTAATAGTTGGATGATGTGATAACATGTAATAAGATTCTATTACAACAAGATAAAAAGGTAAAAGGAAGGAATTGGACAAGAAATCCTTTGGCTAGGTTTGGAAACCCTCATTCCAAACGAATGAGTGCTTCGCATACATGAAGTCTTCTTGACCTTAATATTGTTCGACATTATGTGGTTATGTGCTAGATTCATGAATATGTACTTGACAAATATGTAGCTAATCTCTAGTTACAGGTGGATCTATCAAGGAATTGGAGTTCCCTGAGAGATGGCGTGGATGTGTTTAGTTGCAAGGAAACATACTTGGCACAACAAGGTAAAGTAACTGGTGTATTGTTATGTTTAGTTATGCACTGACATTATGTGTTTATGGTAGTATGATGCAGGAAGTTGCATGGAAAGAGAGTTTTCCATTAATATTGAAGAAGGTCGAGGTTGACCTTTCCTTGAGAACCATGGGGATTGAGTCATGGTGTCTGTTGTTAGTCTTGTGCTTTTGGTATTTTTCAATTGTTGCGCTTGATTTGTGATTTTGCATGTGTCTGGTGCATAACTATGCCACTTTAATGTGGTGTCGTGTTGTTATTGGTTTTCATGGTTTTCTTCTTGTTTGTTTCTTGCCTCGCCTTTTATGTTTTGAGACTTTGGAATTAGTTTGGGAAGAGGAAGATTTGATGGAGCTCGGGGAAAGTTGTGTGGTACATGACGGGTAATGTAAGACACGGACGAAGCTCTGTGCATGAGTGAGCGTAGAAAAAAATTAGACTATGACAGTCGGTTGGACTGGTTGGTCCATAGTGGTAAACGAACGACGACAGTACACACATGTGAAAAGTAGCTAGAAAAAGGTAAAATAAATGGATCTGAGGTGTCAAATGCCTTGTCTATGCTGGGAATGATTGTTCTCAATGTTGTGCATGAATAAGGGAAGTTCTCTTAACCTAGACATTATGTTATCTGGTAATTATGTTATGATCGTGATTATGTTGATTTTTATATATGTATACATGTATGTATGTATGCATATCGTTGTCTGATAGGACTATGATTGTTTTATGATAATGTGTATATATATGTATGTATGTATCCATGTATCTATGTCATTGTTTGATAGGGTCATCAGGAATCATCCTTGTGAAGGAATGATTGCTTACGCAAGCAAACGACATGAAGATGTTCCTGGTCTTACAAGGAATCAATTAAGAAGAGTAGTCATGACAAATATACAAGGCCAGTATCATATGGTTATGATTTGATACTATGTGACTATATTATGTCTATGTTATGGACAAGTTATACCAAGGGATATAAGAGCGAAATGAAAGCAATGTGGTCCGGGACATGCATGGATAAGACAGTAGAAGCAAGGTTGCCTGGTAAAGACAATGTGGTTTTGGATGTCTGGTACTATCATTGTGCACATGTTGCATATGTGATGTTATTTGCATGTAGTGTTGTGGGGATATTGCATACGCGTTGTTGTGTACATATGATGCTTTGTACATGTTGGATATGCAGTGCTATGTACAGGTGGTGTTATGTGCATGTTGTACATGTGGCACTATGTACATATGGTGTTGTGTGCATGATGGTACAAGTGGTGTTGTCTGCATGTGGTGTTGTGTACATGTTGTACAGGTGGCGTTGTGTGCAGGTGGTGTTGTGTACATGTCGTGCATGTGGCTTTGTGTACACGATTGTGCAAGTGGTGCCGTGCACATGTGATGGTGTGCACACGTTGTGCAGGTGGTGTCGTGTACATGTGATGTTGTGCCCATGTTGTGTAGGTGGTTGCAGTGTACAGGTGGTACTCGATACATGTAGTACATATGGTACTGGAATAGATGCATGTATTGCATGGTGTTGTATGACGTGTGTGATGCACACTATGTGTATGTGCACATGGTTGAGGAGAAGGCACTGGGTTCTTGTTTGGTGTGGAAACCGATTCATAGTGTGTATGGAATAAAGAAAAAGGTAGAAGCTAAGGATTGATGAAATGATAAGTATCAACATTTTATTTCAGTTTTATTATACATATGATTTATGGCTATGGTATATGATGATTATATGTGATCTATGATTTTGATTTATGATGGTTACATGTGATTTATGATGTTGAACTATGATGGTTGTGTTTTGAGCTAACCTGATGTGATATGTTTATACATGATGATTTGGTAAAACATGTTATTTTGACTTGTTGTGACAAGAAGTAAACATGATTGCAAGTATACCTTATTGACGAGCTACCAATGAGGTATGATTTGAGGTTATTTCAATTTATTTAAATCTAGTGGAAATTATGTGCTTGGAACAAGAATGCATGAACATGCCCGGTTGGGTAGTTGAAATCGACTGCAAGAATGGGCAACAACAACAAAAGAAATTGGAACATGCAACAATATGTTGGTAGAGTACTTTAAGAGCAAGGCCATAGTGGGACACTGGTACCAAATAGTGTCCATTGATTTCCATGAGCATTTTATGACCGATATGATGGTTTTGAGGCAGGGATATGCCTTGGTTTTGTATCTTCCAATGCGAGGAAGCCTTGCCAAGGGATGGATCACCCGAGTTAGGGGATTCTAAGGAACATGGAAGGTGAGTCACTACATAGAAGGGGGTGACCGAATTTCCCGAGGGATTGTGTAGCAAAGAAGAGAAGGTCGTAGATATATTGGTTTTGGTCATTAGCATTACTAGATGTAATCAAATGCACATTGGAAGTGCGCCCTGGAACAATGAGCTAGTAATTGTTCATTGAGGGGACAACTGACACAAGATTATAGCACTGGAAATTGGATGCAACGTTGACTGTGATAGTGGATAATGGACTTCCTGGGAAGGAGGTGAATGTTGGTATTACTTTAAGGGTGGAGGTGATCCTCTAGACTCCCTTGTTGATTGACATGGGCATCATATCCTTTTATTTGCTGGTTTAGCAAATGTGCATATGTGTATATGTGGTTATTGTAAATACCGTAATGAGTTGTGTTATAAAGCTCTAGTAAGCGGTATGGTTGTTATATTGTCATGTTGTCGTGATGTTTTGCTTTTGAGTAGGTCTTTCATTGTAAATACTACAATGAGCTAAGTTATAAAGCTACATGGGCAATATGTTTGCTTTTTAGGGATTTTGTTGAGGTCTTGGTGTGGCTTAACACCGAGGACGGTGTTCCCCAAGGGGGAGGGTTCTGTAACATTCCTGGTGAAAATTCCATGTAATAAAAAACAAAGGCAAAATAAGACCACGGGTAAGGGACACATATTCCAAGTTGAATGTTGGGCAAAGATATCTTATTGGGCATCACTAGATGTGTGTTTTGGCTAAGGAAAATTCACAAAGGCATTTTTGGCCCATTTATTTACGAAAATAAAGGAAATTAGGAGAAAGTAAGGTGAAAGGTCACAGGTTGCATGTGAGGAGGAAATTGAAGGAAAATAATGGAAAATGAAGAAAATAGAGGCCTCATTGATATAAAGGCTTCTGAGGATCAGTTGGCAAGCTCTTGGTCAGTGTAAGCTCTTGGCTCAAGCTTGGTCAGTGTAACCTCATGGTCAGTTCAAGTTTGGAGCTCTCTCATTATTCTCTCTCTTTCACATACCCTTGGTCACTTAGAGTGTTCTTTGAGCACTCTAACTTTGGATCAAGGAAGGAAAAACAAGGAAGGGGAAATAAAGGAAAGCAAGAACAACTTCAACATGAATACTTGCAGGTAACCTTTTGCATGTGTGATTTCCTAGGTGGTTTGGACATGCATGGATTTGCATGTTGGTGTATGGTTCTCTTCTTGTCAGTGGCATGGTTTTGCCAGGTTATGATAGTGGTTTTCAACCTAGCCTTGCCTTTTTTAGGATGCCATGTTGTTGGGATGTTTATTTCGGTTTTTGAGCTTTGGTTTGCCCGAAGGATTTCCGAATCCAGGGCAGAGGTGGTCTCAAGTTTCATTCCCAAAGGCCTAGGAATCCCTTGACTGGTTTTGGCAGGATACAAGGTAAAGCCTGAGGGAGAAGTCTCGGTTTAGGGCCTAGTGATCTAGGTTTGGATTGAGGTAAATCCTAAGAGACTGGTCTTTGTTTAGGGCCCAGTGATCTGAGATTGTATTGCGGTAAATCCCGAGAGACAAGGAGACAAAAAATTCCTCAAGGATAGTGATGGATTCCGAATGGCATTCCAAGTTTGGTTCAGTTGTGATTGGAGGATTCGTTTTGGTGTGATCACGGTTTAATGAGGGTGGAGGTGGTTTAACCTCTAGATTCCCTTAATTGTTCTTGGATTGATTTTTCTATGAGATCCCACATTCATGCTTGGAATATGGCACAAGGGTGATTAGCTGAAAGAGAGACGTGGTTCAGCCATGTATATGGTCAGGTGGTACATGGAAGTCCTGAACCTGGTCATATTTTCCTATCATTAATAAAAACCAAGTTCTCTTACATTTGCACTTGTTTATATGTGGATTTAATGGTTGTCATATCTCTTATATTTATATGGCTTTATGCTAGTTGTAAGCATGGTTATATGAGTCGTTCATGTCATGTTTATTTCTTGTATTTACTTGTAATTGTTAAAATGATGGATGCAATACCTAGTTGATGTTATAACAGTTCAATGGAGTAGGTCATGATACTTCTAGTTATGTTTCATAATTTCTTTCACCCATTCATTCTATGTCTTGTATACAAGACCTGTAGGTTGCATTGATGCCAAGTGTTTGACAGAATGTCAGTCCCGGTTGGGGATGCTCAGGCCTAGTTCTTAGGTTGAATTTTGATTTTTTTATATTGTCATCATGTCTTTGATGGATTTTGGAGGTTGTAACAAGTTTTGGGTAGAGCCCGGGATTATGGGCTAGAAAAGTGGCTCAAATCTCGGAGATGCTGGCCTAGGTCTGCTAAAAAGAGCCCAGGGACGGTGGCAGATAGGCATGTGAGAGCGACTTTGGCTTCTGGACGTTGTCATACATATATCATGAGAGCGACTAGGGGTTAAAAGGCTTAAAACAAAAGTGGGGCTTATGGACAAGATGTTTGAGTGGCTGACATGTCTCCTAAGGGTGTTGTTGCTGATGTGGATGGATTTGATTGATATGTTCCATCGATTCCATTTTCTTAAGGTCACCAAGGAGGTTGAATCCATTATAGTGACCTCTCTCTTCGCAGTTTTACCCCGTCTCGTCAGTTGCTTGGGTGGACCTGGGAGGAGGGGGTGTTACAGGGGCTCAGATAATGATTAATGAAATAATGGATTCCTTAAGTATTTTTGTTCAGATACAACCTATAGATATTTATAAGAAAAAAGGGTGGAACATATACAACAATCTTGCAAATCTAAACCCCAAAGAATGGAATGAGATAGATCTTTGAATAAGAAAGGAATTTTAGGCCAATAATAAACTACATGATAATCCATTAGAGTCAACCAAAGCAAAACACCAATCCTTAAGTTAGGGAGAAAGATAATTCCATGCTTTCAACCTTGCGCACATAGTCTCCTTATTGGAAATGACATCCAGTGAGTGGGATCTCAATATACATTCAAGGGCCAAGATATTTGAAGAGCTCTTGAGCCCTCTAGGGTTAAACGAGGGACCAATTATTTGAGACCACACACACAAGCATTACCTACTTTAAGGGCCTGAGGGATAGTGATTTGTTTTGCACTTCTAATCTATTTTTCCACTTTAATTTTGCAAGAAACAAGTGGGATTTGTTTCCCACTCGAGGACCATGGTGATTTTTAAGTGATAAACTAGTCTCTAGAGCTTCATCATCTACCTTAAATCTAGATTGAAGAATATGTGTAGATTTTGAAGGAAAATAATGCCTTTTAACCAACTCAAAAAGAGAGGAAGATTGTGAGGGGAAGGGGTTATCTCCCTAGAGGGAGGATTTGAGGGGGAAACCTCAACAAATATCTTTTTCACTACAAAAAGGGGATTGGGAAAAACCTAATTAGAAAGTAGAGGAGGGGGGGAGGGGAACTATTTGAAGGGAGATAAAACGAGGGGATGACAGGAGTGAGAGAGGGAATTGAGGGAATAGTAGGGAGGAAAAATTTAGGAGAAATGGAGATGACATATTATAAGCATGAAATACAAAATCAGAAGGCAAACTGCACTTACCAAGGGAGACTTCCAACGAATGGGACTCCTACTATAGAGTGTGTCTCGACATTTCATTTAGGGGTGATAACTTGATTTCTTACAGCCATGAGATCCTTGCCAAAGAGATCCTCTTAAGACTAGTCAGGTGTCCCTTCCATTGCTCAAATTCATTTAGGCCTCCATACTTTTCTAAAAGAGGCGGTGCCACAGTGAAAAAACTTGAAATGTGCTTGAATTTGTCCAATTGCATGACGCCCAAAACATCTAAAGGGGACTTCCATTAGTCATTTTTTTAGATTTGTGAGCCTTTGTCACTGATAATTTTGATTTGGCCCAACAAGCCCTTCAAAACATCTAGTTCCACTAGAATTAGGAGTCAATGATGGTCTACCTTAGTGTCACAATGCTTTTTGACACTAATAAATCTCCTTATTTTATTTCCAATTCCTTTAAAACATTTTTCATACTAATGTTGGAGCGAGAAGCTAAGCAATATGACCCATATCAAAGAAACTTACAAGGGTTCCTTGTGGGCATCAAAGTATAAGTCCCACTTCTTGAGAAAAATACCGCACAAGTCCCAACTCCAACTCGAATTGAGGATATAAGCCTTATCCTCTGAGGAAACAAACTCGAAAAGAATGCATCCACGAGTAAGCAGTAAAAAACATGATTATATTCCATCACTTTGGCCTAATTTTGGGAGATGCGAACTTTTACATATTTTGGACATGATAATTTCCCACATAACATACCAATAACCATGTTATCCATCATCTCAGGGGTGTTCAATAGGGGAACATCTTCCTCCACCACCATTCTAACCTTATCAACTCTCTTCTTTCTGCATCACCTTTTTTATATATTATCAGGAACCTCCCTTATTGGAGAGACAACCTATTTAGTACTCCACATAGATTAAGCATAATCCTTACCAGTGGAAGGCTTAACCAACATCCATTAAGATAAAGGAAGGAAAGCATCATAAAGGTGTAGGGAAGAAGGAGACTCCAAAATGGTGACTTCACTTGGAGTAACATTTTTCGAACTACCCTAAGTTGAGGTTTCTTAGAGAATCCATGCTAGAAATTCCTAATTAAAACCTATTTGCCTTAACAAAATTCTCTTAAAAAGCCCCGTGTCAATGAGTGTGCTAACAAATTTTACATCCACAGGGAAGATTGTTGCTAACGAGTTTCTATACTCCCTGTAATCAAACATATCCAAGTCGATAAAATAATAAACAAATCAACTTAAAGATAGTCCCTAAAGAGGAGTCTATGACAGGGCAAGACATCCACGTGGCACTTACAGATAGAGGATAGCATAATAGAGATGTTTGTGCATGTAAAAGTTTAGATCCCCCAAAAAGCCTCATGGATGCCATCAATTTATTTAGGTGTAAAGGATGACCAGAGGATAAGAATAACACGATATCCATGGATGACCATGACACATAAGAATAAATCAAGAATGGTTCAAAACGATCATGGACATGCAAGAGGGGATGCATTCAATGCAGAGAAAACTAACCACCCACCATCTCCATCCTCCTTTCCTTACCGACCATTCATGAATTCATTTATTTATTATATTTCTCTAGAAATATGTTTCAAAGGCATAAAATACCTAATATTAAAATGCACTTTCATGGTTTCTACTTAATTAAAGTTGTTTCTACTTAATTAAAGCTTAAATAATGAATTTCCATTTTCCTATAACAATTAAAAAAAAAAATCTCAAAAAATAAAACATCAAACTAACTTAAGAAACAAAACTTTGAAATCAATACAAATAATGTAAGGTCAACCAATGTTGACCACCAAATGGTTGTTATAATCATTGGATAGGAACTAATACAAGTTGTATAATCCATATATGCCATATTTAATGATGAAATCAATTAACAATTGAGAATTGCAAAACCCCTCAACACTATTCGAGATATGTCTTGAAATAGTGGAAATATTATTTATTTATAAAATATTTTTCTAAACACTATTATAGATACGCCTGGGAGTGGTGAAATTGTTTATTTAGGAGAATAACTAAATATTTTTTCTTTCAAGCTAGGTTGAGTTTAGGTTGAGGCTAGCCCCAATGTTGAATGGAAGAATAATTTGGGCAACTGTAGGATTTTGTCACTATTATTGTGCAAGGTTTGTCCGAGCTTAGACACCCCATGGGACATTTTTAATCACCCAAAACTAGCTTCCACTGTCAACCCTCTATATGAGATTTGAATCGTTGATTTGATGGGGACTGAACTCCACAAAAAATGATTGTTCTATACCTCATAGGTGATTGAAATGTTATTAACATTAGAAATCCATTTGTTATATTGCATGTATAGGTTGTTAAATTACGTTTAATAATGCCCATTATAATAGAAGTGGAGCATAAGGGGTGGCAAGAGCGGGAGGGGTTATCCTTTGCCCCGATGAAAAAATAGAGACTTAATATGCTTGGGCTTTGGGCCATGCAACTAATAACCAAGCTTAATACCTAGCTCTCTTGTAGGGATTATAATTAGTGTTAGCAAGAAAAATCTCAAAAATTAGAATGTTTGGAGACTCATTATTTGTTATTTGACATGTGTTGAAAAGCTAACGGATCACAAAACTCTGCTCTCCCTCTAATATTGCAATGGATTGTGCTACAAGGACAACAATTTTAGCAGATTGAAATAAAGGGACTATGTTGGAACAAAGGTCCTTGGAAATGGATAAAAGGTTGATTATAAACTCTCCCTTACCATGAATATAATGGGTGAACCCCATCGACATAATACAATACACAAAGGCACTACTAGACAAATACAAGGCCAAACTTTTAAGGAAGGAAATCACATGTCTGATCAAATGCGAACCAAGTGGACTCAAGCAAGCACACAGACGCTTGCAATGAAAGTTTAGTAGATCATATTAAACCCCCAACCTCAAAGACTACCAAGGTGGTATCCATGTCTAAATTGCTATAACATTTGGCAACTAGTCGGATCTTTGTGCATGCACATGTGGCACCAAACTTTATTATTTCAAGTCAGAAATTGGACCGACAAGGTGGGAAGGGCCTCGACTTTATTAATACATTCAATTCCCTGTAAAATGGAATTTATTCGTACTCTCCCTCCGTATCATTTACAATTTATCCCATGCTCGAAGCAATCTAGATATGGATTTGGCAATCTCGTAATTAAATGTGTCAAGGTGGTGGATCAAAGACAAAGTAAGATATAATAGGATTGGTGTTGGTCATACCTGCATTCACATTGTTCTATTGTTGAGTGCTCTCGATAGAGAGTCATGGTAGATGATAGGTAGTGGAAGAGCCTTATCGCTTGGTGCTATTCACATTTGAGCACATGTTGCATCAACACTGAGAGCCCACAATAGTGAGTCGTGAAGTGGATTTCCAAGAGCAAGGCAACACAAGCCTCCTATGGCAGATCGTAGACCATCTACCTATTGGAATGAGCAGGCAAAATTGAATTGACTCTTGGAAAGGATCTTAGAAGTAGTGGAGGGGATGTTGAATGTTCTACAATAAAGGAATGTAGTTGTGGAGAAGGAAAGGAAACCATACCAATTGTTAATGGACATTAAACATGCAATGTTGCAAAGTCAAATGGAGAAGTTCCAAGATGAAGTGTGAACAAAATTGGCAACAATGGATGTCAGCTTGGCAGAGGCTGAAGATAATTACAATAGTGGAGCTCAATTTTCATTGGAAGAGGATGCAACCAAGGAAGGACCAATGAAGAAAAAGGCCAAGAGAGCCCAAGGGGCAAGAACAGTTAGACAAGGCTAATAATTTGAACTGTAATGAGAAGTTGGAAAGGCAAGACTTTAAGTTGCTAGTTTTTTACTATGTGTTGAAACCTTTTGATGTTATGTAGGCATATACTACTCTTAGGATTTTTTTGCAAAAATTATAATAGACACTTGTTTTCATATATTTGGCAAAAAGTGTCATAAGCATAGGCTACAAATTTTTGGACTTATGAATATAGTATGAGTGTGGAGCATGACGAGCTATGAAAGGGTTCTGGCCTAGAAACCAAGTTTTTTATTAATGTCAAATCACTACCCATTCCTTTGAAAAAAAAAATAGAAGTGCAACATAATTGTGATTACACTCATTAAATTTTAAGCTTAAAAGGAAAGAAAGTTAAAATTACTATAAAGATAGCTTCATTGGGATCCAAAATCTAGCATATGGTTTTTAATTATTTTTAACAAGCCAAAGAGAAAGAAACAATCTCATTGGCTATAAGGAAGTTTTTAATTTTAAAAATATATGAAGGGTCTCTACTTCCATTTTCACCACAAGCTTTTTGAAATTGAAACCTAAATCATTGATGTGAGAATATATTCTTTAACTTTACCTTTTAAGTTTAAAGAGCAAGTGAGAAAACACAAAATGTGATAAGAATCTTGATATTGATCGAAATACATGTGATCATTCCTCTCCTACCAAAATTAGTCAATAAGTCAACTCTATCTAAGGTGTAGAATCAAGTGGTTGTGACTCATTGGAGAAGTAATGTTGAACAAAAGACATTTGGGAATGCAGGAAAGACAAGGAATGGTGATAGAAGTAAGTGAAATATAGACTCTTAAAAAATCATGAATTTAATTAGCAAGTCCATACATTTACATCTTAAATTCTCATATTAAAGAGTTGAACATGTTGATGTAATCACATTTCATCATCACAATGCTACAAGCATTGCATATACGGGTGGACTTGCATAAAGGGCATTAACCGAGTGACAAAATAATGTTGACATTAGTGAGGTGGAGTTAATCTCAAGTCCAATGGATGCCAATGTGTTAGAATGACAAAAAAATAACAGTAATATGAGATTTATAGGGCAATGACACATTCACTAAAGGATTTCATCATTATAAGTTAGTTTATTGGTATCATATTACCATTGACACAACCCATTGAGGAGAGGAGTTCGAGTAGTCACATATATACATTTTATAATTGATGAACTATCATGCTAATGAACCTCCTTATTTTATTTCCAATTTCTTTAAAACATTTTTCATACTAATGTTGGAGCGAGAAGCCAAGCAATATGACCCATATCAAAGAAACTTACAAGGGTTCCTTATGGGCATCAAAGTATAAGTCCCACTTCTTGAGAAAAATATCGCACAAGTCCCAACTCCAACTTGAATTGAGGATACAAGCCTTATCCTCCGAGGAAACAAACTCGAAAATAATGGATCCATAAGTAAGCAAGTAAAAAACATGATTATATTCCATCACTTTGGCCTAATTTTGGGAGATGTAGACTTTTACAGATTTTGGATGTGATAATTTCCCACATAACATACCAATAACCATGTTATCCATCATCTTAGGGATGCTTGAAAGGGGATCATCTTCCTCCACCACCATTCTAACCTTCTCGACTCTCTTCTTTATGCATCATCTTTTTTTTTATATATTTTATTAGGAACCTCCCTTATTGGAGAGACAACCTCTTTAGTACCCCACATATATTGAGCATAATCCTTACCAATGGAAGGCTTAACCAACATCACTTTATATAAAGGAAGGAAAGCATGGTAAAGGTGTAGGCAAGAAGTAGACTCTAAAATGGTGACTTCACTTGGAGTAACATTTTTAAACTACCCTAAATTTAGGCTTCTTAGAGCGTCCATGATAGGAGTGCCTAATTGAAGCCTATTTGCCTTAACATAGGGCCCAAATTCTTTTAAAATCCCTACATCTATGAGTGTGCTGGTGGCCTGGGTGCAGGCGATATAGACAACCTTTCAAATTTGGCCACAATTTCTTCTAATTCTGGCCGAATTCCTCCTTCTGTTGTAATAGGGGTATCAGTCGTATATTGTTAGACTGACAACTTCATGAGTTTTTCCTCTGACCACCCCAACTCTCGTTATCGACGCAAATCAAGCAATAGACCTGTTTTCCCTTCCTTGGGATTTTGCTCCAAAGGAACAGAACAACACTATCGGCACTTTAAAACACTATTGCGACTCATAAATGGTCTTAGTGTTAATTCCAAGAATTACACTATCGGCACTTTATTTTAAATAAATGCATTATAAGCAATTAACACTATCGGTGGTTCACTATTGGCCCTTCCAACGCTCCTTTTCCCCGATGCGATAACACGTAGTGTTATCAGAGGTCGCAATCGGAGACTCTGATATTCTAAAGGCTTGGCTCCTCTCGCTTCGATCTTGCGATGCAATAGAAATCACGGACCCGATATGCTTTTCCACCCTGCTCTATAATGTTTCGGGTTAGGATTGTCAGAGTTTCGGACTTCGGCGGTTCCAAAGGTCCTTCCCGCTCCACTTGTGGTATTGCAATGCGATAATTGTTCGGACTCGATATGGGTATGAACCAGATTTTATAAAATTTTAAGTCCAGAACGTCGTTCATCTAAGTAATTACACGAGTTTTCCTGTGTAGAACAGAGTTTTTCCTGCAGAACTCTGTAAAAACAAATAAAGAAGCCAGACTCGCCAATATGAAGGGAAAACTCCTCAACATGTCTAAACTTAAGTGTTAATTGGAAAACAAAGGCTGAATCACCATTAATAAAACTCAGAAGAAAATAATCGCAATTGATACACGCATAAAAATACCAGTAAACAGAGAACCATGAATTCAGATGCACAGAGAGAGTTTCAATATGACATTGTCTCCGGGATCGACCTCCCTTGAGAGAAGTCCCATTATTTCATATTTAAAATAATAGATAAAGCCTTCTCGGTCCTTATCCCTTTACAAAAGCATGCCAATTATATAGAGTGATTAAAGCAATAAAGCGATTATTACAACATGATCTTATTCTTAAATTCCATCCTTATCCTAAACTAGAAAAGTATGGAAATTGCTGGTTAAAGGACCCCACTCCTTTGCCTGTAGATTTTTATTTTTATTTTTTATTTTTTTGGAATAAGTTTGAAGATTTTTCCCTCCAAGTCACATGCTCATACATCAGACTCCTGAGGACAAAATTCTTCATGGGCTCCTGTCCATGAGCTCATCTACAGAACTACCCAATTTATGTAGCATGTTTTTTGTAACCCAATTAGCTTCAGTGATTGGCTGGTCCTTCCATTTTACCAAATACTGAAAGTACTCTCGTCCCCTTGTTTTCTTAAACACCTTCTTGTTCAGAATTCTTTCTGGCTACAATTCCTTTGCTGTGGGTAACTGTTTTTCCCAGTCAATCTCTTAGGTCTCTTGGTCCTTTTCTGTATCATTTGCAGTTTCACTTTCATACTTGTACAAGTCTGCAACATTAAAGATTGGTGATATTCCAACATCAGGGGGTAACTCAATCTCATAGGAATTTGCAGAAAATTTCTTCAACACTCTGCACAGGTCCAATTTTTTTGAACTTCAATTTGTTATAATCCCTCTTTGGAAACCTCTCTTTCTGAGGCGTGCTAAAACCAGATCTCCAACTTCAAAGTTCACCTCTCTTCTTCTCATGTTTGCTCTAGTTTTGTACTTGATGTTGCTATCCCGCAGCTGTTGTTTCACTTGTTCATGTATTGCTTGCATTTCTGAAGCAAAATCTTCACCCTCTGCACTTCTCATCTCTTCTTTTCCCAAGTTTCTTAATTCAGTTACTCCTCTTGGATGCATTTCATAAACAATATGGAATGGACTCTGTCATGTACTCCTATTAGGTGAGTCATTATATGCATACTCATCTTGTGCCAACACTTGATCCCATTGCTTTGGATGTTCTGCAGTAAGGCTCCTTAAAAGATTGCCCAAACTTCTGTTCACAACTTTGGTCTGTCCATCAATTTATGGATGATAGGAAGAGCTGAAACTTAGTTTAGTTCCCAACTTCTTCCATAATGTCCTCTAGAAATGTCGAACAAATTTGGAATCCCTGTCTGAGACAATACTCTTTGGCAATCCATGCAATCTTACAACCTCCTTAAAAAACAAATTAGCAATGTGAGAAGCATCACTAGTTTTATAACATGGAATAAAATGTGCCATTTTTGAAAATCTGTCCACTACAACAAAAATTGAATCATTACCTCTTTGAGTCTTTGGTAAGCCCAAAACAAAATCCATACTTACCATATCCCAAGGCCTGTCTGGAATTGGTAATCGGATATACAAACTTGTGTTTTGGCTCATTTCCTTTGCATATTGACGAACTTTGCAAGTTTTCACATACTTCTCCACTTCAGATTTCATTTTCGGCCATAAATAAAATCTGTTTAACTACTCATAAGTCTTCTCTACACCAAAATGTCCTGCAAGTCCTCCACTCTGTTTCTCTTTGATTAAGTTCTCCCTCATATAATAGTTTGGTATGCACAACTGATTTCTCTTAAACAACAATCCATCTTGTAAGAAATAATCCAACCATTTACTCCTATCCATCAAAACATGATTCTTACAAGTTTCAAATGCCTCTTTAAAATCTGAATCTGTCTCATATAATTCTTTAAGAAAATCAAATCCTAACACTTGAATTTGACTCTCTTGCAGTAATATATTTCTCCAACTTAAGGCATCTGCAACTTTATTTGATTGTCCATTTATATACTTCAAGACAAAATGGAAACCTTGAAGATACTCTACCCATTTAGCATGTTTCTGGCTAAGCTTTTGCTGCTGCATAATATACTGTAGTGCATGGTTATCTGAATAAAGTATGAACTCCTTTGACATTAGATAATGCCTCCATTTCTTTAATGACTGCATAACTGCATAAAACTCCTTATCATAAGAAGAATACTTCTTCTTTGAATCATTCAACTTTTCACTAAAATAAGCTATAGTTTTGTCTTCCTGACTTAAAACACCTCCAATAGCTTCTCTGTTAGCATCACACTTTACTTGGAAAGGCTTACTAAAATCAGGTAGAACCAAAATAGGCTTTTCAGTGATCTTCTTCTTTAACAGCTAATTTTTT
>APFE031618210.1:60953-81657 GCA_000404065.3 Pinus taeda | reverse complement strand
CACAAAGTCAAGAAGTCATGAGCTATCAAGTAAATTACATACAAGACATAGGAAAACATCATTGATTGTATTAATAATGAAATAAGAGCAAGCTTACAACCAAAGTCTTGACGTTGCAAGCCTTCTCAGAGGATTCCAGCCAACATGTTCTTCAAGCATTCACTTCTTTGAAGATGGATCTCCCAACATACAAAGTCTGTCTCTCACTCATAACTTTTACACAAAGTCAAGGGCACTTCACAACCTTCCACAAGCTATCAACACTCTCACACTTGTCACACCCACACCAACTATCTATCAAAATCACTGACAACACTGCTCAATCCAAGAATTTGCCAACTAGCTGATCATAGCAAAGGTGAGTGTTTAAATAGGAGAAGGAATCTCCATGAAAGGTGGAAGGGAGAGCTTATCTCCAAGGAAGGTAGCATAATTGATGGAACTGCCATGCCAGAGAAGGAAGGGCGACACAAACAATGCCAACAACCAGGTTTGGAGTCATCCAAAAGGCCGACTGTTGGAACAAATTCGCCCAATCTGGATCATCGCGAGTGTATAACTGAGATCATGCACTGACATCACTAGTAAGCAATGTAGCCAGTCAGACCATCGCTAAATATAGCAAATAGCCTCGCGACGGGGCATGAAATCGGACCGTCGCAGGAAACAGATGTACTTCCGCGTTGGAAGCGCGACTAGACTGTTTATGACCGTCGTTCAATGCGTATATTAAGTCCATAGTCGTGATGAGGCAGATACCTTTGGAAAAGAGGGTCAATTGGCAACATAAGAGAGCATTTGTTTAGTATGAGCATGTTTGACTTGAACACATAACACAATAGAAGGACCGGGAGTGAAGGTGGTGACAAATTACTGTGTAACAGATGCCCCCTAAAGTATGAAGCTCGAGAGAGTGGGAGGGGTGAAATGCTTTACGAAACTGAATGATCTGGAACACCATCTGGAAGAACCTGCAGGCGCAAGTACAACGGATATCTCTAAAAGTGAAATACATGTAGTCTAGGCATGGACGCAGCCATCCAAAAGACATATGAACTAGGTCTGTGGTATAGATGCAACCATCCAGCCAATAAGACCATGATAATGACAAAGGTATGATCGCAGCCATCCTTGAAGACTCAGGTATGGTCGCAACCATCCATCAATGAGTCATGTAATCACGAACCAATTCACGCAACCCGAACATGTGTAATCTGAGTTCGAGGTCTTGAACCCAACCGATCATAGTACAAATTCTATCATGCGAATAGAGGTGTTGAAGTCGAGCATGATAGAAAGTTGCTTGATTACCGGTTGATGATGTAAACCATTAACAAGCGCGAGAGAAACCACCAATAATGCCAATGGTTCTCGAGGTACTGTCCAGTACACTCCACGAAGTGTGAAGAATGAGTTGAAGTTGAACACTCGTGGAATCACTCAATCGACGACCAATGATGTAAGTCGACCGTCAGGTGCGAAGAACTTGGCCATTGAGGCATGCAAGCTCCAAGGTACCAAAAGGGATCTCTAGATCAATCTTTTGGATAATGAGTTGATGTCGACAGGAGATGATCTGTAGCAGGAGGGCCATGACGTTTCCCCCATCAACGACATGAGACAAGGAACAAGCGGTAGATGGTGAAACAGAGTATCAAGGGAGGACAAAGGTGTAAATTGCAGAAGGATTATACTCTTGAACATGTCGACGATACGAATCCGAAGGGTGGCAGCATTTAGGTACCAAAGGATCGAAGGCTTGATGGAGACAACATGGATCAAATGGAATAAGGCTACATGACAGCCCAAACCCGCGGAAGGCCAAATGACGATGTATGGATATCCCATCCCGACAAGAAGCAAAAGTGTTGATGTTCAAGAGTGACTAGATGCCATGGATGATCAATGATGATTTCCAAATTTTTCCCCCACCATTGCTGGCGAGTACCCCAATAATTTTTTGAAAACAAGCTTGAAGGGGATAGCATGTGCTTATAATACAAGTTCGACCCACGGTCGAATCCCACCTAGTAATAGTTTAATGAGCCCTAGGGAGGAGAAGCTCGAATCTCGTCATGGTGACGAGTCCAATGTCGTCGGGGTTTAACGAATCCGGCATAGGTAAAACTCAGAGTCTTTTTCATGTTTAGGGAGTTTGAAAAAGACACGGAAAAGAAAACTCCGGCGGGTCCTTTTTCGTAGATTTGTGTCTCTCGAGCCCGAAAAGTATAAAACGATACTCGAGAGAACTGCTTGATCATTATGATCAAGGACTACTTTTCATGATTAGTGACCTCGACCCGAAAAAGTAGAAAAAGCGATCGAGACCACGGTGTTCGTAACCAATAACGAGCCTAAAACAACAAAAGCTCGACAATCTTTTCACATTTACACGGTCAGAAAAAAAAAGCTTAAAGTGGACTGCCTTTTTAATTTGTTTAACGAGTCAAAAAGGAAAACTCGGAAATATTTTCATATTTTACGAGTCAAAAAAAAAATATCTTAAAGGTGACTCGTCCTAGAAGAACGAGTGGTATAAAGGGTAGCAACTGGTTCTGCCAATGGTGGAACTACTCAAAACATGTAATGGTCAATAGGCTGGCTAATAAAACCACTCATCGTTGCGGTTCCTCAGGAAAGGAAAAACAACCAAGTGAAAGCATATGATCGGCCAAAGAGATGGTGGCAATGGAATGAAACAACCAAGGCTCATCTAGTAGAATTTAGCGGATAGACGACAATCACTAGATGTAAATCAGGTATGGGTTCATTTTTACACAAGCTTGAACCATGGAGAACTCTGCTTGGATTTGGTTTCATGTTTACACAAGCTTGAAATGAAAAACTATGCTTGTTATGAGTTCGCATGCCCCCAACATAATGATGCAAATCGAGGTACATGCCCCCCAAGCTTCATTACATTCAACGAGGTCGATGGAATGAAGGTTCACTTTCGAGATCTTGGAAAGACTCAACTTGGATTTTACGAGTTCTTAAGCAAAAACTCGATTTGGAAAGGGAGGTGTTTCATTTTTTAATGAGGTTGACACATTAAAAGAACTATCCTCATAACCCTTGTTTCATTTTTTAACGAGCTTGACACAAGAGCAAGAACGATGTTCGAGACTCCTTGTTTCATTTTTTGACAAGCTTGACACGAGACAAGGAACTATGCTCCAGGATCCTTATTTCATTTTGTAACGAGGTTGACACAATCTCAAACTATCCTCGGGAAACCCGGTTTCATTTTTTAACAAGGTTGAGACAGGAACAAACTATCTTCGTTACTCCTCGGTTCATTTTTTAACGAGGTTGACACAGGAACAAACTATCCTCGTACACCTTGTTTCATTTTTTAACGAGGTTGACACAAGATCAGAACTATCCTCGATTATTTGTTCACAGGCCATATGAGAACATGGCTCCCAAGAGGTCTTCACTAGATGGAAGAAATGTACTCTGGCAGGAACACATGTCATGAGGCACAAATGAGAAATTAGGTTGCAATGCCCCCATTACATGATGTACGAGACCATCTGCATGATCGTCAGTAGAGGTAGAGACGGAACGGGTAGCCACATAATTGATCTGTGGCAAAGAAGGCACTGCTTACGAGCAAGAACCGAGAGGGGATGACAGCTGCGCAGGAGGCATCGGGGGACTAAAGAATGATAATTGATCTATGGTCACCATTCTTCCGTTGTGTGGAAAAAAAACCACACGGAAAAGTGAAGAGACGAGGGCCCCCATGGCATAAACATAGTCACGGCCAAGGAGAAGACTGAACTCTAAAGAACCTTGGACAATTAGTATGTCGATATAGACGGTTTTGCATCCCAAAGTAACAGGGAACTTCGGAAGGATCCTTAACGTGTGACTGGTTCCTCCGTCAAACGCCAACAGATTCTACGCGACCAACACAAGCTGTGGGGAGCCCAAAGCTTTCCAAGTAGTAGAAGGCATAAGACTAACTCACGCACCCTCATCCAAGACAGTGCTAGGTACTGCCTTATCATAGGCATGTACTGTAATCTGGAAAGGCACATGGGATGGAAGGCGGAAAGCAGTCAAATGACTCTAGTCGAAGGAAACGATCGAACTACTTGGTGGGGGTATCATATGATTGCCCCCATACTTTACAGGAACCGAAGAAGGACTCTCGTGATCAGCAGGGATAGGAGGGTCGTTCTCAGACACAGGAGAATTTGACGAGATGAGAAGAACATGAGCATGATGCTCCTCCGAAACAGAGTGATCAACAGGTGGTGAACCCAAGTTGACACTCTCCCCAACCAATGGTTGGTCTGGAGCAGGCTTAGCACAGCCAGGTTCAGAAAGAGAAGGACGGACAAGAGAAGAATCCAAGTCAATCTCTTGGTCGATGGGGAGAGGGTTTGAAGAGAGCCTCCAATAACCAACGGGAAGTCGAGGCGAAGAAGCTGTAAGACTTTCCAAAACGGTGGAAGCTTTATCCATGAGTGGACAAAGGTGAAGGAGATGGTTGCCTTCACATAGCCTACAGGGGAATCGAATCTTCCCTTTCTTCTTACTGTTGCCAGTTGATAAGGTAGCATCGTCATGAGCTTTAGAGGACGATGAGGGATGAGCCAGATCATGGGACCATGCTTCTAAGATCCTAGGAATTCCAGGACAATCACGAAGAAGATGGTCACCTTGCACAATTTACAAGGAAACTTAACATTCCACGAAGGAGAAGAAGTTGTTCCGACCTGAGATGTACTCGGAGCAGTAGTTGCACAGGTGGCCTCATGTTTATTGGACTTCTTCTTCTTCTTCTTCTTAGTCTCCTGGTTACTAGATATGGAACTTTCATTAGGCGAAGAAGGAGAGGAAGGCGGAGAAACAGGGGAAGAAGGTGCAGGCTCAACCTTGGAATCATTGTGTCGTGGTTCAGATGAAGGAGACGGTGGAACAGGAGTCATGACGCTCGGGACCACTAAGGTTGAAAACAACCACACGGGCAAACTGATGGTTAACCCAGGCAAAGACAATGTTGCCATATACGGAGCACTGGCATTTCCAAATGGAGGAAACGGACCAGGATTTCCATCTGGGCGAAGACCTTGGCCAATAGACTTGGGGAATGTGGCGATCGAGAACGAGCCTGAAAAACACTCTTATCACAACCAAGAACTCGAACTGTTATGAAGAATATTTCGTGGGCAGTAAATTTTATGACGCAGGAACAAAACTTGACCTTTTCATGTTTCAAGAGTCGAGAAAAGGATGAAAAGGTGACTCTATCTCTTTTGAGGTTTAATGAGCTTGAAAGGACAAGTGCTTAGATGGACCTTTTCTTTTAGGGAGTCTGAAAAGGGACGAAAGTGACTACTCTGGAGAACTAGGTAAAATATTAACCAAACAACCCGTAAAACTGCATATACACCTTGGCAGTCATATGAAAACCAAGGACTTTCCATACGGCAGTCAATCTTCTCGAATGATGTGTTTGGTGCGTTATAGTTTGCAAGGCGGTAGACACAGTTTCCTAAGGATATAGGATGATAACCTAGTGGGGTCTCCCAACATATACTCGATGGTACATGGGAGCACAATTCCCTACTAGACCGCTATTAAGTCACAGAAGGAGGAACCACCCAACCTTGAGTGAAAACAATAGTGACTAGGTTTAACGACGTCGGAGCACGTCTCTAGCCTAGACCTCTAAGTAATGAGCGTTATGTTCCAATGCATTGTTAAGTTAATTTTAAAGTTGATCCTGAATTATGCTTCAGTTTTCAGGCCTTACCGAATGTATATCAAAAACCTAGGATACAGCTAGAATGAGTAAAGCATCTTCCATTTCAATGAACACCTACCTACAGAAGGGTAGAGAGATCATTCGCAAACCAAGAAAACCAAGGCAAGTGAATTCAAACACTAAGAAACACAATGCATCAATACACTAATCTCACGATGCATCAATACTACTAATAAAAGATTTAAAATTTTATTTCCAATTTCTCAAACATGAAAATTCGTAATGCAAATGTACTTTCACTTTCGTATGCTAAATGAATGCAATTTTTTTTTTTGAATTTAAAGAGACAAACAAGAAAGTGTGAATTGATCGATCCAAACAATTGTGATCTATGCTTGGTAGTGAAGAAATCGAATCAACATAAAAAATTGGTTCAATAATCAACACTAAAAAATCAACCAACAAGAAAACAAGCAGTGAAAAAGCCTCAAGCAAATCACAAGATGGTTATGGATGAACCTCGAACAGACAAGTAACCCAAGTAAACGGTTTCTCGACGAAACTTCTAAAGGGCTAGGTCACATAGTCAAAAAACACAAGACTCACTCATCAAATCAAAGAGACAGTACGCTAACCAAAAGCAATTAAAACAAGCTAATGAGAGACAAGAAACAACAAGGGATAAACAAGATTGATGAATTCAGGAGGTAAAGTTGTAAAAACAACTTTATAGGAATCATCGAAAGTGTTACACTGGCAACTAGAGATGACATCGCTAGACTAGAGACCGTCGCTACTGATGCACTGACAACTAGAGTTGTCGTCGCTAGTGTTACCCTGACAACTAGAGATGGTCACGAAAGTACACCTATTTTCCACAACAGTGCGATTTCAAGAGTCGTCGCGAGTATAAAGCTATAAAATGTCGATTTCGTCGCGACTGTTAGGATATATTCCGCGATGATGTGAAAAGCAATGACAAACAGGCAAAAAACTCCCAAACAAAAGCCATTCAACCCAACAACCAACATAGGGGTTTCCCAGATCGATCTAGGTGACCCAAAAGACTGACAATTAATCCCCAAAATTCAAAAGAGACCCAAATCAAAATCCAAAACAAGAGCAAAGAGAAGAACATATGACAAACTCCCCAGCGGAGTTACCAATTTGTGATGCAGGAAAGTGTTTCCTTTGTGGACAGAGGCAACCCCTCTAGCCCTAGAGTGGGTGTAGTCACAAACAAGGACAGATCAACAATAGCTTTCCTTAAACAGTCATAGTTGGAGGCCTACCTCAACCGGTGGTCAATGGAGTTCTGTTGCGATGCTCCAGCTTTCGCTTCCTTCTCCTCAATGAGTGATCAACCTGAAACAATACAAAGGAAATACAACAAAGCACGTAACCAGAAAACAACAATGATTTATTTACTCACAAAGTCAAGAAGTCATGAGCTATCAAGTAAATTACATACAATACATAGGAAAACATCATTGATTGTATTAATAATGAAATAAGAGCAATCTTACAACCAAAGTCTTGACGTCGCAAGCCTTCTCAGAGGAATCCAGCCAACATGTTTTTCAAGCATTCACTTCTTTGAAGATGGATCTCCCAACATACAAAGTCTCTCTCTTACTCATAACTTTTACACAAAGTCAAGGGCACTTCACAACCTTCCACAAGCTATCAACACTCTCACACTTGTCACACCCACACCAGCTATCTATTAAAAGCACTAACAACACTACTCAATCCAAGAATTTGCCAACTAGTTGATCATAGCAAAGGTGAGTGTTTAAATAGGAGGAGTCTCCATGAAAGGTGGAAGAGAGAGCTTATCTCCAAGGAAGGTAGCACAATTAATGGAACTGCCATTCTAGAGAAGGAAGGGTGACACAAACTATGCCAACAACCAGGTCTGGAGTCATCCAGAAGGCTGACTGTTGGAACAAATTCGCCCAACCTGGATCATCGCGAGTGTATAACTGAGATCATGCGCTGACATCGCTAGTAAGCAATGTAGCCAGTCAGACCATCGCTAAATATAGCAAATTGCTTCGCTACGGGGCATGAAATCTGACCATAGCAGGAAACAGATGTACTTCCGCGTTGGAAGCGCGGATGGACTGTTTATGACCGTCGTTCAGCGTGTATATTAAGTCCATAGTCGTGATGAGGCAGATAACTTTGGAAAAGTGGGTCAATTGGCAACATAAGAGAGCATCTGTTTAGTATGAGCATGTTCGGCTTGAACACATGACACAGTAGAAGGACCGGGAGTGAAGGCGGTGACAAATTACTGAGTAACAGTCCATCTAAATGGTTGTTTATCTTTCTTTATGGTTTCAATAATAGGTGCATTGATCTTACTAAAATTCTTGATGATTTTTCTATAAAAACTAGCAAGACCATGAAAACTTCTTACCTCAAAAACACTCTTGGGTAAAGGGCACTCCATGATTGCCTTGATCTTCTCTGGATCCATCTTCAACCCTTCAGCAGAAAAAACAAAACCCAAGTACACTAGCTCCTCTTTCATGAGTGAACACTTCTTCAAATTCAACAATAATGTCTCCTGTTGTAGCCTTTGTAAGACAAAATTCAGATGTCTCACGTGCTCCTCCTTAGACCTGTTGTAAACTAATATATCGTCCAGATATACTATTACAAATTTACCAATGAACTCTTTAATAACTTCATTCATGAGTCTGATAAACGTACTTGGTGCATTTGACAACCCAAAAGGCATTACCTCCACTCATACAATCCCTCATTTGTCTTAAAAGTGGTTTTCCACTCATCCCCTTCTCTTATCGTTATCTGATGATACCCACTTTTAAGATCTAGTTTTGAAAAATACTTTTCTCCACTCAAGCAATCCATTAAATCTTCAATTCTAGGTAAAGGAAATTTGTACCTGATTGTGATTTTATTGATGGCTCTTGAATCTGTACACATTCTCCAGCCTCCATCTTTCTTTGGACTTAATACTGTTGGTACTTGTGAAGTAGGAAAGTGTTCCCTCTACGGACAGAGGCAACTCCTTTAGCCCTAGAGTGGGTCTAGTCATAGCAAAGACAAAACAACAATTGATTCCCTTAAATAGTCATCGTTGGAGGCCTACCTCAAACCGGTGGTTGATGAAGTTCCGTTGCCCTGATCCAGCTTCCGTTTCCTTCTCCTTAATGAGCAATCAACCTGAAACACCACAAGAAAACAACAGAGCACATAACCGAGAACAACAATGATCTATTTACTCAGAAAGTCAATAAATCATGAGCTATCAAGTAAATTGCATACAAGACATAGGAAATCATCATTGTTTGTATTAATAATGAATCAAGAGCAAAGCTTACAACCAAGTCTTGACGTTGCAAGCCTTCTCGGAGGGTCCAACCAGTATGTTTCTTCAAGCATTCATTCTCAAAGATGGGTCTCCAACATAAACAATATCTCTCTCTCACTCATAAGCTTTAATACAAAGTTAAGGGCACTCCACAACCTCTTACAAACTATTAGGAATCCCACACTTGTCACACTCACACCAAGGCTATCTACCAAACTTAAAAGCACTAGTAGCACTGTCCAACCAAAAGTACTAGCCGATCATAGCAACGGTGAGTGATTTTATAAGAGAAGGAGTCTCCATGAAATGAGGGAGAGGGAGCTTATCCTCAAGGAACGTAGCACAAAAGACGAAACTACCATCCTAGAGGGGGAAGGGCGACCCAAACTGACCCAACAACCAGGCCTAGAGATATCCAGAAGGTCGACTACTGGAACAAACTTGCCCAATCTGGATCGTCGCTAGTTGTGAACTAAGTCTCAGCGACAGCATCACAAGAGGAAATGCATACAGACCAATCGTCGCGATAGATAGCTGATAGTCTCAAGTCGGGCCTTGAAATTTGAACGTCGCAGGAAACAAGTGTACACCTGTGATGGGGTCGCGATGAGACCGTTTATGATAGGGGACCGTCGCGTATATTAAGGGTTTACTCGCGACGAGGCAGAAACTTAGGGAATGAGGGTCAACTTGCAGCATCAAAGAGCATTTGCTTAATCTTCTTACATCGGTGGGAAGATATGAACATGTTTATTTGACACATGACACAACAGAGAGACTAAGATGAGGACAGTGACAAATTACTGTGTAACAGTACTGCACAAGAAATCAAGCTTTCTTTGATCAACCCTTTGTCAAGCAACTCTTGCACCTGCTTCCTAACCTCTTCGTTTTATGTAGGAGTCATTCTATACGCTTCTTTCTTAGGACTTGCTCCAGGAATCAAATCTATATGATGGCTAATTATTCTAATGGGTGGTAACTCATTTAGAAAATCATCAACAATAATATCACAATATTTCTCCAACATTTCTTGAATTTCAATGGGTAAATCAGAAAGTTTAGTAGAAGTCATTATTACCTTGGGCTTGCAAATTACAACAAAATTTACCTCATTCTCTTCAATCTAATTCAAGTATTATTTTCGTCCTAGTAACAGAGTTTTTGGATCAATCTTCTTTCCTGATACGTCTTCTTCTTGCAGAGGCAACAATGTATGATTAACACCATCCTTTCTAAACTTGTAGGTGTTTCTTTTCCCATAATGCATGGCTCCTCTGTCGTATTGCCAAGGTCTTCCAAGCAATATGTGACACACATCCATTGGCATCACATCACATACAATTTTATCTTTATACTTATCCAATTGAAACTCCACTTCACACTGTTCATTCACTAACAGTTGATGTCCCTTTTGTAACCATGACACCTTGTAAGGTGTTGGATGTTTCATTGTCTTCAGCTTCAATTTCTCCACCACTTCTGTAGAGACCAAATTATAAGTGCTGCCACTATCAATGATCATTTGACAACATTTCCCTTGAACTTTACACACTGTTCTGAATAAAGTCTTTCTTTGTGATGGTTCAACTATCTCCTTTACTGGCTTGAGCAAAACTTGATTGACTACCAAAGATTCTCCTCTCTCTGGTATATTTTCTTCTTCTGTCACTGTTGTTGTTGTTGCTTCTCCCTCAGCTTGAGCAACAATAGCATTCCTCTGATTTTTTTATGCTTTCTCTGGGCACTCAAAAACTCTGTGTCCCAGTTTGTTACATCTGTAACATCTTACTTCTCTTCCTCTTCCTCTGCCTCCTCTTCCTCTAGAAAAACTCCCTCTGCCTCTTGCATCACCTTCTGTGGGTGCATGCTGGGTTGAGCTGCTACTAGCTCCATCTTTAGGTGTTGTAGATCTTCCTCTACCACCTTGACTTCCCCTTCCTCGGAAAGTACCTCTCCCTCTAGCACACTGCTTCCTCATGAGTTTTTCTTGAGCTTTCAGTGCTATCTTATAAGCTTCCTCTACTGTTTTAGGAGACAGTATACTTATCTCATCTTGAATGTCCATCCTAAGACCATTCACATATCTATCCACCTTCTCACATGTATCATGGGTTTCTCCAACTCTTATGCTTACCTTGTAGAATTCCTCTATGTATTCTTTCACTGTCAAAGACCTCTGTCTAAGATTATGCATCTGTCTAAACAAGGTTTGCTGATAATTACTTGTTAGAAACTTACCTCTTAGCTTTGCTACCATCCTGCTCCAATTCTTGATAGGTTACTTCCCAAGTCTTTTTCTTTCTACCTGCACACCATCCCACCAAAGCGCTACATGGGCTTTCAGCTTGGTGACAACAAACTTTACTTTCTTCTCATCTTCTATTTCTTCATAGTCGAAGAATTTCTCCATGCCATTAATCCAATCTATCAATTCTTCTAGATTCAATCCTCCTTCATATATTGAAACCTCGGTCTTTGGCCTAGCTATGGATCTCAACACTGACTGGAAGAATCTCATCTTAGGAGTAACTGCTACAGCTTCTTCCTCTGCAGCGTCAACCTCAGGTTCACTAACATCTCCATCATCTATATTTATGCCTGTTGTTAATGCATCCAATCTAGCTTGCATCTGTTGCATGGCTTCCATCACTTCAACATTTGCTACTGGCCATCTTCTTCCACCACGTCTTCGTCCTCTTCCAAATAGTGTCAACAGGTTGCTCTGATACCACTAATGGTGGCCTGGGTGCAGGCGATATAGATAACCTTTCAAATCTGGCTACAATTTCTTCTAATTCTGGTCGAATTCCTCCTTTTGCTTCAACAGGTGTATCAGTCATCTATTGTTAGACTGACAACTTCATGAGTTTTTCCTCTGACCACCCCAACTCTCGTTATCGGTGCAAATCAAGAAATATACTTGTTTTCCCTTCCTCGGGCTTTTGTTCCAAAGGAACATAACAACACTATCGGCGCTTTAAAACACTGTCGCGACTCATAAATGGTCTTAGTGTTAATTCCAAGAATTACACTATCCGGGCTTTATTTCAAAGAAATGCATTATAAGCAATTAACACTATCAGTGGTTCACTATCGATCCTTCCAACGCTCCTTTTCCCCGATGTGATAACACGTAGTGTTATCGGAGGTTGTAATCGGCGACTCCAATATTCTAAAGGCTTGGCTCCTCTCTCTCCAATCTTGCGATGTGATAGCAATTGCAGACCCAATATGCTTTTCCACCTTGCTCTATAATGTTTCGGGTTCGGACTGTCGAAGTTTTGGACTTCGGCAGTTCCAAAGATCCTTCTCACTCCACTTGTGGTATTGCGATGCGATAATTGTTCGGACTCGATACGGGTATGAACCAGATTTTATAAAATTTTAAGTCTGGAGCTTCGTTCAACTAAGTAATTACACGGGTTTTCCTATGTAGAACAGAGTTTTGCCCGTGGAACTCTGTAAAACAAATAAAGAAGCCAGACTCGCCGATATGAAGGGAAAACTCCCCAACAAGTCTAAACTTAAGTGTTAATTAGAAAACAAAGGCTGAATCACCATTAATAAAACTCAGAAGAAAAGAATCACAACTGATACACGCATAAAAATACCAGTAAATAGAGAACCATGAATTCAGATGCACAGAGAGAGTTTCAATATGACAATGTCTCCAGGATCGACCTCCCTTGAGAGAAGTCCCATTATTTCCTATTTAAAATAATAGATAAAGCCCTTTCGGTCCTTATCCCTTTACAAAAGCATGCCAATTATACAGAGCGATTAAAGCAATAAAGCGATTATTACAACATGATCTTATTCTTAAATTCTATCCTTATCCTAAACTAGAAAAGCATGAAAATTGCTAGCTAAAGGATCCCACTCCTTTGCCTGTAGATTTTTTTTGTTTTGTTTTTTGGAATAAGTTTGAATATTTTTCCCTCCAAGTCATATGCTCCTGCATCATGTGCTAACAAATTCTACATCCACAAGGATGATTGTTGCTAACGAGTTTCTATACTCCCTATAGTCGAACATGTCCAAGTCCATATAAACACTAAACAAATCAACTTAAAGATAGTCCCTAAAAAGGAGTCTACGACAAGACAAGACATCCATGTGCCACCTACGGATGGAGGATAACACAATAGAGATGTTTGTGCATGTAAAATCTTAGATCCCTCGAAAAGCCTCATGGGTGCCATTGATTTCTTTAGGTGTAAAGGGTGATCAGAGGATAAGAGTATAACGATATCCATGGATGACCATGACACATAAGAATAAATCAAGAATGGTTCAAAATGATAATGGACATGCAAGAGGGGATGCATTCAATGTAGGGAAAACCAACCACCCACCGTCTCCATCCTCCTTTCCTTACCAACCAATATTCATGAATTCATTTATTTATTATATTTGTCTAGAAAAGTTTCAAAGACATAAAATACCTAATATTAAAATGCCCCTTCAAGGTTTATACTTAATTAAAGCTTAAATAATAATGAATTTCCATTTTCCTAAAACAATTTAAATAAGAAAAGAATTCAAAAAATAAAACATCAAACTAACTTAAGAAACAAAATTTTGAAATCAATACAAATAGTGTAAAGTCAACCAACGTTGACCACCAAATGGTTGTTATAATCATTGGATAGGGACTAATACAAGTTGTACAATCCATCTATGTCATATTTAATGATGAACTCAGTTAACAATTGAGAATTGCAAAACCCCTAAACATTATTCCAGATATGGCTTGAAGGAGTGGAGACATTATTTATTTATAAAATATTTTTCTAAACACTATTATACATATGGCTTGGAGTGGTGATATTATTTATTTAGAAAAAGAACTAAATATTTTTTCTTTCAAGCTAGGTTGAGTTTAGGCCGAGGCTAGCCCCAATTTTGAATGGAAGAATAATTTTCACAATTGTAGGATTTTGTCACTAGTATTGTGCGAGGCTTGTTTGAGCTTGGACACCCCATGGGACATTTTTAATCACCCACAACTAGCTCCCACTGTCAACCCTCTCCATGAGATTTGAATCGCTGACTTGATGGGGACTGACCTCCACAGAAAGCAATTGCTCTACACCTCATAGGTAACTAAAATATTATTGACATTGAAAATCCATTTATTATATTGCATGTATAGGTTGCTAAATTACGTTTAATAATGTCCATTATAATAGAAATGGGGCATAAGGGGTGGCAGGAGCGGGAGGGATTATCCTTTGCCTCGATGAAAAAACAGGGACTTAATATGCTTGGGGTTTGGGCCATGCAACTAATAACCAAGCTGAGTACCTAACTCTCTTGTAGGGATTAGAATTAGCGTCAGCAAGAAATATCTAAAAATTTGCAATGTTTGGAGACTCATTGTTTGTTATTTGACATGTGTTGAAAGCTAAGGGATCACAAAACTCTGCCCTCCCTCCGATATTGCAATGGATTGTGCTACGAGCACAACAATTTTAGCAAATTGGATCCTTTCATGTGCTTAGGCATTTGAATTCAACTGCAGATACATTAGAAATTAAAGGGACTATGTTGGAACAAAGGTCCTTGGAAATGGATAAAAGGCTGATTATAAACTCTCCCTTACCATGAATATAATGGGTAAATCCCATGGACAGAATACACCACACAAAGGCACTACTAGCCAAATACAAGGCCAGACACTTAAGGAAGGAAATCACATGTCCGATCAAATGTGAACCAAGTGGACTCAAGCGCGCACAGTGGTGCTTGCAATGAAAGTTTGGTGGATCATATTACATCCCCAACCTCAAAGACTAGTAAGATGATACCCATGTCTAAATTGCTATAACATTTGGCAACTGGTCGGATCTTTGTGCATGCACATGTGGCACCCGACTTTATTATTTCAAGTCAGGAATTCGATCGACAAGGTGGGAAGGGCCTCGACTTTATTAATACATTCAATTCCTTGTAGAATGGAATTACTTGTACTCTCCCTCCGTATCATTTTCAATTTATCCCATGCTCAAAGAAATCTAGATATGGATTTGGAAATCTCGTGATTAAATGTATCAAGGTGGTGGATCATAAATAGAGTAACATATAATAGGATTAACATTGTTCATACTTGCATTCACGATGTTCTATTGCTGTGTTCTCTCAATAGAGAGTCGCGGTGGATGTTAGACAATGGAAGAGCCTTATCACTCGGTGCTAGTCACATTCAAGAACATGTTGCATCAACACTAAGAGCCCACGGCAATGAGTCATGAAGTGGATTTCCAGGAGCAGGGCAGCAAAAGCCTCCTATGGGAGGTCGTAGACCATCTACCTACTGGAATGAGCAGGCAAAATTGAATCGACTCTGGGAAAGGATCTTAGAAGCAGTGGAGGGGATGTTGAATGTTCTACAACAAAGTAATGTAGTTGAGGAGAAGGAAAGGAAAACATACCAATTGTTAATGGACATTAAACATGCAATGTTGCAGATTCAAATGGAGAAGTTCCAAGTTGAAGTGCGAACAAAATTGGCAACAATGGATGTTAGATTGTCAGAGGCTAAAGACAATTACAATAGTGGAGCTCAATTTGCCTTGAAAGAGGATGCAACCAAGGAAGGACCAATGAAGAAAAAGGCCAAGAGAGTAAGAACAATGGGACAAGGCTAATAATTTGAATTGCAACGAGAAGTTGGAAAGGAAAGACTTTAAGCTACTAGATTTTTACTATGTGTTAAAACCTTTTGATGTTATGTAGGCATATACTACTCTTAGGAGTTTTTTGCAAAAATTATAATAAACACTTGTTTTAGAATATTTGGCAAAAAGTGCCATAAGCATAGGCTACAAATTTTTGGACTTATGAATAGAGTATTAGTGTGGAACATGAAGAGCTATGAAAGGGTTTTGGCCTAGAAACAAGGTTTTTTTATTAATGTGAAATCACTACCCATTCATTTGAAAAAAAAAATAGAAGTGCAATATAATTCTGATTACACTCATTAAAGTTTTAGCTTGTAAGAAAAGAAAACTAAAATTACTATAAAGATAGCTTCATTGATATCCAAAATCTAGCATATGGCTTTTAATTATGTTTTAACAAGCCAAAGAGAAATAAACAATCTCATTGGCTATAAGGAAGTTTTCAATTTTAAAAATATATCAAGGGTCTCTACTTCCATTTTCACCACAATTTTTTGGAATTGAAACCTAAATCATTGATGTGAGAATATATTCTTTAACTTTACATTTTAAGTTTAAAGAACAAGTGAAAAAACACAAAATGTGATAAGTATCTTGATATTGATCGACAAACAAATGATCATTCCTCACCTACCAAAATTAGTCAAAAGTCAACTCTATCCGAGGTGTAGAATCAAATGGTTGTAACTCATTGGAGAAGTAATGCTGAACAAAAGACATTTGGGAATGTAGGAAGGACAAGGAATGGCGATGAAAGTAAGTGAAATATAAACTCTTAAAAAATCATGAATTTAATTAGCAAGTCCATACATTTACGTCTTAAATTCTCATATTAAAGAGTTAAACATGTTGATGTAATCACATTTCATCATCACAATACTACAAGCATTGCGTGTAGGGGTGAACTTGCATAAAGGGCATTGAATTCTCGTATTAAAGAGTTGAACATGTTGATGTAATCACATTTCATCATCACAATGCTACCAGCATTGCATGTAGGGGTGGACTTGCATAAAGGGCATTGATTGAGGGACAAATATTGACATTAGTGAGGTGAAGTTAATCTCAAGTCTAATGAATGCCATTGTGTTAAAATGACAAAAAAAATAACACTAATATGAGATTTTTAGAGCAATGCCACATTCATTAAAAGATTTCATCATTGTAAGTTAGTTTATTGGTACCATATTATCATTTCAGTCAATCTTTATAGAAATAGTAAAATAATGCAGGACCTCTTATAGACTTTCTTGAATTTGAATGTGAAGTGTAATGAATAGGAAAAGTTTAAATTGGCTAAACCGAGAGTATAAATTAAAATCATGATATCAATTTTGAGTTTGAATTGATTGAACTTAAGACTTGGTTTCATTTATTCTGCTCGAATCATGGTGCAATAGAAATTTTGGAGGCCTCCAATACTACCTTTTATATATATATATATATATTAAAGGGATGGAATTTTATTTGCCATAATCCAGTTCGAGTTATCGGGAAAAGGTGCATTTTAGTCAATCTTTATAGGACGCCCAAACAACAAATCAAACCTTTGACTGTCGGGGCTTCTAAAAACATGCCAAAAGGGGCTGCAAGGCATGACCCAGACTTCCTTCGGCCCTAGGGTTTTGTGGGATACGACCAAGGGTTTGGTTGGCTAGGAACAAAGTCTTTTTTGGATCGTTTTGGGAGCGCCGTCCCTCCCGCATTGGATGCAAATCGGCCATTAACGTCATTCCTCAAACTAGTCAGGTTAGGATTCCTATCTGATCATTGAGTGAATTAATAAATGTTTTGCTGCACGAAAACGAGGGTTCAGCTGTCAATTTCTCTGGCAAATTATTAGTATGTCGATACTAGATCTCAAAGTTACGAAATTAGCATGCTGGATCCGAATTTCAGTAGCTTGATTTAATGTAAATTGGCCATCTCAGACTTCAATGTTAAACGCTTATTACACAGACGCTGTTATTGTAATGAGAAAAGTAATTCGTAAAAATTGTACTGGATTTCTTAAATGGATTTTGGGTTGATATTTATGTACGCTTACATATAAACGGAAGGGATTCAGGGCTTGGTAACAAGGCTGGGAATGGTATTTTTATTTATATACACACACATACTGATCTGCAGATCCTCAAAACCTCAAGACCAATTACCTGTAGATATGGGTTCTTAACCATAACAATGCCAAACCAGGGCATTCGGCAAGGTACCTACATCATTGATAGAAATTCAATCCTTGCTCTACGTGAAGCTGTAGCAAATGTCCATGCACCTAGGGAACGAACTCAATACCAGCTACCACATATAGATTATTCGGACTATATGTTAAGCTCCTGTGACATACACTCAGACACTAACAAATGAACCATTTTAACAGAGAGATGGATGTATGCATTTTTATTGGATGTGTTCAGCCACTGTGTTGATGCTATTATGTGATATTGCTAGAAATGTGTCAGTGCCAATGTGGTGTTGATTGATGCAGGGCCCCAGATCTTCTTATCATGTTCGGTATTAGTTTGCGGTGTTCACTCCGGAGCCCATGTGTTTCTAATATGAACCTAATTCAATGGTGGTTCGGGGCTTTATGTGCCTTCATCGGATGCCTGCCCATTAGTTTTGGTGCATTTTAGGATTCTAGTTATATGTCTCTACTAATGGGTTCGAGGCATATGAGATTTTTCGTTATACTTTAATTCGTTTGCCGTTTTTTTCTTTTTTGATCATATACGTGTCGGGTAGTTTGACAATGCATGCTTGTCTAGCCTATATCGGCGGGGTGTACAGCCACATATTTTATTGGTGCTATACAGAATTAATATTGGATTTTATGCAGTATTGTGTGAGTGTGAAAAAGACTCGACGCCAGGGTAAATCAATTGCAACTCTCCGACACTACAAGTGATCAAACTCTCTGATTATCCAAGCCAAAACAACTTACAGCTTATGCCTACATATACAGTTTTCCAAGGGCCCCATGGCTTAAAAATGCCTGACCTTTTTTCGGTATCAAAACGTATAAAACCAGAATTGCCCAAAGGCTGATAATGCATATTACATTGATGTCTCACACAGGACACCAGATTCTCAAAACTGGACGTCATCAGAATAAGCAATGAGATTTTTCTAGAAGCACTCCATTTGTTTCCGCCTCATAAAGCATTCCTTCCTCCAGAGTTAATGCTTCTTTGGAGAGCTTATCTTCTTCCTTGTTGAATTCTCTCTAAACGTGATTGAAGGAAACATTTTAAAAAATTGTTCCTCACCTCAGTGACTATCCATGATTGGAAATGGTATTAGATTTTATTTCTTTTACCTCCTTTTTTCCCATTCTGTAATGAATTTGAAGTCCCTTATTCACCTCTAGATTACAAATTCCTCGTTTTGGTGCATATAAATCTCCTTTATATGTTTATAATGTAATCAAGGTAAGATGATATATATAATTGAACTTGTATTATCATGATGCTTTCTTCCATGGTAATTTTTCACACATATGGCCTTCCCTTTCGATGATTAATGAAAATCGTTTCACTTTTGGATATACCTAGCCTTGTTATTGATATTGGCAGCTATGGATCAATGGTAGGCCCACCATAGTACATGACTCAGGTATTTGACTAGATTCTATGGTAGCTTCCACAAATCACGATTTTGTTTCCCTGATTGGCCTCTTGTTAAATTGGCAAATAGGGCCAAACTCCATGTGGATCAGCTTATTTATGGCAACTGATATTTTTATTGGATCCCTCTCATTGAGAGGTGTAGGATTGATCTAAAGATCATCCGGTTCCGATAAGTATTTATGAAGTTATGAATTTATTTATGTTATGAAATTATTATCAAGCCGACCAGCAACTTGAGTAGGCTAAGAAGCCCAATAGACGTGTCTATTCATCATCTACGTTTTAGTATAAATAGATGAGGATTTGATGTCATTTGGAACACATCTTCATGAGTAGTCTCCTCCTCTCCACGTCTTTGGGTTTTGGTGAAGGAGAGACAACAAGAGTATACGCTGGCTTAAGATGATGCCCTAGCTGCAGTACGATGCTCTAGCCACAGTGAATATAACCGCAGAGAGGATGATGCCCTAGCCACAGCCAAATGGAGAGCTCTAGCCGCAAATTGAAGGAGGTCTATCTGCTGTCTTGGAGAGCTCCAATACGCAGTCTAAAGAAGTCCCAATCCGTTGACTAAAGGAGGCACTAACTGCCGTTGAAAGGAGTCTAATCCACAGCACGAGGAGGGCCTTATACGCAGGTCAAGAGGAGACTTAAATGCAAGTCCTAGCTGTCTAAAGAGGTATCTAGCCGCAGTCAAGAATGCCCTAATCCACAGCAAGAGAAGGAGCCTTAAGGCAAGAAGAAGGGTCTCTGTTTTAGGGCCGCAGGTTAGGGTAACTTCAGCGAAGAAGGGAAGGACGTTAGGGTCATTCTCATGACTGTTTTGAAGTGCAAATGAACAGCATTAAGGGCATTTGTGGCAAGGTTCATCTCTGTCTTGGGCAGCGGATTGCACAGAAAACATTGCGGATGGACTGAGCCTTTTTGATGGGCTGTTGGGTATGTATTGGGGCTGGTTCTAGCCTTATATTCCTGTGTTTGACAACAGCTAGTAATGGAGATAATACCGCAGTCTATTATGCCTGATCAAGAGGCTGTGTTGAATCTGATGGGTGTAAATAGGGTGCTGTAGCGGACAGAGTTTGTGTCCCAACCAGGTTAGTGATGAGGCTGTTCATGAGGACAGTTTAAGGTGACCTATCTAATAAGCAGTCACAGCTAGAGCAACAGCATGATGTAGATCATGGGTAGATCATGATGATGGAAGGGGCAGCATATGCACAGGCAGCATGATGACAATGAGTCATACTAGCAGGGGCAACATAATGACGATGATGTATGGGCAGCAAATGGACAAGATGCAGAATGATGATAGGTGAAG
>APFE031618210.1:22505-50081 GCA_000404065.3 Pinus taeda | reverse complement strand
GCAGATAGGGCTACCGGAAACCTTTTCGCGTGAAACAAAAGGGGTTCCTCACTGGAACAGATGCTCCGAACACAACAGAGCAGTCCTCTCGGCCCGAAAGCAGTCAGAAACAGTAGATCTAGGAAACGACATCCGCATGCAGTTCTACTAGCTTCAGATTTGGATCACCAACGGACGCGGCCCTCAAATTGCTCTGATACATGTAGGAATTTACAAGGTAAGTTCCTCAGACAGAACACCAAAAGGACACCGCTCACAAACAGATCACAGAGCAATACACCAGTATTTTGACGTGGTTAAAACCCTCAGAGAGGGAAACAGTCCACGGCCTGCGCCAACGTGGCTACTACAGGCAATTTATTAATAAAAGAATGAAAATTTACATAAGCTTCTCTCATGCACGGTTAACCTACAAATGACCCTCCATGCGCTTTAAATAGAATTCATGGACCAATCGGGTGTCAAGCCACGGATCAAGTGTCGGTAATACCGAGGAGAGAATGAACCGTCGGATCACTACATATCGTGACCGTCGGATTGTAAGTTACAAAATGTACAACGGTAAAGAAACACACTTTACCTAACTCTATACCTAACTCTATACTAGACCAAGTTGAACTTAACTATTTCCTATGTGTCGGAATATCCTAACACGTACTGCAACCATCAATCCACCTTACAGTCAACAAATAAGCCCCTTAAGCGATGCGGTCCACCTTGGTAGACCTCCTTCCTTGCCACGCTGCCTCCTTAGGGCATTGTCCACCCTTGACAACCCTCACGCAGTCCCTAGCTGTGTGCTATGGCTTGCGGCCTAGCACAACAGTTGTTTTGTAGCCTCGGCCTCCAAGAATGGTGCCCAAACAGTCCCAAACAACAACGTTTTGCTCCCCCTGTACTTGGTCTAGCTACATCCCTCTTTCGCACTTGAGAACAACACCTTGGATCCTGTCTTGGCCCTAAAAGAGTCACCCAAACCCTCGCTGTCTTGGACCTTCCTGTGTTGCGGCTAGGCTAGAGCTATCCCTCTCCACCGAGTCCACTTTCTTGGAGAAATGTTGCACACTTGGATGAGAAAATTACATCAACTCACCCTCTATTGATACACAAATGAGGGGCTCCATGAATCGATGAAGAGACATGTCTCTTGGACGAATTCACTTCAAGCCTACATGACTTGACTTTCCATTAGTTATTTGTCAACTTCAAAAATTCATATCTTCATTTCTAGAGCTCTGATTTGAGTGATCTTTGTTGCGTTGGAATCGGCACGCCAAGCTCTATCACCTCAAATTTTCTCAAGCTCAAATTCATCATGGTTTTGGCCGAGATCCCGATGAGTGCAAAACCCCACGTTTGGGTTCCAAGCCCATAAGTGACCCTTGTGGCGCTTTGCCCTCCAAACCCCGAACCCTAGGGCTTGGAGTACCTCCCAAGCTACACGAAAATGAACAAGAGTTGTAGCCAAAGATAGACACATGTTCCATGGGCATGATTTGGTTGGGGTAGACCTTAAACCACCACCGGTAGAAGACTTTGGCTTCTACTAACCATTTCATCAGTTTGTGGTTATCTTTAAACCATCATTAGGGAGCACTTTCATTTTGTAGAAGACTTCAGCTTCAAGCCAGATTCAAAATTGTTCGAGGAACTGCTTCGAGGCAAGTTGTTGGTGGCTAGCCTTAAACCACCACTGACAAAGGACTTCGGCTTTTGCTACCTCATTTGGTTTGTGGTCTTCCTTAAAACACCATTTCAAAGGGCACATCCAGTGATTGGTTACCATGCACTTTCGTATTTTAGCTCTTTTCTTGGATTTGCATACACCCGTTTGGATTAAGAGGGGGAATGTTGGAAATATAATCCTCTGGGATTATGTGAATTTGGTACATTCACTTGAGTGGAAGGTGACAAGCCTTAAGTGAAGGTCAACAACGATTAGAAGCCCAAGAGACCTCTTGGAAGATGAAAACCAAGGGTCAGTGAAATGCATTTACTAGTTATATGCATATCTTGTGAATAAGAATGCATTCCACGCTTATCAAATTTGTTTTTCAAGTTTACTTAGTCTAACACATTTAACATAAGAAGTGGCAAATGACAAGAAAGAACACATAGCTCAAGAATTGAATAAAACTAAGTTGGACTTGCAAGTCCAACATTGAGTGTCACTACTTTAAGGTGCCAAAATTCAATGTACCCAAAAATGTAACTCACAATTAAAAAACTTAGATGATGAACTAGTCGAACATTAGCAAAATGAGAAAGTATCACAACATAATTATAAAAATCTCGATGATATGTTTTACAAGGAATTATTAGAAAAAGATGATGAAATTTCTTGCCTAAAGGACCACAGTCAAAATTACTTGCACAAAATCGAGAAGTCACTTGCACAAAATCAAGAAGTCTGAAAGGTCATGCAGTGGTGTAATAAAAAATTAAAACAAGAGAAGCAATATCTTGTGAAGGAATTGAAGGAGAACCTATTAGAAAAAGATGAAGACAATTCTTGCTTAAGGAAAGTTTATGGAGATTGCTTGAACAAAAAAAAATTAAAAGATGAGAAACCAATGTATTGAGATCTTAAGAACAAAATTGGCAAAGCAAAAAATGATGAAGAACTTTTATGCTTATGGAATCATAGTCAAAGCTTGTGTACACAAATAAAAGAGCTAAAGAATGACAAGAAGTTGTTACAATAATCACCAGTCAACAAAGAAATAATGGAATTAGGAAAGTTGTTGGATGTAAAAATTTAAAACATGGAGAAAGGAATCAACATGGATCTAATTGACATAACATATCTTAAAGATGCAAATCCACTTGAAGTACAAATGATGGAAAATCCAAACATCTCCACTAATAAACATTTAATCATAAATGAAGCTACACAAGTGTGCAAAGAAGATATACTATCAAAATTGGAATAAGAAATGTAAAATCCTGAGCAAATTTCTACCCTAGGGTTTCAGATAATCAAGGTTTTCCTTTTTTTTTACAATAAAATTTATTTTACTCATACAAAGATGAAATAAACAACATGTTTAGTAGCAGAATATAATACTCTCATTGCTCATTCAATAACAATTATTGCTTGTTTAGGTAATAATAATGCCATTGTTCATAATCCATCAATTGTACTAACATTCAACCATACAACAACTGATTCCAGATTCAACACTATATAACCAATGAACACTAGCGCATCTATTTGGACTATCTGCAACTAAAATAGGGCACGTCCCATATCCCTATGAATTCTAAACAAACACCCTACCCATTACTACCTCAAAGGGTGCGATTGCCATAGAGTCATTGACGAGTTGCTTCACAAAGGGAAATTGATCCGTTTTAGGTAGACTTTCGCACTTGGTTTTAATCAATTCATTTGCCATGGAAATTTTGATTTGCTGATTTTGGTATCTTAGGAGTGGCCCGATCCTTATTAGAAAACCCTCACACAGAGTCTCAAGAGTTGCATTTTGTCCAGGCGATCTTGGTGCTCTATTCGCTGACCTTAGGTGGCTTGAGGATGGCACTGATTCGTCCGAAAAGATCAATTTTTGGGACTATGGCAACCTTTCGATCCTGAAAAGCATTCGCTTCTGGCACAAAAAAGTCAAATATAATCATTCATCCTTGGAAGGGGTCTGATCAGCTTCAAATGCACAAGGTTAACCTTGGGGAGGACACACCCTATTTAGAAAATTTCGCATTCTTATCTTAGATAAATTCGGTGCCTCTGTCTATGTTCGATTTGGCTGCGGGGGATCTCAACTATCTTAGAGAAATTCGTCAATATGCTCAGATGGTATTTTCGCTGCCTCAAAGAATGCATTCCTCTACTCAGAGACTTTTCGACCTGCTTCTGAGAAATTCATTTAGCTCCAGATGAGTTTGTTCTACCTTCTTCTCAGACTTTTCACCACAAATTCACTACCGTCAGCTGGATTGTCTTCTTGTTGCTAGAACAAAGAAACAAATAGAAAAGATAAAGGAGGGTAACTAGATAGGGTGGGATCACCTCCATCAAAGCTAGTCCAAGAGAAAGGTATAAACCCTCAAAGCCTCAACCTCAAAGAAAAACAGAGATAAATGATCCAATCCAAGTCATGCTTCAAATGCTTCTAAGCCTCTTCTATTTATAGATTTTTATGGGGGGGGGGGGTTTCTCTTAAACTAATTGAGTGATGTTCACTCCAAGCCCCAACTTTGGGATTTTTTTGGCCTAGCTGCTTCAAAACTTGCCCAACATTGTATATTTTGTGGTTTTCCTGTTTATCGAGGACTATAACCTACAAGGATCAATTGGCTACTTCGTCCATTGGGCTAATTAATCCCTTGAGGACATTATGGCCCCCCCTTCTCGACATTGCTTGTCCCGAAGCAATGACAAATCTGAGTGCTGCCACTTCTTCTCATCAAAACCATAAACATGAAGGATTGCCTTCAAATTTCACAATTACCATTCTGAACATACTGTCACTGCGAGATGTTATTTCGCCCATAAGAGGTTGCACTCCACTGATTGCGCGTCTTCATTAGTCGCTTGAATATAATGCCCCTTAAATGCCATGCTTCCATGAGACACATACGAGACACATACTTCACAAGTTCCAATATACTAAACTTATGTTGCTAATATACAGTCCAGTGGATTCCTCCATCAGAGTTTTCAACAATATGCAAATTGCACCATTCTCCTTGTTTTGTAGTGGGCAATTGACCCATTAGACTTCCACCATGCTCCATAATTTCCCAAGAATTCCCTCCAACAGAATTTCTTTGAAATTTCCGCCTAATCCTCTCCCAAAGTGGTTTAGGGACAAGAAAAATTGGTTCATAATATAGATAGCAACCACTATCCCCATGCAATATATTTTGCATTGTGCCTTCAAGTTTGCTATGCTTCACACCAAGATATACTTCGTAGATAATCATTCCTAATGAAGATGCTGCAATCCTGTTTGGTCCTACTTGTTCAGCAACAGACTAGTTAGAATATGAAACATTAGTGTAGGTTGGATAATGTGTCTGCATGCCAGTTTGACTTGTGTTCCTTTCTTACTTTACTGTTGCAAATAACTTCTCATTGTCTATGCAATCCTTGTCTTGAGGATGAGATAACGTTGGGACTTCAACTAGTTTACTATGTGTGGCTTTGGTGAGCTTCTCCTTAAGCGCAAATTCGAGGATAAAATATATCTCATCTTTGTAGAAGATGATGTCATCTTCCACCTTATCCCTGTCATCATAAATGAGTCCATCCAATATTTCACAAGTGAATTTATTCTTGAAGTACTCTACTAAGAGATGTGCTCTCTAATCTCTCAAGAATGTGCCGTGATCTACATGCTTAACCTCATTGGATTGTAACCTGTGACATGTAGTTCTACAAGTTGACATGCAAGTTACTTCTCCTTGTTTGGGTATAACCTCCATCTGTTGAGCTATGACCATGCGGGAACCACCATTGGTCATGCCTTTCAGAACTACCTTGCTTCCCTTTGGGTCTCAGAATTCCATTTTCATCGTTTGGTAGTTCATCACAATTTTTCCTAGCATGTATAATCATTGAACTCCCACCACCATGTTAGTATCTGCCAATTCTATCACAAAAATAATCAGTATACTTACAAAGAGTGACGCTCAACTGTGGAACTACCTGGGTGAATGCCATATGATATCCATTAGCTTCCCTTACTTCGAAGCCCTCAAATTCTTGGACAGGATGGCCTCTCCTTACCACTACAACTGCATCAATAAAGTTCTATATTGCACCACCATTTGTCAATGTTATGACTCGTAGCCCTTGTATAGCACCCTTTATTTTAAATGTGTGACATTTTGGAACTCCTGAGAGAGTGACAATAGTACCTCCTTCAATACTTGGAAGTGGCTTCCTAATTGCTTTCGGGGGTGGTGCTTCTTCTTAGATGCTAAGTTCCTTATTCGGTGGCTGCATTGTATCACTCTCACTATCACTATCGGGCAATACTTCAATGTATTGAATCTTATCTTTTCCCAAATATCGGTGGCCTAGTTCCCATGGCTCCTTGCAAGTGAAACAAAGCTTCTTTCTTCTAAGCTCGTTTCGAGTCTCTTCATCTAGTCGATCCTTCTTGGATTCATTTTCCAGAGATATCTTCTTGCCCTTGTCCTTTTGGAATGACTAGTGGCATTGGTGGAGCCTTCACTTTTGGTGCTGCACCTCCCATATCTCGAGTCTTCTTTATGGCACGCTGAAGGGTTGTGGGATTGAATGCCTTGACATAGCCTTGTAGGGGTTCGGCTAATGTCTCCGTGAAAAGCATGACTAATTGTTCTTCAGATATGTCTGTCACCATGATTGCGATTCATTCGAATTCTGCAATAAGCTCTTTGTGTGATCCAGTTTGCTTGAGTTGTGCCAACTCTCAAAAATGTATATCCAAATTCTTCCTGTTATCACCCCAAGAAACTCTCCTAGGTTGTATCTCGGAGATGCTTGGGAACATTACAAAACTCAAGTTAATGTTGGAAATGGATGAATGGAAGGAATGATGCTTGTTCGAGCCAGATAACCACTTCTACTGTGCTTAACTCCAGACATGCGTGAACACCCTCAGACTACAAGGCTTTAGACCACCAATTACTCACAGTTTAAGGAATTAGGTGAACATGGAGAACACTGACCACACTAGCAAATGCACAAGACCATTTGATGGCCGGCTGCAACAAGTAAAAAGGTCTGCAAATCTATTTCCTAATGCACAGACAGGATGACAACTCTCTGGCACTAAGTTAACAGAAACCTGCATAACACATTCAATGATACATACTAGACTTCAACACAGAGGTAGGATGACAGTTCCTCTAATGCTAATATCAAGAGTACATGAAAACTGCATAACAGGCACAACCTAGAACAAATAGAAGTGGACAGTGAGCAATTAACAACAAAAGAAGCTTGTATTAGGTGAAAATGAAGACGAGACGCTGCAAGTATCAAAGTAGTTACAGTCTTCAGAAGTTGAACCTTACATCAAAACAACAACCATCAACCTTGATTACATCTTTTTTTTGGGTATATATAGAGTTTCATTACAAAAATGTTCTGCTACTAGGCGTGGAGGGATCATAATTGACCACCAACTGCGTTAACTCTCTGATGGAGTCTCTGGTGCAGTCTGCCTGCTTCAGTGAGCAAAATTGATCTTCTTGGATGCTCTGTTTTCCTTCTCGAGCAGGTGGAGTGTTGTATGAAAGAAGCCCCATAACTAATAAATGCTGCGATCTGCTCGAGGCTGGTCCTTTTCTTCTTGGCCATTCTTCATGTTAAATGCAGTTGTTGAGGATCTATTACGCCGAGTGCTGGATACTGGCCACCTTCTTCCTTCAGATGCACGGGACAGGCTATGGATGAGCTGACTGCATGGTGGAACAGATATCAGCCGTTGGATCAAGTGAATGGGGGGCAAAGATCTATTGGCGAGAAGAATCGAGCGGAAGCGGGAGCAAACAACGTGAGCCGTTGGATCTCGGGCAGACAGATCCAACGGTCATTGGGCGGAGAAGATACACGGGAATTATCGGCCGGGGAAAACTATGCAATATGGCAAATACACTATCGACGCAGACTCTCGGCAAATACACTATCAGATGCGCAAACCGGACTTGAAACTTATTACACGGGAGTGGTGAGTCATATCGGGTCCGATGCCTAATATCGCATCACAAAAATGGAGTGGTCTGCGTTAACGTCAAGCCTTGACCTTGTGCGACTTGCGATCGCTGATAGCGATTATCGCATCGGACCTCCGCCAAGGGCAACCCCCCGATTTTGATGAATGCATGCGGACCCGCTGCTACATTACAATATGACTTAACCTGTCTTTGCATCTGTCGCAGATGGCAAGCCGAAAAGTCTTGCCACCTGAAAGTGCCGATTGCGATAAGGTTGTGGATCCGATAGGCATATTTACTATGGTTTAATACCATATCGCATTTGGTCCATCGGAGTAGTGGAGGATCGGCCCTCGACCATCGGCGGAGTCACGGGTTTGATATATAAAGGACCCCCAGGAGTCACGAATCACCGATTGCGATTTAAGCAGCCGACTCGATATAGGAATTAATTACTTTTAAGACTGAGAAAGGGAGAATGAGCAGGTTATTTGTGGCGGGGACTGTTGGATTGGGACGATCAACGACTGCGATCAAAGGACGACGATCGGTTGCGGAAGCGCGGGGTCGTGTGATCACGGTTACATAATGGTTTAAACTCGGCGCGTGGGGAGCTTAGGAAATATGGATTTATACAGGGTTACAGAGGTAAAATGAAGATCGCAAGAGTATGAGAATATAGGCAGAGTGAAGGGGAAAAACAGAGGCAGCGGGGTGAAAGGGAGTAGGCGAGGTGAAGGAGAAGGAGGACGATAACCGGTGCAGACCCCTTCTGAGCAAGAAACCAAGGACCGAGCTTACTTCCACTCTTTGAAAAAACATGTAGCAGAGCTAACACTGGCTCCTTCTGGGGATGAGATCCTCCCTGTGAGGTCTCAAGAACTGCAGACCAATGCCTTCATGCAAAACAAGCTTAAAACATTGCCTAGTATTCCATTGGGCATGGAGTCTAATTAGATCTACGCTAAAACCTGTAAAAGAACATGCTTACAATCATTAAGGCTCAAAAACCTTAAACAACATAATTCTTCAAAAACTGGCCATCTACTGGACCATCAAAACTGTTTCTCCTCCTCTCGACCGGCCTATCAGCCGGTTCATCAAAGATCTGCAAAATTGGATTTATTTGATCATCTACCTCAAAAAGTTTAGGGCATTTGACCTTATCAGGTAGAGATGGCTCATACTTCATCCCCTCTCTGTATGCTCTCGTCCTTGGATGTTCTTCGTGGGAGCCTTTGTACACCTGCCGAATAACAACGATTGTTGTGTACTTGTCTGTGTCGTTTGTGGCCTACACAATCAATATGAATGGTGAACCACTGTACTCTTGTGTGGGGGACACAAAGACTTCATTTGCTCCGGCATCTTTCTTAGAATAGTCCACATCCAAGGAGGTGTCGAGAAACCGTGCATCCTCTTCCTCTGTGATCTGGCAAACTGACCTTTCAAGCTGTGTGGAGGCCAACTGGGCAGGCTTCGGAATATCAAGACTAAGATTATCCATATCAGCCTTGGGCATTGAATTATGACTGGCTCCAGTGTTCAGGGGGCATTTATGTAGGATTGTCTCTTGAGCAGACAGAGAAACAGAAGATGATGGGGAGCTTTCTTCGCCCTTTTTGATCACTGGACTGGGGATAATAGCAGGTTGGTCAATTTGCAACGATGCATAGTCATCAGAAGTTGGGCAAGCTTTAGGCTCAGGCTCTTCAAAGTGCTCTTCTTCCATGACTAAATCTTGAAAAAGGGTCTTCACCATTTGGTCTTCGTTTGTATCTTTACTTCTCTGCAAAACCTGCAATTGCTCCTTTGCTCCTCTATATGGATTTGGATTTGGAAAAGAAAAGGCATTAGGAGCTCCTGCTTCCTCTGAAAATTGCTCAGCTTTTAATTTGGAAACTTCAGAGGCTAAGGACTCTATCATCTTGGCCAATTTATCGATCTTAGGATCTGAGGATGATGAGAGCTCACCCCTCTGTCTTCTCCTATCAACATCACCTCCGAGTCGCTCTGCAACTATGATGTTTGATTCTACTTCAAAGGCTGCATCTTGCATATCAGCCAAAGAAGCACATCTTCTTTCCCTGAGTAACAAACATAAACGAGAATCGAAGGCATTGGCATAAGTAAGCATAACAGAAGTAGGGGTGGGTTTCACTTCATATGGTATTCTGCTGTACATATGGTTGAATCTCTTGTTGAAATCGGACAACAGTTCCCCATTCTCCCTCTGTAAGTTCCCAAATTCAGTATGATAGTAGAGCAGATCTTTCTTATCCCCCTAGTGTTTTAGGAACACATCATCTAAGGCCTCAATGTCTGCTATAGACCTAGGGGTTAATTCTCTGAACCATTTTCTAGCTTGTCCATCTAAGCTTTGGACAAAACCCCTCATCCACACATCATCTTCATTGATATCTAGGTTATCAGCATAGCTATAAAAAGACTCAAGGTGCTCTTCAGCTGTTACTCCTTCTGTACTAGTAAATTTAGGCATGTATTTCTGATAATCTCCTGCAGGCATGGCATTCAAAGGGACAGGGAAGACCAGGGGTCCATACCTAGCAGCTATGATTCTTTCAATTTTTGTGAGAGCTTGCTGGCTTGCCATGACTGAGGTAGGTGGAATGGTACTGGTAGATTGAGCGGTATGAAGCGATGCAGTGGATGACAGAGACAGAGGAATGTGATGGACTGAATGGGATGCTTTCTTTAGACTAATATTCAAAGGGGAACTTAGTGGATAAGGAGCTTTATGAATCTCTGAAGGTGATTCTTCCCTAGCAGTACTAGGCTATATATCTTCAAATTGTATATTCTCAACTATAACCTTCTCTTGCAGAGATACATAAGATTTCTTGGGCTTACCTGATCCTGATGCTCCTTTCTGTGAAGTTTTCTTCTGCTTAACGATCTTCTCAGGGTCAGGCACTAGGACAACTGGTGATTTTTGAGGATTTCTTCGAGTATGTCTCACAAACTGAGCTAGGACTGAAATGTGGAGTCGTCAAAGGTTGGTCTTCCTCTAGTGGAGTCACTAGATAGATGATTACAACCAAAACTGTGTCCAAACGCTGTCTATCATCAAAGCTGGAATAATGTCGTTTCCTAGGGAAGCTGAGCTTCAATCTCCTCTCCCCGGCAACGACGCCATTTAATGTTATCACCCCAAGAATGTTGTATCTCGAAGATGCTTGGGAACATTACAAAACTCAAGTTAATGTTGGAAATGGATGAATGGAAGGAATGATGCTTGTTCAAGCCAGATAACCACTTCTACTATGCTTAACTCCAGACATGCGTGAACACCCTCAGACTACAAGTCTTTAGACCACCAGTTACTCACAGTTTAAGGAATTAGGTGAACATGGAGATATTGACCACACCAACGGATGCACAAGACCATGTGATGGCCGACTGCAACCAGTAAAAAGTCTGCAAATCTATTTCCTAATGCGCAGACAAGATGATAGCTCTCTGGCACTAAGTTAACAGAAACCTGCATAACACATTCAATGATACATACTAGACTTCAACACAGAGGTAGGATGACAGCTCCTCTAATGCTAAATATCAAGAGTACATGAAAATTGTATGACAGGCACAACCTAGAACAGAATAGAAGTGGACAATGAGCAATTAATAGCAAAAGAAGCTTGTATTAGCTGAAAATGAAGACGAGATGCTGCAAGTATCAAAGTAGTTACAGTCTTCAAAAGTTGAACCTTACATCAAAACAACAACCATCAACCCTGATTACATCTGTTTTTTGGGTATATATAGAGTTTCATTACAACAATGTTCTACTAATAGGTGTGGAGGGATCATAATTGACCACCAACCGCTTTAACTCTCTGATGGAGTCTCTGGTGCAGTCTGCCTGCTTCAGTGAGCAAAATTGATCTTCTTGGATGCTCTGTTGTCCTTCTCAAGCAGGTGGAGTGTTGTATGAAAGAAACTCCATAACTGATAAATGCTGCGATCTGCTCGAGGCTGGTCCTTTTCTTCTCGGCCATTCTTCATGTTAAATGCAGTTGTTGAGGATCTATTACGCCGAGCGCTGGATACTAGCCACCTTCTTCCTTCGGATGCACGGGACAGGCTATGGATGAGTTGACTGCATGGCGGAACAAATATCAGCCGTTGGATCAAGTGAATGGAGGGTAGAGATCTGTTGGCGAGAAGAATCGAGCGGAAGCAGGAGCAAACAACGTGAGTTGTTGGATCTCGAATGGACAAATCCAACGGTCATCGGGTGGAGAAGATACACGGGAATTATCGACCGGGGAAAACTATGCAATATGGCAAATACACTATCGACGCAGACTCTCGGCAAATACACTATCAGATGCGCAAACCGGACTTGAAACTTATTACATGGGAGCGGTGAGTCATATTGGGTTCGACGCCTAATATCGCATCGCAAAAATGAAGTGGGTTGTGTTAACGTCAAGCCCTGACCCTGTGCGACTTGCGATCGCCGATAGCGATTATCGCATCGGACCTCCGCCAAGGGCAACCCCGATTTCGATGAATGCATGCGGACCCGCTGCTACATTACAATATGACTTAACCTGTCTTCGCATTCGTCGCAGATCGCAAGCTGAGAAGTCTTGCCACATGAAAGTGCCGATTGCGATAAGGTTGTGGATCCGACAGGCATATTTACTATGGTTTAATACCATATCGCATCTGGTCCATCAGAGTAGTGGAGGATCGGCCATCGGTCATTGGCGGAGTCACGAGTCTGATATATAAAGGACCCCCAGGAATCACGAATTGCTGATTGCGATTTAGGCAACGGACCCGATATAGGAATTAATTGCTTTTAAGACTGAGAAAGGGAGAATGAGCAGGTTATTTGCGGTGGGCACCGTTGGATTGGGACGATCAACGGCTGCGATCAAAGGACGACGATCGGTTGCGGAAGCGCGGGGTTGTGTGATCACGGTTACATAACAGTTTAAACTTGGCGCCCGGGGAGCTAAGGAAATATGGATTTATACAGGGTTACAGAGGTAAAATGAAAATCGTAGGAGTATGAGAATATAGGCGGAGTGAAGGGGAAAAACGGAGGCAGCGGGGTGAAAGGCAGTAGGCGAGGTGAAGGAGAAGGAGGACGATAACTGGTGCAGACGTCTTCTGAGCAAGAAACCAAGGACCGAGCTTACTTCCACTCTTTGAAAATCAGCAACATGTCGCAGAGCTAACACTTCCGATCAAATCTATTCATCAACCTCTGCATAAAGTGTACATAAGAAGTGATGGTTGCATGCCCCAACGTAACCAGCCCGTGATACCACCTATCATGTGCTTCTCCTTCTAAGTGTAGTGTGGCAAATTGAATAACATCTGTTTCCTGCACGGGTTTGAGTCAGAAATAGGTGTCCAACTTTTGCACCCAAGCCCTGGCTGAGAATTTTGCTGACCTATCAAAAGATGGGATGGGTGGCTTCCCTATGTTTCACGCCAAATCCAAATTTCGTTGCTCTCTGGGTCTATTCTGGTATCTAATGTTGCTATATTCCTTGAATGTCAGGGCTGCTTGAGTGTTCTCTTCTAGTGTTGCATACTCTTGAATGTATTCATCAAAGAGCCTATTCTATTCTGCTACTTCTTGGGTTGTTGTCTCCTGTTGGTTTAAAAATTTAGTGAGTAAGGGTCTGAGGTTCTTTCCACTGTTTGTCCTGTTGTATGTTTGAGGAACAACATTGGAGAAAACAGGGTTATGGCTGCCTCTTCTGTCAGTACCAGCCCTATTACCAAAATCTACTCTGTTATCATTATTACTAACAACATTACAATTCTTTATGAGCTTGTGCCATTAGATGGGTTAATTGTTGCTGCCCTTGCTCTAGTACCTGAGTTATTTCTCGTTGCCCTTGAATTAACTATTGTCCTTGCTGATGCCCATGTAATATCAAATTTGTCATTTCTGTCTGTCTATGACTTGGTACATGCAAGAGGTCCTTCGAATTTGCTCTTCCTCGATCTTCCTTGTCCCCCATGGCTGTGCTGCGGCTAACGTTATTCTTTCCGACTGTAATGTTACTTGTGTCCCTTGGAAACATACAAAGTTGACACCCTCACAAGCTGGCAGGATTCCAGCTCTGATACCACTGTAATATCCTAAGCAAATTTCTGCCCTAGGGTTTCAGATAATCAGGGTTTTCCCTTTTATTTTACAATAAAGTTTCTTTTACTCATATATTGATGAAATAAACATGTTCTGTAGCACAATATAATACACTCGTTGCTCATTCAATAACAATTCACTGTTTGTTCAGTAATAATAATGCCCCACTGTTCATAATCCATTGATTGTACTAACATTCAACCACACGACAATTGATTCCAGCTTCAACACAATATAACCACTGAACACTAGCGTATCTATCCGGACTATTTACAACTAAAATAGGCACATCCCATATCCCTATAAATTCTAAACAGGCACCCTACCCACTCTGACCTCAAAGGGTGCGATCGCCATAGAAACGTTGATGGGTTGCTTCACAAAGGGAAACTGATCCGTTTCTGGTAGACTCTTGCACATGGTTTTAAATTTTAATCAATTCATCTGCCACAGGAATTATGATTTGCTGACCTCAATACCTCGATTCTCAGGAGTGTTCCGATCCTTCTCAGAAAACCCTCACACAGAGTCTCAAGAGTTGCGTTTTGTCCATGCGATCTTGGTGTTCTATTTGCTGACATCAGGTGACTCGAGGATGGCACTGATTCGTCCCAAAGATCAATTTTCAGGATTGTGGCAATCTTCAAGCATCATATCCTCTACATATTTCTTTAGTTCTGTACAGGGACGAATTCCATCAGACTTTCGGGCCTGTAGAAACCCCAAAAGCATTCACTTCTGCCACAGAAATGTCAAATAGAATAATTCATCCTCAGAAGTGGTCCGATCTGCTTCAAATGCACAATGTCAACCTTGGGGAGGACACACCCTGCTTTAGAAAATTCTACTCTCCTGTCTTAGATAAATTCGGTGCCTCTGTCTGTGTTCTACTCGGTTGCGGGGGATCTCGACTATCTCAGAGAAATTTGTCAATCTGCTCAGATGGTATTTCGACTGCCTCAGAGAATGCATTCCTCTACTCAGAGACCCTTCGACCTGCTTCCAAGAATTTCATTTAGCTCCAGATGAGTTTGTTCTGCCGCTTTCTCAGACTTTTCACCACAAATTCACTACCGTCAGCTGGGTTGTTTTCCTGTTGCCAGAACAAAGAAACAAATAGAAAGGATAGAGGGTGACTAGATAGGGTGGGATCACCTCCGCCAAAGCTAGTCCAAGAGAAAGGGGTCTTAAACCTTCTGAGCCTTAGGCTCAAAGAAAAACAGAGATAAATGATCCAATCCAAGTCATGCTTCAAATGCTTCTAAGCCCCTTCTATTTATAGATTTTTATGAGGGTGGTTTTCTCTTAAATTAATTGAATGATGTTCACACCAGCCCCAGCTTCGTGCTTTTTTTGCTCCAGCTGTCCCAAAACTTGCCCAACATTGGATATTTTGGAGTTTTCCCCTTTATCTATAGCCTATGGGGATCGATAGGCTACTTCGTCCCTTGGGCTAATTAATCCCTCAGGGACATTACAAGAAAACACTAGTATGATAATACATGATCAAGTTTCAATAAAAAGTAAATATTAATAAATAATAACTAATACAATAAATAAAATGATGCATCATAACAAAAGGACATGATTTAATCAAGGGACATTACCTATTGGCCATTGCGACCAATCAATACTAAAAGTACACTGTCACATGTTTTCGTAATCGTATTATTCATTCATATCTTATTCACTATTTTATATATTCTTGTCTTTTATGGATTTCTGTCTATTGTCCTTCTTATGTTGGATATTTCTTCAGCAAATGAACTTTGTTCATTTCAGCTTGTGATTCCATTGGTCCTACAATCCCATTGGCTTACAATTCCATTGGACTTGTCCAATTGGTAAGTCAACTACAAAGTTACAAGTAGCGTGTTAGTTACAACTTGGTGCCATAGACCAATCTTTTTGCGGGGTTTGAGAGTTTGGTGGGGTCTTTGATACCCATGGGAAATTTGCCTATGACCCCTTTGAAAGTTATTCTACCTTCTCCTTTACTGCAAGTGGACATCGACCCTTCTTTATTAGCAACCTATTGAAGAGATGGTATGGTAGGCCCCTTCAGTAGGGGGACTCTAGCACTAAATTAATTGTACATCACTTTCATCATATACATTCTTGATGAATCACCCTCCATAGGTTCTTTGTTGCAAAGGCTTGGCAAAATAGGGGAATGTTTATTAAGCCCCACCTTCTGTCCTCTTCAGGCTTTGCCAACTTTCTCCATTCAACCAGGGGGATCCCTTCCTTCTCTTGCTTCCCTGTCCACAGGAAACTAAAGCATTTTCTTCTAATCTTTTCTAGTATTTTATATCCCCTCTAGAATTGGTATCCCTCTGGAACAGTTACCCATGTCAGCCCACTGCCTCCCAAAGGCCATCTGTAACTGTTGTTTGACTCTCAGTTGATTTTCTCATAGTGGAAGTTCCAGTGTCTTAACTTGTGACCATTAGGTTTAAGATTGAACCCCATATGTTTGAGTCCATTATCAAATGGTATAGGAGTAAATAAAAGAATTTGAGCCAGCTACCTTTTTAGATATTCCTCCAATCCATTCAAGGAGGATTTGATGCTATTACCCTTTCCATTTTCAAGGAATCTCCTTTCTTGTACTTCTACTGCTTGATTTAGAGCTTCTTGTACTAACTACTATCTTTGCTAGGGTTTCAGATTATCTATTTTTACATCATCACTATCCTCTTTTCTTGGCAATTTTGAGCTCCCTTGTAGGATTGCTCTTTTTCCTCATAAGGCCATCCATGGTCTTTCTTGGAACAATTTTACTATATCTGAGCTACGTCATAACATTTCAAGCATCTGATGGAAGCTTCCAATAATCTAGAGGCTGGATGAATTTCAATGGACCCTAGACTATTTCTATCTCCTTTGGCAAGCCCTCCCATAGATCTATTTCTACTAGAATATGTATTATATTTCGATCAATTTTGAATTGGAAATCTGGCTCTTAATTAATAAAATCACCTATACTATCCTCTAGATTTTTTAGAATATTTTTGTTCTAGAGCTCCGTAGGTATCCTAAGCATCATTACTCGGATCCGCTGCATGTAAGTAGTTTATTTTATTGGATCAAATCTCAGCCTCCATAGCCATTTGGTATGGATAACATTATCCCTACTGCCATTTCTTTGCCAATATTTCCTCCACATCTCTTGCAGACCTAAATTCAAATGTTAGCCAACCATGTATTAAGGTGTGAAAATCTAGAATATACCTTAGAGTTCCTTTCCAATTCTTCTCCGGCCTCCCTACCAACAGCTCATCCTGTAGGGCACTCTCCATCAGAGGTTTGACTTCTTCTATACCACATCCTCTCCTATCAACAGATTTTCCATTCCTTCCACGCTCTAATGCATTTATTTATCCTTTTGGTATCCTGAAGCCCCAGACTTAATTCTTCCCCATTCTTCTTATTGTCTAGCACCTGTCTTCTTGGCAATTTGGCCCAGGTTAGGCCACCAAACCCTCGCTCTAGCTTAAGGTCTTGTTCATGATCTGGACTGTTACAGAACGATTGAGATCTCTTCTCTACAAAACTGCTAAAACCTTCTTCCCTCTTTTCTTGATTTGGCAGGGATGTCTTCTCGATCTTTCCTCCATTAACATCTCTATTCTGACATGTCACATCTCACTTTCCAAGTTCTAGAGAACTACTGACTTGTCTTTTCCTTACATCATTTGTAAAACAACCTAAAATTTCTGTATACTAGAGTTTTATGAGTCTGTACCTCCCTTGCTGTTAGGATCTCTGTTGTGGTATAGGACTTTTGTAAAGTTTTGACAGTGGAAAAATAATCTCCTTGGACCTTATTCAGTTCCTCATTCAAAGCTTTAGTCCCTTTTCCAGATTCCAAACTTCCACTGGTTCCTTGTGGTAAAGATTGATTTCAGAATATACCTTCCTCTCTTCTTATAGTCCACCTTTTCCTTCCGTCCGTTTCACCTCCCAAAAAAACCTTCGGCTTCTCTCCTTGAAAATCAGTAAGTCTTATCAATAACTATAATACAACATAAACTTGACTTTGTGTATACGTATTTGCAGTATACTGTTAGTGTATACCTATTTACAGTATACTATTAATTTTGGGGCCCATACTTAGCATGCATATAATGTTCAGTAAGTTGATTGAGCTCATTGGCATTGGTTGGGAAATGATTTCCTATAAAGACAATAGAAAAGGATTCACGTTAGAATAGAGTTTGTTCATTTATTTTCGTTTTAGCAGAAGACGAAGTTAAGTAATAGACTGTGTCTGCTATGGGTATTTTCTATTACACAGCAAACAGAAAATTAGTGAGGCATGATCAACAAACCTTGTTGAGAACAAATGTAAAGGAAATTTTCGGATGATGGAAGCTCAAAGTGGCCGACCCCAGATTCTCTTACCAGTCTATAAATTATCGAACAATGATGTGAATTTTTCTACAGTAATTGATGGAGTACATTTAATGTGCGTGCATTTTAACTAGTTGGTCTGACAAGTCACAGTCTGCTCAAGACATTCTTCTCCCAAAAACTGTTATATCTAATTAAGTTCATAATCTTGATTTTCATTCCAGGTGTGAAGAGTGATCTGAGATTGACAAGTAAATTAAAGTAAAGCTCTTGCTACTTGCATCTTGCGAGTAATCATATTAGTCGTTCTAATATAGAGCTTCTTATCAAGCTGATGATCCTTTTCATTGTTGGAGTGGAGAGTTAGCTATAATGAAGTGATGATTAATCGTGCTCTACACATGAGAAGCAGAGTTTCATCACAAAAATTAAATATAGATATATTATCTGCTGCAAATCAGTCAAGTTGCTACAATTTGCTCAATTGTGTGGACAGTTTTTGCATCATAAGTTTATTATGTTGCTTGTAATCAGCTATTATGATAATTATTTGTCTTTTACTGTTTCAGAGTAGGCAAAAGAATTCCAGCTTTATCTATATTTTTCAATAACATTATGCGTTTTTGGTATTTATTATTCAAAGCTTGACAATACTTTAGAGCAGAAGAAAATTACACATTTCTTTAGAATATTTTGTGCATATAAACTTATGATTTATGGGCAAGATTATTGTCAATTGTTCGTAAATATTCTACAAGAAGTTTGTGTTTTTAGTGCGCTTATGTTATATTTTCACGCTACATCAATAATTGGTGGTTGACTGCAGCTAAACTCCAAGGAAAGAAAATGTGGGGTGCTTTGCGGCAAAAATGTGGCTTGACAACTCTAGTGTCTTCATTGGTATAATCGTCAACCATTTACTTAATTGCCTATAAAAGTGGCTTGTTTTTAGTTCCTTGTAGTGCTGTAGAGTTGGTGATGCCTGGGCACCCTCTGGACTGCTACCAATGAATTGTTTTTAGATGCAGCATCTTTATGTTGCTTAATCTTTTGAGGAGATAGTAATGCGAATTGGCATCTCTTGTTAAGAATAAATAGAAAATATGTTTGATCGTGTGATAATTTATAGTTTGTTTTGGCTTCCTTTCAAGGTGCTTCTTACTAATTTGTTAAACCTTTCGTAGTTTCTAATATAGTGTGATGTTCAGAATCATGCTAAAACTTCGGAGAAGTTGGTGTCTATGGCATCCACACCCTTAATAAATTCATACACTGCTGCTAAAGAGGTAATTCAAATCTCTGAAAAATGCATTACAAGCTCCTTAGTTATTTGGCAATAAGTAGATGGTATTTCTTGGTGGAAAATAATGATTGTTATTTCTAATGTGCACTTATCAAACTAGGGATCATACCTCCATGCATTTATTCCTGGAAAAATTACAGTTGGTACACCACATTTTCGGTGTTTCATTGGTTTTTGAAATAAACCATTTGGTATAAATTGTTATTCCATTTTAGAAAGAGATGCTAAAGCGTTAGGGATGTCACTCGAAGTTCTCTAAAAGAATTCAAGAATTGGAAACATAGAAAAAGTACTTTTCATATTCCTATTCAAATAGAGTATTAAATGGTTATTGACAATTCTTATTTGTTTGATAATTCGAAAATTGCAGAGGTTGTTTTGTTTACCTTTTCAAGGAAAGTTTCTCAACAACATTGACCCTTTCTTAACATCTTTTACCTTATTGTCAATTCTTACTTACGCAGGAATTTTAAGCCTGGAGTGTTTCATTTGGTCACCTCTTTGTAGAAGGTTCTTAACCTTTTTTTTTTCCTTAAACTGAAATTGGGAGATATTTTGTATTAAAAAGCCTGTGGCAAATGGTCACAGAAAGGTTACATCAAAAAGAGTTTCTACTGTAGCAAGATTCAGAGTTATTTTTGATTTTGGACCTCCCTCCAAAGAACAAGGGAGTGAAAGATTCAAAGATTGAATCTTACTGGTACATTTCTTATCAGTTTCCCTAAACGAAATTCTCATAAATTGGTTGCAAAGAAACACACAGAGACGACACGTCATAAACCTAAAACAAGAGACTTAAAGGCTGCCAGTACCTGATTGAATTTTCTGTCCCTTGTAAAAGGGGGTGAAGGATTAGGCGCCTTCTTCAGAACTGCAGCAAAGGATTCTGACTGAACAGATTGAATTTGTACTTTTGGTTCATCCTTTATTTCCTCTTTCTTCTTCCTATGATTCTGCTGCTTCGTCAATTTCCTCCTCTGACTTGGAGGCTGGTTCCTTTGAGGATGGATCAAATCCACTATTATGCTGAGCTGATTCTTTATTAAGATACACTTCTTGATCATCTTCAGCATTCTTTCTCGGTATTCTAGATTTTCCTTTTTCTCTAAATTCCCGGGAACTTCATATTTATTGATGCTTGATGGAGGAGGGTCTTCTTGAGATAACTTTTTATTATATGGTCTTCTTTGCTTATTTGAAACCTTCTTGAATGCAGGTTCCTTTCCTGATTGTTGGTTGACTGCTGCATTGGGGAAGGATGCTCTTCTAGAGATTTTGGACGGTTTTTTACGAAAATGTCCATATGCGGGACAGCCCATCCATTTTAATGGAATCTTCTCAAAATATAATGCTCACTGATGGCACCATCCATCAAGGTTGATCTTCAGGGCTTTAGGGAGTTCCTTCTCCAATTTGACCTCCACACATATTTTGCGCAAGAATACAAATTCCCTTTTGGTTCTGCATGTTCAATTTTGTGACCTAATTTATTACCAATTGAATTATTATCCCAGAAGATTAACAGAAGATGGGGCAGCCTAATCCAGACAGGGGCTGCTGTAATTTCTTGTTTAGGGTTGAAATCAAGTGTCCAAGGAGACGAGTACATTTTCCCTTGAATCTATGAAGTAATGCCCATTTTTAAATATTAAATCCTGTGCTTCCTTGCTTGCAAAAAGAAAGATGAAATACCCTTGATCTGAGGCAAATGCAAGTACCTGTCCATTGATTTTGGGTGCACAATGTTTAGCTACCCAAGTGTCCACAGTGTTTGGACTGGGCCAGAGATGAGTAAATTTTCCAACCAAAGCTCTTTCAGACAGAATGAGGGCTTTTCTCCTTGCCTCCAAGGACAAGAGATCCAAACGAGGAATGCCATTTGGTTTCTTGACAAAGCAAGTCTGTTGCTGTTGAGGATGATTGCAAGGGTAAGAGCCCAAACTAGTGCATTAAACACTTCAAAATTTGTTCTGTTAGCAGCCATGGGTGAACCCCACAAGCTTTAGTGATGAACGACAGCCAACAGCAAAAGTTGACAGCCTTCTCCATAGAAGCTTTAGTATTGAACGGCAGCCAACACCAAAAGTTGACAGCCTTCTCCATACAAGCTTTAGTAATGAACGACAGCCTGTAGAGAAATCAATGCTAGTAGAGTTAGGGTTAGATTTCTCTTTCTTGATAATTACTTGTGAGTTATGTTGGCTCTATGTTGTAGGAAACGTGGTATAGAGGTCCGTTTCCGTACGGAAACGGGTACAAAACGCGGAAACACGTTTGGTACGGCTGTGAAACGCGTTTCTGGCCGCACTGCCACGTTTCCCGAAACGGAAACGTGGCTAGTACGCCCGGAAACGCGTTTCAGGGCCGTACGACCCACGTTTCCTTATTAACTTGTGTTTTTTTTTTTTTTAATTAATTAATTTATTTGTTAAATTTGTTTTTTAATTTACTTTTAGGGTATGTTAGTGACTTCTTGTTGCTTCTAGATGCGTATCTAAAGTTATAAAAGTGAATTTTTGCCCTAGTGTCGATATGCAATTCATCAGGAAGTTTGAGGGATATACAGTTCATGGTAATGTTAAATTCTTAAAGTAAAAGGATGAAAAGTGGTTTCGCCCTCATAGGATTTCATATGGAGAAAGTAGAATTTTAGATCTCACTCTAAATCCAACAGACTTATTTGTTTTTCAGGATTTCAAGATTGGAGGGATTGCAATGTTTCCATTGGATTTTATCATGTACTAGGGTATGGAACTTGTATTTAATCAAGAGAACCAAGCCCTCTATGCAGGGGAAACTCCCAATAATCAAGATCATGTAGGGTACTAGGGTATGAAATGTGTATTTAATCAAGAGCACTAAGGTCGTTCGACTATGTAGGAGGAAACTCCCAATACAATAGTGGTCCCTCTAAAGAATGGGATGTGGATGCAGAAAATCCTGATTTGGATCTCTCTCTTGCAGCTTTATAGTCTTTATTGTACTTGCAGCCTCATATATTAATATAAATAAAGGTTGATTTTGAGATTTGGATATATAATAAAGGTTGCTTTTGGATATTCCGATATTTTTATTTTCATTATGTGATCATTCATGAATAAATGTGATGTAAATTAAATCTTAATGTTTAAGTGTAATAGATTATAATGTATCATCTATGCTTTATGATTGCACACACACACACACACACACATATATATATTTAAATATTTTCAATATATATATATATATTCGCGTTTCCCCGTTTCCAAAATTTGGGGAGGTCGCGTTTCGTATCGCTTCCCGTTTCGGAAACTCGTACCCGTTTCCCCGTTTCGTGCAACTTAGGTTTCCCGTTTCGGAAACTCGTACCCATTTCCCCGTTTCGTGCAACTTAGTACAGGCCCCTCATTCTCATTTGTAATAATCCTACATCAATTCTTTATACAATAGATAGTTTAGAATTACTGTCCTCTTTGTGTACGAAATATTTTAAATATTTCCGTTGCATATACGACTTTTGGTCCGTACATTGGTATCGGAGCCACGTCTGATCTAGCCTTTGGCCATCAACCTTGTTGTCGTCATGATTTAGGCGTTTCGCCAGTCTGGGAGATTCTCCATTCCATTGGATTCGCCATTAAAAAACGAAAAAGAAAAAAAAGGAAGTATATATTTTATTGACATACACACACACACATATAAAATAAAAATATTATTATTTAAAAAAAGAAAAGAAAAAAGAGGTTTAAAAAAAATTGGGAATGAAAATATAGAAAAAAAGTATAAAAGAAAAGTGAAAAAAAGAAATCAAATTGATATAAAAAAATAGAATAGAAAATATCCACAAAAAAAAAGAGAATATATAAAGATATTTAATAAAAATAAAAATAAAATAAAAAAGAGAAAAAATAGGGACCAATGCGACTTACCTGGTCCACGCAGCAGAAAACACACAACAAAGAATTACGTGTTAGTCAAACTGCTGCTACCAACGACGCTGTCGCTCAAGCAGTCACTGATGTCCTTGTCCATCTTCATAACCAGCATCTTCAGAACCTTACCGGGCCGCAATCTGTTGTGCCCTCCGTCCTCCCCACTGTTTTCGTCTTTCCATCCGCCGCCTGCCACCTCCACTCCAACCGACCTGTCTACACCAATGTCCCTATCCACCGTTACTGTCTGCAACAAAATCTTTAAACTTTCATTTCCCTGCACCAAACAGGTCAACCCCATTAAACATCATTTCCTTGTCGGAACCATCTCCAGTGGTGAATAAGCTTTCATAAGACCGTTGTCGCCTTCGAACACTACCTCTACGACTGACTCACTTCAGCGTTCGAACACCGTTGCAGCCGCCATAATCGTGACAACTTGCTACCAGGCTTCTAACTCACAACTTCTAGCCGTCTTCGAGTTGCTGCTTTAAACGTTATCTGACGACTGCCTTGAACAACTATCCGATTCGTAGTTGCATGGGTTAATTGGCGGAGTCAACAGGGGACTCCCATATGTCAAGCTGTTTCCAAAAGGCAAGACACATTTATTAGTCGATTGACCATACATTTTTTGTTATATAATCACTAATTAATTTCAAGCATACTCGGACAAATATGTTATCCGTTCTTGCACACGAATCTTGTGTGTTGTTACCACAAAATATGTTCGTTGTGTTTGATAATACTTGTTCGACTCTTCTCTCAATTCACCTTGGACGACCTTGTGATATGCACGACCCTAATGATTTGAATATTACGTGCCTAATGGTCTTCTACAACGTAAATTCCAATTTCATTCCCAGGATTTCAGTCAACCACAAGGGAGAGACTTTGTCATTCTTGCTTCTAGATGCCACCGAGCGAGAGTTGCAGGGAACTCGCAACCTCTGAAATTAATTTATTCATCTACTTGGCAAAATATTGCTTGGCCCAGTCAAACCCTTTGACTAGTTCAAACCTAAAAAAAGCCTCAATCTTGTTTAGAGCCAAACCTGACCAGTCCGAAGGTAACTTCCGGCCTTCAAAATAGCTGTGTGGATAATTGTAGCTATTCAACTTCAAATGGTTTCAAAATTGTGCCTTGACAGATGCGAGTTAGTGCGGATAATTGAGATAAATGATGTCCCGAGTTAGCGACAAGAGTCAGAATAAGTGTGTTCTACTCAATATTTGCCTTAGAGAAACATGTCCACTTGTTAGGATGAGCTGATTCAGACCATACACATATTTTTCTTTGCTCTTTTGAATAGAGGGAAAATCCCTGTGTCAGGATCAAGACAAGCAAGATAAAAATAAAACGAAGATTATCTACTGGGGTGGAATCTTTCACCACCAAAATTGGTAGAAGAAAATTGGTCTTAGAACCCTTAGAGTCTCAGGCTCAAAGAAGACAGAGATAATTGATCCAATTCCATGATGATCAAAATGAATTCATCCCTTGCATATTTATAGATTTCCTAGAGTTGTCTCTCTTCTTTAAATGATTGCGTAAATTTCATTTCAAATCCAAGTCTTGGGTTTCTTTGCCCAGCTGCCCCAAAGCTCACACAGAGTTAGAGATTTTGGGGATTTCCCATTTATTGAGGATTGTCGCCTACGGGGATCGATAGGCTATTTCATCCCTTTGGTAATTAATTTTCCGGGAACATTACACCAAACCAAAAGTAATTTTGAAGGATTTCATCTCCAACATTGGTAAGGGTTTTCATACTCAAATTTTGATACTTTTTTCAAGGTTATTTCTCTCCCAACTGAGTATTTCTCTTTGCCGGTCTGCATTTTCTGCAGCAGTATATTTTATATCAGATCTAATTTATCAACTCTCTTTAACTCCTAATTTCACTCTTTGAATGTTTATTGGCACTGGCCATGCTAAGGCTTTGGTGAACTTGTGTTGTTTAGGGAAGGTCCTTCTGGCATTCTGTGAGCTAGGCAAAAGTGAGGGGAGAGTGTGCTGAGGTGATAATGGATGCATCTTGAAGCGAACAAAGTTCCTTCTAAAGATTAATTACTCCAAAATATTTGGAATATGAAATTATCCATTAAGGATATAAATAATATATTAAATATGTGAATAGTAAAATGAGTATGAATTACAAATGAGAACGAGAGGCTTGCTTATATACCAAGCAAGTGTCTCTTCATGAAGAGTCATGTCTTATTAGACATGCCTCTTCAACCTTAATTACTAGCTTAACTAACTATTATTTATGATTATTATCTTTTACATTATATTTATATTATTTATATATTTTATTCGTTACATTGCCTTCTTCCTCAAAAAGCTTTGTCCTCAAAGCTTGTCGATGAAAAAGGCTTGATCTCTTTTTTTGCTTCTAAAATCTTTCTTTCTCGGAATAGTCATCCTTGTCGATACAAGTTGATAAGATTTTCTTAGTGACAAACAAAATTGTCGCACTGAGAAGGGATTAGACCATCCCAGACTAATCTTCTGTATAGTATTTTGATCACTGGAATTTTGTAACGACTTGTTAGCATAAGATTGGATTGATGTTATGTCATTATTCTCTGGAACATTAGTTTGTTGTTTCTGTTCTGAATGGTCCTGATATGTAGCTTGGTTGAGTTGTCTAATCTTGTGATTCGGATGCCGATATAAAGTTTTTAGATTTTCTTCTGGCGAGGATGTTATTGAATTGGTTATGGAACATTCACTTGGGATGTTCATTGTCTGAACTGCAACATCTACGTGTGTTGTTTCTTTAACTGACTTGTCTTCTTGAGTTGTCATATTCACTCGCTCGGTATTTGTTGTTTTGTCATCAACTTGAATTCCTACATTTGATGCTTCTTTCTCGATAAGTTGTTATACCTTGTTTTCTAATGACTTCTTATCCTTCTTAAGCATCTTAATTTGCGTCAGCAATTTTTCACTATGGTTTTTAAGTCAAGAAACTTTTTCATTTTTGTCAATAGTGATTTTGTCAATTTCATTTTGCATATTTTGTAATACTTTTTTACCTTCATGAAAAATTATTTTTGAAATGTCCGATATATCTTCTGGCGTTACTGAATTAGGTTTCAATGTAACATCTTGGAACGTTATTTTTTTCTTCTGGTAAGAAAATGTTAAAAACTTTTTCTTAGTATTTAGAATAAAGGAACCTAGAGTTTTCATCCATGGTGATCCCAAAACAATGTCACTATCGTTAAAAGATAGGGTTTGCACGGTGAATTGTGAGGTAAAAGTATAATCTCCAATATTTAGGTGTAAATTGCTTATATCGTATTGTTTGCCAAAAAAATTTGTTTCAACTATATTTGATTTAGGAATCACCAATTGATTAGCACATTTAGGACTAACATAATTACTTCCTTCAGTGGGACTGATAGAGATTATGATGTCTCTTCCTGCGAGTGATCCTTTGATGTTAAATAGTGTGCGAACACATGTACTACGGGTTTCAGGAAACCTTTCATTACTAGTCTCCATTTTTTCCTTTATGTTTTTACGTAAACAATATGTCAACTAGAGCTATTTTTATTATAAAATATCACTTATTTCTTCTATATATATTTTTCAAATATTCTCCTCCTCTTCTTCTTTTTTTTGTTCGCTCTTTTAATAAAAAAATTTATATAATAATAATTTTTATTTATATATATTATAAAATGATAACTATATAAAATTTATATATACTTTTTTGAGACCCACTTTTCTTTTTATATGTAACTATATAAGGCTTATATAGTATCCTTTTTTATAATTATAATAATATTTTTTTCTCGGAAAATTAGGATAAGACGTGACTCTTGGTACGGTCACAATCTTTAGATTTGAACGATTAAAATATCTTTTTCTTTTGAAATACCATGGCAATTACCATGGATTGTTTCTAAAACCTCGGTTAATGTTCTCCACGTAAAATGTAAAACTTACCACTAGTTTCTAAAACCACGGGCAATTAGTAATGGTTTCTAAAATACCATGGGCAATTACCATGGGTTGTTTTTAAAACCTCGGTTAATGTTCTCCACGTAAAATGTAAACTTACCACTGGTTTCTAAAACCACGGGCAATTACCATTGGTTTCTAAAACCACGGGCTTTTCCACGTAAATTTTTTTTAATATACTTGGAAAGGTTCCCGCTTATCTTTATTATGCACTTTT
>APFE031618210.1:9396-22419 GCA_000404065.3 Pinus taeda | reverse complement strand
TATGCACTTTTATCAATAATGTAAAACCCTTTTATATATATATATATATATATATATTCACCTTTTTTGTTTGTTTGTTCAAAATATATTATTTCCTTTCCTCTTTTCTTTTTTTTTATATACCCTTCTTCTTTATTCTTTATTATATCTTTATTCTTTATTAATTTTTTTTTTAACTAATGGCCAAAGACCTAAAAAATGGAGAATCTCCCAATATAGCCAAAGGCCTGGTGATCAGCCAACGTGGCTCTGATACCAATGAAGCGAACAAAGTTCCTTCTAAAGATTAATTACTCCAAAATATTTGGAATATGAAATTATCCATTAAGGATAGAAATACTATATTAAATATATGAATAGTAAAATGAGTATGAATTACAAATGAGAACGAGAGGCTTGCTTATATACCAAGCAAGAGTCTCTTCATGAAGAGTCATGTCCTATTAGACATGCCTCTTCAACCTTAATTACTAGCTTAACTAACTATTATTTATGATTATTATCTTTTACATTATATTTATATTATTTATATATTTTATTCGTTACACATCTCCTGTGTGCTTACCATTTGCACTCTTGGCTGGTCCTTGCCAAACTTGTTGATTAGAGTTGTAACATGGCCCAAAAAGAGAAATGGCTATAGGTGCAGTTGCTGAAATGAGAGGTAACATGACAACAATTTTTATTTTTTTCAATGGTCCAATCTGTTGAATTTTCTAGGTCTATCCATTAGAAAATTAATCTGTATTTTGTTGGTTTATTTCTTCTACTTGTAAATTTTGAACAAGTTATTTAAAACATTTAAATACCGAAATAAGCACAATACAGTCACAACATCTACAGATCATCAGCTGAAAGAAAACAAACACACAAGTGACACCGTTATTTTTGGACAATTGTCCTCGGAAAAAGCCAATGTGGGAAAACCGATGCAACTATTTTGAGTGTTTATTATTATGTAGTATTCCTTGAGTACAATTGGGTACCTAATTGACTCACCTAATAGAGAAAAAATACACGACAACAATACCTCTCTATTCAGAAACAGATATTCAAAAAACCTGTCCCACGAAAAACTCTCTAGCATCTCTGGAGCATTGCGCTGGCCCCTCTGGCCTCTGCGTCAGCCTCAAACCTCTCCACGTCAGCCTTCTGAGGCACTGCGCAAGCTCTGAGACCCTCTCTGTCACTCCTTCAACCTTTGTGTGGATGATGAAGTCCCTCTGGCCTCTGTGGTGTCTCTGCTGGGCTCTGTATGGCCTGAACTGGACGCTGCCTCTCGCTCTCTGCTTCTGTGCTGGTCTCTTGGCACTGTCTCTGCCTCTCTGCCCAGTACTCACTACCCCTCGCTGCTGATCATTGATTCGACTTTGTTTAACAACCTTGCTCTAGCAAATCGAATGACTAATTACTCTGGCGTGTTTTCCAACTGACCCTCAAGCCTCCTCTTATACTTTTCTCGTTGGTCCTTCAACGATCGAGATTAAATCTCTAATCAACGGCTAAGATTAGATTTGGCTTGATCCATGACTTTTGGAACCTTTTAACCCAGTTTTATATTAATACCCATTAATATTTTATTTTTCCTGAGTTTAGACTTAGGAACTCCATTAAAAATATTAATTATTTTAATATCTCCCAAACCGGGTGCAATCTGTCCAAACCATTTCTGGGTTGTGGAGATCTCATGTGCTTTAGCCTCTCCACCAATTTTCATGGCTATAGCACATATGATGCTACCCCAAATCAACACAATCACATGGTTGTATGGATATGAATAGGCAGTTGTACAGATGGTGTTTGTGGATACTGATTTAGTGATTGACGGGACCAAATACATACTGTGGTTGCGGACTTATGTGTATAGTGATTGCAGACTTCTTCTATGTTGGCAACTATAATTTGTACAATCACAGGATGTACAATTTGGCTCTTGTGCACACTGCACACTTTTAATTTTGTATTTTTTTAATTTCTTTTTTTGTAGCTGTTTTATTTATTTATTTTCTTGTATCTGAATGATTTTTCATTAAAACTTTTGAATTTTTAATGGCCACAGGCATGATTTTGGTCAAGGATCTCTGAATTGGAGAAACTCAAAAAATAATGTGGCCAATGGCTGAGATTAGAAAACAAAGCTTTGATAAGAGCATGGTCAAAGGCCAGGATAAAAAATGTAGCTATGATACCAAATGTGACAACCAATATGTCTCATTGATTAAATATCCAAAATATATTTTATCCATTTAGGATAAAAAATTTGTATTGAACAATCTTTGAGAATTGATATGAGAGGGTTACAAATGAGGGCCTCGTACATATATCTAAGTTGGAGTGCTCTTTCATTAAGAGTCATGTCTTTTAGTCAAGATATGTCCTTTCATTAAGATGTGTCTCTACACTAGTTATTAATTATTAGTTATTACTATATATATTACATTACATTATCTTATTTTATTTTATTTGTGATGGATATGTTTGCCAGAACAAATGCATCAATTGAACCTTCTCCAAAATCTTATGAGATTCCTTAGGCAGCAGGCTCTAGCACTGATACCTTGTTAGGAATTGAGGCAATACCTAGGGAGAAAGATATGAGAGAAGAACATGTTCAATATGCTTAATATCTTCATGGCAAATGCCATTTGCTTATGGTACATGTGTTGCTAAAGCTTAATAATAGTCTGCTTTATCTTCTTTCTAGCTTTTCCAATCTTTTTAGTTTAGCTTTCCTCATGTTTTGATGTAGTTTGTTATTGTTATTATCCTTAACATGTGGATACGAATTACCAACTAGAAGCATTTAAGTACATAAAATAGAAATTAATATCTCTAACAGGGCCATGAAAGTTATAGATGATATTCTACTTGATACAGGATTTGCTATTGTGTGGAGCATATGCACGGATTGAGGCAGCAGCTGGTAATATTGATGTGGCACGTAAAATTTTTGATATGGCTCTCTGCTCAATTTCTGACCTTTCCTTGGTATGTATTTTTATTTGACTTTAAATTATGCATATACATGGGTAGAGAAAATTTTGAGACCAACCCTTAGTAATGCATAATTTACAGATGCAATTCTTTTCTCTATTTTTTTTGAACCACATGTTGGATTACTTTAAGGTTTTCTGGTGGCAATTGATCAACTACATACCAGCAGTCTTTCTGCTAGAAAGTAACATTGATGAAGCTCATTAAAATAGGGCATTACACAGAAGTGATGTACTGCTTCTTGTATGCTTTGGGAGGAATACCTTATGTAGTCAGTGGCCTAGTTGTTTCAAATTGAGTAAAGGATTGATTTTATGTGGTACATTATTTCTTTAGTGCTGAATATATATTCTTGACAGGTTGACTGCTTATTTGTTAGGATCTGTACTCTATATGTAACCTTTTCTTCTTGATTTACTTGAGTTAATCCATGAACATTTGTTCCACTTGTTTTACTTCTCATGTCTATATATTTCCCTGTAAGGTTTAAGCACATTTTTACATTTGTTAAAAGGTTTTTCTCATGGAAGTTTATATGGGAAGGTGATAAAGCTAATCCTTTGATAGGAAAGCAAGCTAATGTTTATATCCATTACACAAACAAATTTTGAGCAGATCACATTTGTTTCTTTTCTTTGAATGGACTCATTAAATAGGAATGAAATATGAAATTTTGAGTTAAACATAAGTGGAGAAAAGCATACGACCTAGTACTGAGTGCTAGCTGATGGTCTAACATTATCAAATGTTTCTTTGCTATCATGTAAAGGACAGGACGACAATCTATCCTTCTGAAAGGTAGGTTGTGAATAGTCGAGGAACCAGTACCTAGTAAAGCAGAAGCTCAACTAAAGTGATGTTTAATTATGGTTTGTTTAATTGAAGAGGTGACCCATTTCCAAATTTGCTGAAGCGCAACACTAAACAGCTTCAAGATTTTATTTTGCTTGTGACACATGATACTTGGTGGCTTTGATGGCAACCATGGTAAAGCTATCCAAGTGGCCTGGAAATTGTGGATCAAGAATTAGGCAATGAAAAGCTGTTTTGAGCTCCACAAGGACCTTCAACAGCTTTCCAAACCTCTGCTAACTATAAGCAACGTTGGCTGTTGGACACCTTCTAAAGCTCATTTTGTCTATCAACTAGGTGTGGCTAAGAGAAGTGTTGAGAAATCTAGGGCAGCAAAGCGGATGATTTCTCTTCCTTGACAACTACTTGTGATATATTTTTATTTCACTTAGTTAACTTCTTCTTTCTCATGTTTATTATTAGTGTTTTCTATCATGAAGCAACTATCAAATCATAAATAACAATGAGACAAATGACACAAGATATAGGCGTTTAGCCAGGGCAAAACCTGTCCAATCTTGAGAGGAAAACCCACAGAATTTTTCTTCTTATAGAATCTTCAATTGATGAATTCCAAGACCTAGACCGTTGACGAGAAAGTCCTCCAAGACCTAGTCAATCCTTGCCTGAAGTCAAAAATCTATTTCTTCTTGCTTCTGCTGCAATTTCTCCTCCTTCATTAACCCTTGGCCCTGCAACTCTAGTCTGAAATTTTCAGCCTTCATCCCTGCAATTCTTGGCCTCCTGTGGCTGACTGTACCTTTCACACGTGTGACAAGAATAGGGCAGCTTTAGCCCTACTTCTTCTTTGCTTTGCTTGAGCTAGCTTCCTTGTGCTTTCGGCCTTCAAGGTAGATTTTTCCTTGTCTTGTCTCGGCTTCTTGGAGATGACTGTACTTCGAATTTGCTGCAGTGAGGCCAAGCCTAATCTCCTCGCACTTGTGAACAGAAAATGGCCCAAAAACATATCCAAAAATTCTCTATTTCTTCTCTCCTCTTCTTCGCCTGTCCAAGAGACTTCCTATTCACACTTCTTGTTTTCACTTGTGATCTTCATGAGTGATCTCTTGAGTGAGGCCAAGTTCTTCTATATATAGGCTTCCCTCCCAAACTTTTAAGCCGACTTTTCATAGTCACTCGGGTCGAGTTGTCTTTTGAGAAGGCTGGCTTGTTGCATGTATTTTGACTTGGTCTTGGAGGGTTCCTTGACTTTGTTTTGACTCAAATAATTTTCTTTTACAATATGTAACATGCTCAAATGTGTCTTTCATACATGACAATGACTCACTTGACATTATGACAAACCCAAGAGCTCATAATGGGAGCTTGACCTAAAAATAAATTTCTCTTGAGCATGAAACCCACGTCTCAAGATCAATAATAATAAAATTATTTTTCTCATTACATCAAATACATAAAATCATGATTACATATGTCATTATGAAGACCAAACCTAGTTACGTATTTCAACAAGAAGGGGCTGTCTCCTATTCCCAACTCTCTCTGTTTAATCTCTCTCCTAACTAAGCTACAGGGGATGGTCCCTATGCAAGATATTTAAGGAAAACTTATTAAGGATAACAAGGCCTAGGAGATAATTAGTAAGGCAACTACCATTCAATATAACTTGAAATGAGATTGGAAATTTGATTGACAAGTATAAAAATTTATGAGCATATATGAATCAACAATTTAAATAAATCGATTATATTCACAAGATATCGTGCAAGTGAAAATATAAGAGACTACTGCCAATAGTATACTTGAAAGAAATATATGCTCAAAGATGAAATAACAATACTTGCAAGTGAGATATAGTTTTCAAGTTATAAGAATAGCAAGCTGCAAAACAAGCATTAGTGAAACAAAACCAAAATAGATTATATACAACTGTAGGAGATGAGCAACAAAATGAAATAAAACTTGTAAGAGAATGGAACTTGTGGTTAAAGAAAGATGCTCAGATATGATATACCATTATAGGACAATGGAATAGAAAAGTACAAGAATATTAAATAAAATACTTGCAAGCAAACGATATGCTCAAAGCCAAGCATGTACGCAATTATGATGCAAAAAGAAGAATGCTATCAATGAGTGTGTGAGTTCAAATGGTCTTCGTAAATTTTAATTAAATGCCTAATCTAAGATTTGACTTCCCCTCAATTCCTTCATCTTGGTAAGGAGTGAGGTGGTTGCAAGAAGGCTAAGTGAGAAGGCTAAGGCTTGATTAACAATACCCCCTTGGGACTTTAGTACAACCCACGTGCCTTCATTCCTACGAGGGACTCAACCATAGGGGGACTACGAGTTCATATGTTTCAACATTTGTTCCAAACTCATATTTAGGGAGATTGAATGACAATTAGGGAAGTTTATCTTAAATATCTATCGACCAAGCTTATGCTTGGAGGTATATTTTAGAGAAATGCAAAGTGCAAATTAGATGCCAAATTAATACAAGTGCTCCAAGTGAGATGTAGTTTTGACAATTGAAACAATTGCTTCTGTTGGAAATAATACTGAGAGGGGGGGTGAATCAGTATTATCAAATCAATAATTTAATTTTCAAAAACTGATTTGTATACATTACTTCAGCATAGTGAACTAGCGTGTATACGCAACTGTACTTAATGCAACCAATGTATATGCAGAGATCTTTAGATTTACCCAAATTATCATGTATTGAACTTTAATCAGTATATCAGGAATTCATTAGACAGTACAGTGAAAGCAGAATAAAGCATCACACGTAAGCAATACACAGGAACACCAAGATATAAGGTGGAAATCCAATGTGGATAAAATCCACCTGTTGCTATTGTCTCTGTCTTCTTTTAATAATAAGAAAATTCTGTTTACAATTTTTGTACTGGTGCAGTCTTATACTAGTACGCAAACTTTTACATGCAGAAGGCTACAACCTTCTCTTGTTCTTTAGCTTCTACTGGAAGGGAGCTACAACCCCCTAGCCTTTGTGCTAGCTGATATGTTTACTTGTACGTAGGTGCCGACCTACAGAAGACTACAACCTTCTCTTTTCTACTAGGGACCACGTTTCATAAATTTTCAAACTGGACCATCGACAACATCATTCAATCATCAAATATATCTGCATTAACCAATCTCCTTTTGAACCAACCATAACCGAATCAATCAATCACTTTGATAACCCATCAATCTGATCATTCAGAACGCTGTCACCAGAATACAGTAACCAGAACCCAAGCTAGAACCCAGAACACTGCAACAACAAACAGAAGCAACTAGAACATATTTTATAAGGCATACGCTACTTGCATGTGTCGAACTTGCGTGCATACACGCTTTCCTCATAACGAACCAGTGTACAGATCTGCAAACCAAATTTATGATGTATACGCTACTTTGATATGTAGAACCTATGTGTATACGCTCCTTTTCTAAAGTGAACTTGCGTATAGATCTGTAAATGATGATTAAACATTACAACTATTCCAGACTTCAGTGATACCTAGATCATCATATTTACATACTACAACATGCGCCAATTATTCAGATACATGATCAAACCACATAAAGATAATTCACTTCAAGCCTTAAGATCCTGATACATCATTAGATCTTATGCTTCATCAGATGCTAAGGTTCATCCTTGGTTCCGATCAAGCACAACACCATAAGCCAGTAACCTGCATATTAGATCTCACACTTCATCAGATATTCGATGCTTGCACACCTTGGCCTAATGATCTTCTCCTCCTTTTATAGTTTGTATGCCTTTCTTAATACCACGGACCAAAACCACTTAGGACCAATACCTTGGACCAAATACCTAGGGTCAATACCTTGGCCCTAATACCTTGGACCAATACCATGGATCAAAATACCATGGACCAATACCATGGATCAAAATACCATGGACCAAATACTTCGAATCAAAAAACTTAGCTTTCCAAGGTATATGCACTTTTCCTTTTGTGAAAGTGCGTGTGTACGTATATGCGACTTGTATACAGTGAACCCGCGTGTATAAGTGGCTTGGCCAATGGTGAACCTGCGTATACCTCTCTTTCTTCAGTCTGTGAAGCTGATCTGTAACTCTGTGCTGTTAACCTGCTGTACTGTGATCTGTCATATGAGTGAGTTGCCATCAAGGACAACGCCTGTGTCATAATGCCAACAATCTCCCCCTTTGGACTTGATGGCAACACCAAGTTGCTCTCCCCCTTTGTCATCAAGGGCAAAGGGTCATGCTCCCCCTGAGTGCATGCTAAAAATATTTGATATGCTGAAGTGTGTTGATTGAGCTCCTATGATTGAGTCCATGCTCCCCCTGAGCACAAGCAAGGTCTGCAAAAAGATAACATGACTCTATACATACATCACCAATGACCTTCTATCACTAAAGACTCATACATACATCCATCTCAAGATGGGGATATACCAAATTTGACTCATCCACCCAACCAAGTGGGGATATACCAATTGTTTATACAATAAGCATTACATCATCCGTCCCATGCATAGTGGGGTTACAAATTAGGTCTTTTCATGACCTTTACATTAAATGATATACATGACATATATAACATAGACCAAATATCTTCAACAAGACCATGATAGTCATCAACAACTATTATCAACAACATCTGTCAGTCAACATCTAGACCGACAACCATGTTCTCCCCCTGAACCTGTTTCACCTGAATCAAAAACAACTATGTGAATCTGTACCGAGATCTTCTAAGATAATGCCAATAATTAGAAGCATATGCTCCCCCTGAACTTGTGTCAGATGTTTACTGTCAGATCTGATCATTTCATATACCAGAAGAGTTATCAAGGCATCATCATCAATTAGATATACATGAAGTTATCAACAACTTTATGAGGACCAATATATTTCCACATGTCATCAGCAGATTGTAACCATCATCAAATAGAGCAGATAATTGACAGAACCATAGCAGAACCCTTTTTCCTGAGTCTATCCCACTGCTTTTCTTTAAACCAACATATACGCGTCTGTGCCCATAGAAACCCACGTATGTACGCGACTACGCTTTATGAAACTCGCGTATAACCACCTTTCTCTGAAGAAAATTGGTTTTAACAGTAGGATGATGCAGCAACTATTCCCTTGAGTATGTATAGGTTGTTTGGAGTTCTTGTACCTTTAATCACGGTTTCTCCTGTATCAAGCTCACGAACAACACATCCATTTGATCGAAACACTACTTCATTTCCTTGATCACACATTTGACTCACACTCAACAGGTTTTGCTTTAAGCCATCAACATACATAACATTCCCAGCTTTAACTTTTTCTTTCAAGAAAACAGAGCCTTTACCTTTTATGACAACAGGAGTGTCGTTTCCAAATGAGACACTCTTTTCCTTTTGTAAGGCATTATATGAGTGTAGTTTTTCTTTGTCACCTGTCATGTGTTTTGAGCATCCACTGTCGATGTACCACTGGTTTTCTTGTCCTTCTGCATACAAGGCTATACCACATCTTTCTGTTTGCGGTTCTTTCTTTCTCCATATTTTGGGATTTAATGGAGTTTGATCCTTTTGAGATAGTTGCTAAAATTTACTCCTGTATTCAGATTCTTCATGGCCAAAGTTGTTACAGATTGAGCATTCTATTTTATTTTCAATAAGAGAAAAGTTATTATAGGAACTTTTCTTGATCCCTGTTGTCGCGCAGATTGACACGACAACGCTCAGACCGGGGGCTGTCACTCTGATCCCCGATCCCTCCGTTTAAGCCTGCTCCCTACGGCTAAGGGGGGTAGACCCTGTGATATGATGAAGACCAACTGTCGACCAGTTGGTTGGGAGACACGAGACACGATAAGACAAACACTAGATAATTTCGATTTTAGCAGACCAGTGCCTTAAATTGATTGAAACATGAAATGTGAACAATGCTTTTAGAATAACCAAAATGATATCCAGCAACTGAAGATTTTAAAATGAATGCTAATCATTAACTAGATATCATATTCGTATCTCGACTTAAAATTCAGCGTGAAAGAGATAGCATGAAAACAACTGAATCTGGCAAAAGCAAATTTTCCACGAAATTTAAATGTTTTCTGACAAAATTAAAACAAAAGTTAAAAATTAATCCTAAACCCTAAAAAATTTATCTGATTTTTTCACTATATGCTTTTTTAATTATTTTAGAACTAAATAAAACAAAAGTTATCTTGAAATTGAACTAACCCTAAAATCAAAAATAAAATCTCAAACCCTAACTAAATTTTTTATTTTTTATTTTTTAAATGAGATTAAAATCTAACCTTTAGATCTAATGCCTAAAGAAAATCAAAATTTAAAAAAAAATAACTCTAACCTAAAACCCTAACGAATTTTTTTTTATTTTATTTGTTAAATATCAAAAAATAAAACAAGCTATATGCCTACCAACAAAACTAATCAAATAAAAGAACTTTTTATTAATTTTTTTGTTTGTTTGTTTGTTTGTTTGTTTTGTTTTGGTTAATTTTTATATTTTAAATAAAAATCAAACTTAAAAAAAAAGAAAAAGAAAACTTTCAAAACCCTAACAAGCTAAACATAACGCACCCAAAAAAAATAAAATTTAAAACTATATAACTAAACCTGAACGATTAAAAAAAAGAAACTGATTCACGCTATACCTGACTTACGCTATGAAAATCCACGAACGCATGCCCAGACTCTACCCGAGCGAGGAGGAAATGACCGATTTCACCTGCGGATTTGCCAAAAGGAAGAAAGGAGTTGGACTTCGTCGACGGATCTCAGGGCCACGAACGCACATAACCTCTCAACGCACGATGTATTTTCTTGAAGCCGAAATCTGTTTGCCGTCGCACCTGTGGATGGCAGAAAAAGAGGAAATCGAAAGCTAGGAGTCTATGCACGGCTGAGCTGATGCTGATCAGCTTAACACTCACCCACAGAGATTACTGGTCCACGATGAGGAGGAAAAGACTGCGTTCACCAGCACCCAAAATTTTGACTGTAAAGAAAACAATTTCAATGCGGCTACTGTAATCCGTTTTTTGAGTTTTGCAGGTTTTCTTTTGGAGATGACTGCGTGTAGCTTTCAATGGCAGAAAGGAACTGGACGTCGGCGGATCGGTGTTGGACAACAGACGATGCAAGCGTGAATGGCACAAACGAAAATCGTGGTTGGTTTGTTGTTGATCCTTCACGCACAGGTTATGTGGCTTGACGATCAGCAGCTTTGGAGATGCAGGTGCGATGGGAGGCAGCAGCGGGAAAGGAATGGCTGGAGTGGACAGGTCCCAGGTTTGGCAGCGGCCAAGCTTTGATTTGAATCAAAACAAAAAAAATCACCCTTATGCCAGTTCCTCAGGAAACACTCTTATTTTCATGACAGCAGTACGGTAACCCTGAAAGACAAAAACTTGGCAAAATTTCAGAGTAAAGCACTTGAAAATTTACCCCAAAAAATAACTTACAAAATTTACAGCTCTGGATAGCCAAATTTAACAATCTCTTGCAGTAACATTTTCAGTATATCAAAAACTTGAACTTCACTGTGCACATAAAGACAGTCTCTCAATGTAAAACACGAAATAAAATTTTTAAAAGATTAACCCAGGGCACAATCAGCTGGGCTCTGCACAGAAAAGCTTGAGGGAGTTGGCTGGTTCAACTCAGAACTTCCCCAAACGCCCACAAATAACCTTCACCTAAAGGTTTCCCTGCACACCTCAAGCAAACATCAGCAAGGAGGGCAAGAAATGTTGCCAAATTTCAAGAAATAATGGAGATACCTGCCATTATTCCAAAAACCCTACAACATTCAAACCTTAGCACGTGAGCAAGATACCTGTACTCACAATGCTCTGAAAACCATCTATTATTAACTGTTGAAATCTGAAATATGCAGAAAAACAAACATCTCACAGCAATTCCAGAGAGTAACACCAGCCAGTTTTGAACCCCAAAGTCTTTTTATTAACCAGAAAAGCAGATTACAAGAGAGCTTTTTTCAATACAGACTCACAGATCAGATGATCTGAAATGACTACCTAAGACCCTATATAAAGGAAACGATCCCAACGGCTAGTTCGAGTGATCCATGTTGAAATGATCTCGACCGTTGATGAGGATCAAGACATCTCTTGACCTCATCCGTCGATTTTATTTTTTAAAAAAGATATTTTGCACGCATCACAAAAATATTATTATTTTATTATTTAGGGTTTTATGAATATTCTTTTTTTATTATATTATATATATATTTTTTTACATATTTTTATTTATATTTATTTTATTTTATATTGTTTTTATTCATTTTTTAATTTTTTAATTCCTTTTTTAAAATGGATCAACGAACTAAGCCTTTGGAAACTTCACCTAGGACCTAGGACTTAGGACTCGTGAGGGGATTTAAACATTTTTCAACCCTCAGGACACATTACATCATGACTTTAACAATTTACATCCTAAGGGAGAAAAACCCCTTAAACATAGACCCTCACAAAACACCCAGTTCTGCAACACGACTATAATCTAGCAGGCTAACACACTAGGATTCTCTAAGATTCCGATGACAAAGCTATCCCGGCTTTGGGGTCAGGTTTGAAGGAAAACTCTGCCGATCCGTGGATCGGTGAGACGAAAAACCTTCCGGGACATAGATCATCATTAGAATGTTAGGTCCACCTACGCAAATTACATACATGACTCTGTCCTGCTAAGATTATTTACATTACATATATGCAGACTGGGTTTACAATTAGATTGATCAAGCTGTTGATGACTGCAGGATGGCACAGACATGCTGATCAGGTGTTGCCCTTTTTTTTTTGTAAAAAATAGGGGGTGTACTGCATGGGTAGTTGACCAGTAGAGGTCAACATCCGGCTCTACTTGGGGACACGTTGCTGCTTGCAGGAATGTGAGAATCCAGAATCTGCACCCATACAACACACAGATAAAAATAAGTAGCGTCCATTCCAAAATCATCATAAACATTAAGCATAGGAAAGATAAAAGCTCTTCATTTATTGACTAACTAATAACATGAAAAGTAAATCTAATCCTACAAACAGAAATGAAATGTTGGAAAGACAAAGGGATAGAAATACAATACAGAAGATGCCCCATGGCATCAGATATCATCTCTGAAGAACAGCTTGAGCATTTGGCCGTTCGCTGGTAGATCAA